>CM028133.1:266245000-266630000 GCA_016271365.2 Neoceratodus forsteri | reverse complement strand
CTACTAGAAAAACTTAATTGCAAATGGAAGAGATTTGGTTTCTGGTGTTCTCAAAGGCATATTCAGCCTGATTTCAGCAGACATTGCCACTGCTTTGGACTACTTGGTGCATCTTAACAGTTTGGGCCTCAGGCCTACGACTCTCAAAGTGCATTTGGCAGCTATCTCTTCCTTTCTTTCAGCTGGGAAGGGCTCTTCTAGGGACATGGATATGTTGTTCATCCACACTCATTGGCAGGTATCCTTGCCACTTTAAATCTTGCCGGAAGGTCTTCAAGCTTGCTCCTCCCTCCCACCCGGGTGGTATAACTCTCGGCTCCGCCCCATGACGCCAGATCTTCCTTACCGCTTGGAAGCTCAGGTTCCCTCCTTAACGCTCTGCGTTTGAGACTGGTTCCTATTTCTCCGTTTGCGGATTAAAAAAAAAAAAATAAAATAAATTTTGCAAAAAGACTTCAGTCTTCTATCCCTGGACTGCGATGGACAAATCGACTCCGGTTTCGGAGATGCCCATGCGGGCAGAAGATGTCTCGGACGGATCCACACTCCACGTGTGTCTACTGTTTAGGCCTTGAGCACGACCCGCGGGCTGCGACCTGTGCTTCATCTGCACGACCTACGTCCTCTAAGACCGTGCTGCCCGATTGCAACTGGGCCGTCCCGAGAAGCGTTTCCCTCCGGTGAAGTCCAAGGAGGCCCGGTTGGCGGTGTCCGCGGCGGCGGGCTCGGCGGATCAGCTCGAGCGGATGGTCGCCCTCGAAGAGGAGGCGGCGCGGGCCGTATCTTCCTCGGCCGCGGCATTTATTCCGCTCTCTCTGGGCTCTTCTTACACGGCTTCTTTTAAGGAGCTTTGTCTGTCCCTCTCCACTAAAGGAGAAGGGCCTACGTTGGCGGGACCTTATTCTCGGTCCAAAAAGAGGGACAAGGGAAAGTCCCTCCGTCGACGCTCTTGGGAGCGGGAAAGATCCCTCTCCGGGCCGTCGACCGTCGGCTTGACCACTGGCCTCACGGTGTCCCGTCAGGTCAGTTGACCGAGACTCCACCGATGAAGTCGAGATTTTCTCGACCCATTAGACGAGCTGTCGCCTTTAGCAGCGAGATTCCCCTCCCCGGTTACCGGGAGGAGTTGAGATCCCGTGGGCTTGCCTGTGCCTCGGTTCCGAGCCTCGGATGCACCATCCGAGCCGAAGGAGTGCGGTTCCGGCCGACACCTCCCGCACCGACCTCGGAAATTCCGGGACTCTCGGTCTCGGTCTCGGACCTCTTCGCGGTCCAGCCGATCCCACCGTCATGGCGGTCGGTCACCGGCTATTGATAGCGGCGTCGCCGCTCGTCCTGTCCTCCTCCGGATGAGGAGGCTTGGCGTAAATGCGTCGACTGTCACGAGACCTTATGTTGCAACAACTCCTCCTGGCGAGAATAAGCCGACCCGTCGCCTTCCCGACCATTAAGTAACTGTCACCGGGCAGCCGACACAACCCTCGACTTATCCGAGGCCTATACCAGGCGGTTGTTAGGCCAAAACCAGCTGCTCCACCGATTCCGGTGGAACCTCCGCCTCCACAGCCACCAATTGGGGCTCCGACCAAGAGATTCTCGGTCGGCTAAGGTCTACCGCATCGGCTGTCAGTTACCCTCACTCCCGATCGACCTCGGCAGGTGAAGGGTGGCTCAGGCCAGAGGCAGCTCTTGAGGACTCTTCGAGGTCCGAAGATGATTCCTCCTTTTTCTCCAGCGACTGGACTTGGAGTCTTCAGGAGGTCAGTCAATGGACGATAGCCGTCGTCCTTCCTAGGACTACTTCGGCTCATCTGGAGTCCACCGGGATGGAGCTCGACCCGTTCCAAGCAGGCCAGGTATCCCCTCACGGAGATTCTGGACCGGGGATTCTCCGACGGAGGCCTTTCCGGTGGCGAGGGCCATAGTGGGTCGGCACTGGAGCTTTGGCGGCGCTGCTTCCTGCCCTGCGCCCTGACCAGGATGGCCGGATGGAAGTATCTAGCGGTCCCTACTGGTTCCTTGTCCGGTTTTGGAACACCACTCTGCTGAGGGGTTGGTTACGACAGCGTTTTCCGGCGCGCCGGCAACGCCAGGGATGTGGACAAACCTCCTGACAAGGAGTCCAAGAAATTGGACTATGTCGGGCGAAAAGTCTACGCTGCGTCCTCTCTCGGCCTTCGTCAGGCCAGTTCGGCCGTCCTCATGGCACATTTTTCTCATGCCCTGTTGGGCTCCCTGGATGAGGTCATCCCTCATCTTCCCGTCGATCTGCAGACTACGGTTAAGCAGGTGCGGGACCAGGGCAGGGCAGTGGCCAAACAGCAGCTCCAGACTGCTTTGGATATAGGGGACTCATGTGCCAGATCGGTGGCGGCCGCAGTGGCTATGCGTCGGCCGGCTTGGCTGAGGATATCCACCTTTACTTCGGATACCCAGCACAAGTTGGCGGATGTTCCTTTTTTGGGGACTGACCTCTTCGGCCCTGGGGTGGAAGGTCACCTGCAGAGGATCGAGAAGTCCAATGCTACCTTGGACTCGGTCTCTTCCGCTCAGAAGGACAAAGGCCGCAAACCACAGCCTAAGCCCTTTCGTCCTTCTGTGCCCCCGGCGCGCCCGGCCCAGCAACGTCAGGGCCAGCAGGCTCGGCCTTGGCATCCCAAACCCAAGCCGCCGGCTTCCTCTAACAGAAGGCAGGGAGGAAAAGGCCCAGGAGGTCCCTCGGCCGGTCCCTCCTCCAAGCCTGCCCAGTGACGGGCTGAGGGGTGTCGCCCCCATTCCCGTCACCTTATCCCTGGGTCCCCCCGTGGGGGGACGGCTCCGGCACTTCCGTTCCGCCTGGTCCGCTGCTTTCACGGACAGGTGGGTCTTGAGGTGGTGGAAGAGGCCTGCCTCTGGAATTCAAGCAGGCACCACCCTTCAGAGCCGTCGCCCCTCGGGGCCGGGATCCCAGCCTCACTGGCGGCTCGTCGAGCCGACATCCGCTCCTCCTCCAGAAGGAGGTGATAAGAGAGGTGGTGGACCCTCCTTCAGACCCAGGGTTTGTGTCCAGGTACTTCCTGGTTCAAGAAGGACGGGGGCTGGCGCCCCATTCTCGACCTACGACCTAAACAAGTTCCTAAGGTCTCGAACCTTCAGGATGGTCACTCTGGCTCAGATAATACCATCCTTGGGCAGCGGCGTGTGGTTCTGCTCTCTGGACTTGCAGGACGACGTTTTCCGTCCCTATCCGTCCGTCTCACCAGAAGTTCCTTCGCTTCAGGCGGAAGGACCCTCTTCGAGTTCAAGCCATGCCCTTCGGCTTGTCTCCAGCTCCCAGGGTCTTCACCAAATGCATGGCAGTGGTGACAGCATTCCCTCGGCCGAGGGTCCGGGTGTACCCTTATCTGGACGACTGGCTGATAGCAGCTCCCTCCAGGAAGGAGGCAGAGTGGTCCAGAAATCTGGCCCTCAGGTCTGCTCTCAACTGGGCCTCCTTATCAACGAGGCCAAGTCGGAACTCGGCGAAGCAGGTGATTCTATTCATCGAGCGCCTTTCGACTCTCTTCGAGCCAGGCGCGGCTCCCGGCGGACAGCAGGGCCGAGTTCTTTCCTCCTTTGCCCGATCATTTCTGGTTGGGCAATTGCACCCTGCCCGGGACTTCCTGCGCCTCCTGGGTCTCATGGCGGCCTGCACAAGCGTGGTCCGTTGGGCCCGCTGGAACATGCGTCCCCTTCAGTGGGGACTGGCCAGCCAGTGGTCACAACGCTGCGATCCTTTGGACCAGCTTGTGTCGGTGACACAGGGGATGTGGAACGCTCTCCAGTGGTGGACCGTTCCAGATCATTTGCAGGAGGGCATCCCGTTCGTCCGCCCCGAGCCGACGGTCTCTCTATCGACCGATGCCTCTCTGATGGGTTGGGGTGCCCATCTGGGGAACCGGGCTCATGGCCTCTGGTCCCCGCGGGAGTCCCGATGCCGCATCAACCTGCTGGAGCTCGGCGGTCCGCCTAGCTCTCACCGCCTTTGCTCCGTTCCTCCGGGGTCAAGTGGTCCGAGTCCAGACGGACAATACCACGACCATGTACTGTCTAAACCGCTAGGGCGGGACGCGCTCCATGCTTCTATGCAAGGAAGCTCTCCGCATTTGGTCACTCGTGCGCAGCCTGGAGGCGGATCTCCTAGCCATTCACGTGGCAGAGCCTCCAACACCCTGGCCGATGCCCTGAGCCGGATAGGGGCTGCATCCCACGAGTGGTCTCTCCTGCCGGAGGTAGTACAGCATCTGTTCTCCCATTGGGGCACACCTCAGGTGGACCTGTTTGCCTCCAGGGAGAACGCGAAGCTGAGCCTGTTCCATGCCCGCCCCCCTCAGCAGGGCTCGCTGCAGGGGGATGCCTTCTCGAGGCAGTGGACCCCGGGCCTCTTTTACGCCTTTCCCCCATTTCCCTTGATCCACAAGGTGCTTCTCAAGGCGAGGAGGGACAAGGCGCAGGTGATTCTGATAGCCCCAGACTGGCCTCGCCAGTTCTGGTACCCAGATCTCCTCAGTCTCAGCTCCAGGACTCCGGCAGCTTCCAGCTCGCCGGACCTGCTCTCAGTCAATCAGGGAAGGTGTTCCATCCGGACCTTCAGTCCCTGCACCTGACGCCCTGGTTCCTGAGCGGCTAGAGTTCCAGGCCTTGGGTCTTTCCGATGAGGTCCTCAATGTAGTTGAGGCGTCCCGTGAGAGTCGACCAGAAAATGCTATGCCTTCAAATGGAAAAGGTTTTCCATTTGGTGTCAGAACAGAGGCTTGGACCCTTCCTCCTGTTCATGCCAAGCATCTTGGACTATTTATGGTCCCTTTCTAGTCAAGGGCTTAGGTCGGCGACCCTAAGGGTGCACCTGGCAGCCATCTCTGCTTACGGTAGCGGGCCGGAAGCAGTCGATGGCCCTAGGAGAAGGTGGTCTGGCTTTTCAAAGGCCTTTATCACATTCCCCTCAGTGTGGGAACCCCCACCTCCGTGGGATCTACTGCTGGTACTGGCAAAGCTCATGGGCAAGCCATTGAACCTATGCACAGGTGTGCTCTCTCACCTGTCGTGGAAGACCGCCTTCTTGGTGGCTATCCGTCAGCCAGAAGGATGGAGAGCTCCAGGTGCTTTCCATCGAGTCTCCTTACCTGGTCTTCCACAGGGACAAGGTTGTCCTGCTTCCCACCGAAATTCCTTCGAAGGTGGTGTCGGAGTTTCACCTTAACCAGGTGTTGACTCTGCCGGTGTTCTACCCCAATCACACCACCGGAGGCCGAATATAGGCTCCATACTCTGGACCCTAGAAGGGGCGCTCGCGCTTATAAGGAGCGCCGGCGGCTGAAATCGGGGAGAGGTTAGCCAGCTGTTTGTCACCTACGCTGAAGCCGCATCTGGCAGACCTGCAGCCAAGCGGACGATAAGCAGGTGGGTAACCTCCTGCATAGATCTCTGCTATAAGTTGGCGGGCATGGAGCCTCCCAGAGGATAAGAGCTCATTCTACCCGCCATACTGCTGCAACGGTGGCTGCTTCCAGGGACGCCCCTATCCAGGAAATCTGCAGGGCTGCTACCTGGAAGTCAGCAAACACCTTTATTACCCATTACCACATCGACCTTGAGTCACGCGGATGCTGGTTTTGGGGCCTCGCTCTCCAGTCTCCCTTTCCCAAGTAAGTATTGGGGGTGTGCTTGCCTCCTCCTCCCGGAGAACTGCTAGGAGTCTGCCAATAAGGTGTGGATGTAACAACATATCCATGTCCCTAGAAATACAGGTTACTCACCTGTAACAGGAGTTCTAGGAATGGTATATGTTGTTCATCCACACGACCCACCCGACCTCCCCAAGCCACAACCTGAGCTTCCAGCTGGCCAGATCTACGCCATGGGCGGAGCTGAGTTATACCACCCGGTGGGTGGGAGGAGCAAGCTTGAAAACCTTCCGGCAAGATTTAAAGCGGCAAGGATACCTGCCAATGAGTGTGGATGAACAACATATACCATTCCTAGAACTCCTGTTACAGGTGAGTAACCTGTATTTCCCTAGCCTCCCATCCAGTTTTCAAGACATTTTTCAAAGGTCTGGTTAATATCAATCCCCCTTTAGGGACCCTACTCCTGTCTGGGATCTGAATATCTGTATTGCACAGCTTATGCAGCCCCCCTTTGAACCATTAGCTTCAGCTGAGCTGAAATACTTGACAGGCTGTTCCTGGTGGCTATTACCTCAGCTAGGAGAATCCGTGAATTACAAGCCTCATCAGTGGAACCTGATTTCATTTCACAGGGATAAGGTGGTCCTTCGAACAAAGTTCCTGCCCAAGGTGGTATCACACTTTCATTTGAACAAATCTGTCATTGCCTGTATTCTTCACTGACCATTCTTCCTCTGGGGAGAGAAGGCTGCAGAGACTTATGTTGAAAGGGCCCTTAGTTATTACATAGAACACACTAAGGCTCTTAGAAATGACTGTTCAAGGCTGTTCCTCACTTAATGGGGAAGTGGGGAAACTGTAAACCTGCCACTAAGAACAGTTGCCAGGTGGATTCTCTCATGTATCCAGTTCTGCTACTCAAAATTGGGGGAAGAGCCACCCTCAGGCCTGAAGGCTCACTCTGCCAGAGGTACAGCTGCTTCGATTGCAGCAGCAAGAGACATACTCTTATTGGAAATCTGTAAAACAGCCACCTGGAAAACCGTTCACACATTTACCAAGAATTATTCTCTTGACATTCAGTCAAGAAGTGATGCTAGGTTTGGCACAGCAGTGCTGCAGATCCTGTTCCCAAAACAGGTTCTGTAACTCCCTCCTCCAAGAGGGTACTGCTTGGTAGTCTGCTTATAGTCCTAATACAGAAACAGAAAGTTTGAAGAAAGTTACTAACCATAGTAAAGTTTTTTTCTAATGGAGTCTTGCTGTATTCTGACCTCCTTCCCCTCCTAGAACCTAGTTGTTTTGGGACGTGGGTTGGAGGTGCAGTGTTGCACCCCAGGTGTACTTGGTCACCTCTTTAGAATGTGTGTTCTCTTCTCTCTGCTTACCTATAGATTGTTTACTTCCTGCTTGGATTCTTTTTTGGATTCTCGACTAGTCTTTTGGACCCTAATAACTTGTTTGACTATTGGCACAAAATTCTAAACAATTTCTATTTGATAGTTAGCTAGCATGGTGCTCGTGAGAATCTGACAGTTACACTGAAGAGTACCTGGGACAGAGGTTTGAAAACCGAGCTAGAGCTCAACGTTCTATGCCCTGGCATAGTTGACCCTTTCCTCTCCGGAGCAGTTCAAGTGCTGGGGTTAACTGCATAGTCAGAATACAGCACGACTCCATTAGAAGAAACAACATTAATGAGTAATTTTTTTCTTGTAGGGTACAACAGCTGTTATTTTATTTAAACAAAGTAATTATTGGGGGGTGGGACTTGTTTATTGGCCCGACAATTCGTATGAGAAAGAGGCGACAATACTTAATATTCAGCATCCCATAACCAAACATTTAACTCATAAAGAAAGACAGGGAAATTCAAGCAATTTTTGCTAGTTACTATCCGTCTTTTTACACTGCTGGCCCTGTACCAACATCGAATGATCGTAAAGCTTTCCTATGTCCCTTAAATTTATCTCATTTATCAGAAGCACACTATTGCGGCACCAATTACGGCTGAGGAAGTCATTCAGCAGATTTCATTAGCCAAATTGCAGAAATGTCCAGGTCCACATGGCTTCATTGCAGATTGGTACAAGAGATTTCAGGGACTGCTCCTCCCCACACTTTTGTAGATGTTCCAGGAAGTGGTGACCCCACCTGGCCATCCTGGTTGTAAGGTGTAATTGCGGCTATACTAAAGCTGGGCAAGGATTTAGCAGACACCCCCCCCTCCGCCAAAATCTCTTATCGCCCCATCTCCATTTTAAACATAGACTATAAGTTGTTATGGCTATTTGGGCATCTTTTTTTTTTATTTTCCAACTTTCTTTCCCTCCAGTCGCGGCGCCCTGGATCATCTCTCGGGCAGCCTAGTCCTTTCCTGCCCATCCTGAAGCCTTCCCAGTCTGCACCTCCTCTCTTCTCCCCCTCCCTGAAGCCAATACCCCCGGTTTAAGCCATCCGGGGTGGGTTGCCCTCTCCTTTTGGGCGTGCTTAAGAGTCAGACTCTGGCTCGGGTAGGGCTGGGGAATGGAGGACCTGGAAGGTCAGTTGGGGAAGGCCCGTCGGAGGACGTGGTGGACCAGTGCTGCCTCCTACCCAGAGCGCCGTTTTCTGTGTTCTTGCAAGCTTCACCCACTCCCTTCCTCCCTGCATGGTGCACTATGATGTACTGGCGCACGGCAACCCTGCCAGTATCGACCATGCTGATAATGTGCATGTCTGGCTGCTGTAGTGCCTCCGGCCTCCTCCGGGGGTCACCAGCACACCGAGACAACCCTCCCATGCTACCCGGGGAGGAGAGCACCACGCAGACACTCATCCTCAACCCTCCCCCAGCCGACCCTGGGTGACCATAGTACTCTCTCAGAGTCGGGTTGCCGGCATGGTGCGAGGTGTGGCATCCAGCGCCTCAGCCCTCCGTGCCACCGGGCCGGCTATATTTGGGCATCTTGACTAGAGGTACCAAATATAATTCATCCTGACCAATCCTGTTTTATTAAAGCTGGGAACACCACTGATGATATTCGAAGAACTTTATTGTTGGAACATGTCCAAACACATAAAATCCCAGTGGTCCTATTGAACCTAGATGCCGAGAAGGCCTTTGACAGGGTGTCCTGGCCTGTTCTGTGGGACACCCAGTAATCATTTGGCTTCCCAGAACCTTTTTTTAACCTGGCTTCAAGATGTCTATAAAAAACCACAAGCATAGATTAGAGTTGATGGTGCTATAACACCCAGGTTTCTACAATGTGGCACTCGTCAGGGATGCTCATTCTCTCCTATTCTCTTTGCTTTATACATAGAGCCTCTGGCTGTAGTATTGAGAATGGAAGAGGGAATTGAGGGAGTTCCTCTAGGACAGACTCTGTACAAGGTATCATTATTCGTGTCTGATATTTTGCTCACAGTTCTTTCCCCTGAACAGTTGATTCCCAAAATAAGGAACGTTCTTAACAATTTTGAAACTCTGGCAGGTATCAAACTTAGTGTTGCTAAAACGGAAGTATTGCCCATCAATTTTTCATTCTTATTTAAAAGCTCTCCCCTCTCCAATGGAAATGGACCAAAATAAAACATCTCGGATACATATATCACACGATACTTAAAATCTAGGTTTGGTAAATTATGAACCCCTTACCCAAACTATTGAACAGGACCTAGTGGCCTGGAGTAAATTATACTTTGCTTCAATTCTTTGGAAGGTTATCGAATGAATATTCTTGGATTATTACATTTCAAATCTCAGGTCTTCATACCACCTCATTAGTCTCTCCTTGCCCCATTATAGCACTTATCCCCACCCCCCTCCAACCAGACTCCCTATTTCTCTTCTATCACTCCTTCCCATTTATTTTTCGATAAATTCCTCTGGCTGCATCTTCATCCTCCCCCTCTCCTCCCTGTTTCTCTGCCACCGCTGGACGCTTGACCCTGCTCATTCCTTGTGGGCACAAGCGTCCTAGCTGTGTTCACCATTTTACTATAGCTGCCTCTAACTACCTACACTTCTCCTCCTCTACACTTTACTCTTCCTATAATTGACCCCTCTCAATAGCACTGTTGTACATGAATTGTTTACTTCTGTTTCACTGCTTCCTTGTTTATTTCTGACGTGGAATCTTTGTAAAAGAGCCTTGGCTCAAAAGTACTTGTAATACTAGGAAAAAAAATAAAAAATAAAAATTGTATTTATTCCAAAATGTACCATTATGGCCCCATCTGTTTTTCTTCATGGAACAAAATATCTGATTTCATTTGGTGTGGATAGTGTCCAGGTGTGCATTATTTGATTTTACATTTTCCAGTAGCTTGGGGGCGGCAGTATTATTCTTCATAATGTAGAATGGTATGCAAGAGCTGCTTTTCTTAAAATTGTTATTCAGTGGCTGTCTCCTAGCTTGCCCCTTGGAAGGACATTGAATACACATTGAATGACCTGTTTGACTTGGCACCGATTTTATTTTCTACTCGGTAATTCCACATCTCTCCGCAATTTTACTAAAATTACTGGTGGAGTTTTGAGAATCTGGAATCAGTTGAAATATCATCCAAAATTTTCAAGCCTTTTTATGATCTCGAGCTCATCTTAACCCATGAGCATTTTCTACCAACCCAAATGGATTGAACATTTCGAAGATGGTACCATTATGGTATTCACTTTATTTTTCAATTTCTTACCACGGATGGTGTTACCTCATCTGAAGCCTTACAAAGGGAATACGTTGTCCCTCAAGGGAACCATTTTCGTTTTTTACAAATTTGGGCCTATATCTTAAGCCAGAACCCAGAAAGGGCCTCCATTCCCCATCCAAAACCACGTGTTGGTTACTGCTAGAAACCATTCGGGGTAGTTTGGGAAGGCTTCTCATTGGTTACTTATCAAATGTTACGTAACTCCTTTGGAGACATGACACTGACAGTATTGAATAAATGGAATGCTTAATTAGACTTAGAAGTATTAGAGGAAGAACGGCATAAATATACTATCCCTGCTTTAAAAATAACTAGATCCACAATTTGGTGGGAATATTTTTTTATTTTAGTCTTTGGTAACTTGGTAAGGCCCACTAGGCACAAGTGCCTGTTTTCAGGGGTGACCTGGGAGCGCTGGGGAGGTTAAGTGGCTCAATAGGTAGCACACTCGCCTCTGCGGCCGGGATATCAGAGGGCTGTGGATTCAGTTCTCACATCTGGCACTTGAGTTAATATCCCAGTACTGACACTGTAGTGCAGCATGAGAGGGGTGCTGCACTTCTGAGGTGCCGTCTTTTGGATGAGATGTTAAACCAAGGTCCCATCTGCTTAGATTGGTGGTAGTTTAGGTGGATGTTAAAGATCCCATGGCACTTATCGAAAAGAGTAGGAGAATTTCCCCGGTGTCCTGGCCAAATTTCCCTCATTCACTAAAAATACCACCAACAGTTTAATCTGGTTCAAGGTCAGTTGGCATTCATCTGTATCCCCCTCCCCTGGGTCGTGCCTGAAAATAGGCAGGACTTGCCTAGTGCACTTACCTGGTCAACAAAAACTAAATAAATAAAATAAGTGACTTGCTCAGTCTCACAGTATGCAAGTGGCGGTTGTGGGAATCAAACCCTGGTGTGCTGGATGTATCGAGTTCATTCACAGCTCGTTACTCTAACCTCTAGGCTGTACTGTCGGCCCCATCTCCATTTGAAATGTAGACGTGTGGAGGTGTCATTCTAGATACTTCAGTTCCCCTGGCAGTGTTAAGTAAATACTTGCTGACTGAGTTTGACTTTTGTTGGAGGGGTTGTAAGTGTAGGTCAGCAGATTTAGGCCATATCTTTTGGCTCTGTCCATTAATGCCATTTTAATGTGCATTACAAAATGATACAGAACTGGGTTGAAAGCATTGAATTAACTGCAGAAATGGTTTTGCTTTCCATTATACCAAAATGGGGGAAAACTCTTGAGAATGTATAATTGCGGCCAAAAAAGCAATAACCCGTAAATGGAGGACTGCTCACATTCCCACAGTAACCAAATTGAGAGCAGTTGTGCGTATTTATCAGTTAGAATAACTGACAGCGGCTATACATGATTGAACGCTATCCTTTACAGCAAAATGACAAAAATGGATTTGGTATATGGCTCTAATAGATCCAGACTTTCCCCTTAAAACATTTACTGTTTCTCTGAGAGATGCTGCTCCTGCTATTCGAAGCTGAGGGTGTTAGTTTACCAAGGTAAACTTTTTACAGTATCTAGGGACTAAATATGGTTAACAGAAGTGTGAGAATGTCTTATATCTGCATATTGAACTTCTGTGTGTGGGACGTCACTGATGGAATATGCTTCCTGTATTACCAACTTTGGACATTTAGATGAATATACACCATGCTTTTTATACTTTTTGTATTACAGTGGTTTGTGTCTGATCAAAATTTTTGATAAAAACTATTTAAAAAAACAAACCATTTGCCATGGCTTGACAGATTGAGGCAGCGCACTGCAGATTGTATGGAGGATGACCGTAAACGGAGTGGAGCACCGCAGAGTAATCTGTGGTGAAGGGTAAGAGTGATGCCGGGCTCCGTCATGTCTGTGCTACTCCAGTGTGCGCCATTTTTTTTTTTTTAACTCGGTAAAAAAGGAAAAGTGAAACTCCACACGATCTGTAAAAAAAGAATCCGAAGTCGCTGCTCCATGTGAACTGCCCATTACATGTTATCCATGCGTGGAAACCTGCCAAATGCTAAACAAAAAAGAAGGCACTGAGCAACGGCTGTAATCGCATTGCCTGTGTGATGGCGTAGGAAAACAAAAAAGGGAGGCAGTTCTCGTGGAGCCACAGCTTTGGTTTGGTTAAACTTTTGGCTTTTCCAAAGGTAAAATCCTCACTTATGGTTAATTGGGATGGCTGGTTACTCGGGATGAAAAGCCTGCCACCCGCCTGTCCCAATTAAGCGGCTGCTACTGAACCTTCTATAGGTATGTATAGTTCGACCCAGGTGAGAATATTTTTATATTCTTATTCTAGGTCCTTAGAAAGCAAGAATAACTTTTGTATTTGCCATTTCATATACTCACAGGAATGGCATAAATATGTGTGTGTATGTATATGTGCATATATATGTAAGTTTTAAACAAAAAAAAAAATATATTCTGGAGTTTTTTTGGTCAGCTTATTGTAGTCCACAGACTTTGCCAGTAGTCTTGGGTCATTTAAAGGTTCTATAGCACTGGCTCAAATCCCAGACCACCCAAGTTGTTTTAAAAATTTAATGAGGAAAGACGATACTCTGCTTAAAGAGCACCTTTCCTCAATTTTCTTTTTTAGGCAGTTGAATGAACAGGAATCTCCCTCGCCTGAATGGGAGTTCTCCGTAGCAGTTGTAAAATGTTTACCCCCCCCCCCGAAGGGAAGTATTTTGCCCCCAAGGGTGCTGACTGTCCGATCCCGTCCACTTCCTGATCTCGGACACCATCCCCGCACTTTTTCGTTTTGTGATGTCATTGGAGGACTAGCGCAGGGACGTGTTCCATGCAAGTCAGTGGGGCGTTATTGTAAGTTTTGTTTTTACGATTTTAACCAGACTTTTAGTACAGCTTGGAGCCAGAATTCAAGTAGCTTGCTACTTGAATACTGGCTTCAATTTGTACTAAAAGTCTGTTTAAATAAAAATAACTTTGGCTCCATAGACTTGCATGGAGCCTGTCCCGCCACTTGGTGCTGTGACATTGCAAAACGAGGAAGCGCAGGGATGGTGTCTGAAATCAGGAAGAAGGGATCGAGCGGCCAGCTTCTTTTACAAATATTTATCCCTTCCCTTCGGGGTAGAAACCTGCATTTACAACTGCTGCAGAGGAACTACCATTCAGGGAAGGGAGCCTTCTATTTATTTTGCAGTGCACTGAGAAAGGTGCTCTAACAGCTCATTTCCAGATGCATCTGGGGGTATGGGGGAGGTGGAGCATACAATACGAGATATGCAAGTATGAACATAATGTAAGGTGCAGTAGAAATAAAAAAAATGCTTACAGTAAAATACGGCATTACATAATGGTGCACAGTCACGAATTGTAGGCAGTCAGTGTATCACAAAATAAAGATGAGCACAAAGCAAAACTAAGGTGTTCGTGCAGTACATAAATGGGGCATTAGACTACAATCATCCAGACTGTTGAGGTGGGACAGCTGAGAAAGCCAGAGCAGGAGGAAACTTAAGGAGCCATGAGTAAACTGATTTAGGTGGAGTTAGCTGTGGGGAGGCGGCAAGGGGGACATAAACTATAACAGGCGGGTTGGGGGGGAGAGAAGTATGCAGCTAAATGGATAGATGTTGGAAGAGGTCCAGAGCTTAGGAAAGATACTCAGAAGCCAACTTGGCCTATGAAAGTTTTCGGGGTGCAGTGGACATTCTGCTGGTCACTGATCCCACAGCTACAAATGTTATACTGAATTATGCATCTTAGCCTGTCGTCCTTGTGCCTGATAAGGACAGTTTTTCCACAAAAATGCATACACTAGTATTACAAACTGAATTCGTCATTTGTAAACAGCACTTAGTCCGTTTTTCATTAAAAAAAAAAAAAAAGAAAAACCTGTTTGCACCACATTCGGCTCCAAAGTTGTGTAATGCCCCACGCTATTTTGCACATTTTTGGTGCAGCTGCATTGCACTCAGTTTTGGGAAACCAAGAGAAAGCAAATAGATTGAGTTTATAAAACTGAATTGCACATTTTTGAAAATGTTTTACCATACGATTTTTGAGAACAGAAAATTGGGGGCCCTGCTGATGGTGCATCCAGAGTTGAGGACTGACTGAATCCCAATCCCCAGCTGTGAACCACTGTATTCTTAAATCAGTGGCTTCGTTTATAAATCTTTGGTCGCACCCAAACTATTGATCCCCCCTTTTTTTGGTCATCTGCCATAAACAAGATGATTCACTGCCATACCTCACTGTTGTAGTGTGACTTTAATAGCCTTACTTTCTTTTGGGGGAGTTGGGGGATTACAACACAATCTTGGCAGAATTTACTATTTAAAACATGCTTGCCATCTCTACTCTGTTACTAGTGATTTTCATGAAAATGGGGTCTTTTTGCCAGAGAAGAAGGTACTTAATTTCTATAGCAGCCTACTGTTGCATCAAAGATAATAATTTTAGCAGAGGGGAAAATCAAGAAGCATTTGGAAGTAAGATTTTGTTTTAGTGCCCTTTCCTTGAGGCTCAGGGCTCTGTACAGGGTGTGGACAGTACAACGTAAAACACGGTTCATCACCATTCTGAAACAACATGTTTAAAACCAGTGTAATCTAATAAGAATAAGTACTAAAATCAGTAGACAATAAAAGGGGAATATACTCTGAGCCCAAATGCCTCCCTAAACAGATGTGCCTTCAGGTCCCGTTTAAAGGCCTCCAGTGGGGAATCTCTCTCAGATCGTGGGAGTAAGTTCCATAGGACCGGTAGTACGACTTTAAATGAATGGTCGCCGGAGGATTTCAGCTGAGCACTGGGAACTGCAAGGAGGCCTGCCTCAAAAGAGAGCACTGGGAATGGTAAGGAGTCAAGTCACTTGGGTAGTTGGGGCCCAATCTGTGTAGGGCTTTATAGGTCGGGGCTTTTGGTTCAGTGGATCCTGTTTTCATGTAGATGTCCTTGGTCAGGGAATGGAGGAAGATAAACTACGGAACATTACTTGAAGCATTGTCAGTTTCTGACACTGATATAATTCTTAATCCAGTTTTTATACCAGTCAGACTTGAAGATCAGTTCCTGTTAACTTGCTTTCATACTGTATATGATGACATCCATTATACATTTTCTCGCTCCGCTGTCTTCATTTGGGTCTATCCTGCGTTCATACAGAATAAATTTGCTATATTCTCTGTGTGGCTTATTCATGTGTTTCTTTTTTTAATTATGTACCACAAATTATAATTCTGCTGAAGTAGCAACTTCAGTGCTCCGGGTAAGTCTACTTCTTGAATGATGCTCTGATACAGTTGATCAGATGTAATCTGTAGTAACTTCTATATAAGGCATAAATTGTGTTGTTCCGAATAGTTTTGTAGGTAAATATTTTGACTTGATCACATCACTCCCAGTTAAAAAAAAAAGTATGGATAAGGTATCTGGCTTCTCCAACATTTCCCAAGCCTCCAGCTTTTCAGGGAGTCTCCTTTGACTGTACTTGGCCCTGGAAGGGACAGCAGGATCGGCAAACAAAAGATCAGAGCTTATATAAATTGTACATATACTGCAGACTGAATCTCCCACTGCAGCAGCCCTACTCGTCGGCTGCAGCAGATTCTGGGATTTGTAGCGACAAAAACATCATCTTGGAAGTCTGCAGAATCTGTCTGAATCTACCATGTATCTGTTTGGATATCTGTAGGAATTTAACACATGCACGAGTTGTTGGATACTACATAAACTCAGAATGAAGTTTGGGGTTTATACAAGTATCCAACATCGAGGGTGTGTAAAATGAGTTTTATACACTACCCTGTCTTGTTTTATATAATTGCTGTGAAGCGTGTTTTTTTTTTTTTTTTTTAAACCACAGCAGTTACATAAGTATAAGGCAGATGGAAGAGTGCACAAGGGAGGCAGTGTGTCCATGCATGAGTGAGGGGAACCAGACTTGTCTGCCGTTATAACCAGCTGATTGATGACCGCCAATTCCAACTGGATTTCTTAATAGAAAACTCCCCCCAGTTATAAGACAGTAAATGGTAAGTTTAAAAAAAACAAACATAAGGACTTCCGGTGATGTTGCTTCCAAAATGGCAGCCTACTTCTTCTGGCTCCTGATCCTGTCTGACAATCTCCTACAAACATTCTTCCTCACTG
Organism: Neoceratodus forsteri; assembly: GCA_016271365.2. NCBI lineage: Eukaryota > Metazoa > Chordata > Ceratodontiformes > Ceratodontidae > Neoceratodus > Neoceratodus forsteri. Next base: position 266,613,522 of record CM028133.1, on the reverse strand, counting down.
AAACCGACAGAATCTGCAAGGAGACTAATTGAAGATGCCTAAAAGAGGAGAAAATAAACTTTTTTTCCTAGGGACGTGGATATGTTGTTCAATCCACACTTTCTGGCAGGTTCCTTGCGCTTTAAATCTTGCCGGAAGGTCTTCAAGCTGGCTCCTCCCACCCACCCACCCACCCGGGTGAGTAAAACTCGACTCTGCCCCATGGCGTGAGATCTTTCTTACAGCTTGGAAACTCAGGTTTCTTCCTTTGCGCTCTGCGTTTTAGGCCTGGATCCAAACTCTTCGGTTAACCCGAAACTAATTTTAAAATTTACAAGACTTCGGTCTTTATCTTCCCTCGTGGCTGCGATGGACAAATCGACTCCCGGATTTGGTCGGTACTCCTGTGGGCAGATGATGTCACGGACCGATCCGCACCCCACATGCATTTACTGCCTGGGGCATGGCCACGATTTGCAGGTCTGCGACTTGTGCAAGCCCTTTTCGACTACGGTCTTAGAGGATCGCACTGCCAGATTGCAACTTGAGCGCCCTGAGAAACGTTATCCTACGGTGAAGTCGAAGGAGGCCCATTGGGTGGTGTTTGCGGATGTGGGCTCGGCTGAACAGCTCGAACAGATGATTGCCCTCGAGGAGGTGGCCCAGGCCGCCTCATCATCCTCCTTGGTTGCGGCATTTATCCCGCTCCCCTTGGGCTCCTTCTACACAGCTTCGTTCAAGGAGCTTTCAGTCCCCCTCCACCAAGGGAGAAGGGCCTTCAGGATATTCCTCTCTGTCCAAAAAGGACTCTAAGGGTAAGTCCCACGGTCTACGTTCGTGGGAGCGGGAGAGGTCCCCTTCCCCGGATAGTAGACACTTTACTTCGGTCCAGGTTGCGGCTAAGGCCGCTGGCTTCACGATGTCCCTGTCAGGTCAGCCGGCTGAGACACCCGTTGACGCAGTTAAGATTTTTCTTGACCCGTCGGACGGTCTGACTGGAGAAGCACAGTCCTTCACCGGTTCCTCCGGTGGAAACCGAGGACTTGGCTGTGCCTCCTGTGCCGGAGTCCCCAGTTAAGGTACCTGAACCCAGGGAGGAGCAGGTTTTCCCTGCCCCCTCCCAGACCCACCCTCTGAATCCCCGGAGTTCTGTGTCTCGGACCTCTTCCAGGTCCAGCCAATCCCACTGACATCGATGGTCTCGGCACCATGGAAAGCAGCGGCGCCACTCATCCTCGTCTTCGTCCTCTTTGGAGGATAGACTCCAGAGCAAATTGCATTAGCGCTATGAGGATCTAATGTGGTAGCAGCTCCTTTTGTCTGGGGCTAAGCCGACTCCGTCGCCTTCCCTGGCCATTAAGTGGCCGTCACCGGAGCGGCCTGAACAACCCCTCATGGTAGTCGAGGAGCCAAAGCCGGCACCGGTTGTTTGGCCAAAACCGGCTGCGCCACCCATTGTGGTGGAACCACCACCTCCACAACCTAAATCCGGGGCCCCGACCAAGGATTCTCGGTCGGGTCAGGGCTTGCCTCACCGGTTGTCGGTCACTCTCACTCCCGATTGACGTTGGCAGGTTGAGGGTGGCTCAGGTGCTCGGCAGCTGTTCGCAGACTCCTGAGTCGGACAACGACTCCTTGTTCTCCAGGCTGCTTGACCTGGAGTCCACTGGGGGTCAGTCTGTGGACGAGAGCCCATCCTCGTTCTTGGAATGCTTCGGCTCGTCTGAGTCCACTGGGATGAAGCTCGAACCCGTTTCAAAACGGGCCAGGTATCCCCTCACGGAGATACTGGACAGAGGGGGATTCCCCTACGGAGGCCTTCCCGGTGGCCAAAGCCATTGTTGGCCCGGCCCTGGAACTGTGGCAGCAGCCAGCTTCTCGTCCTGCACCTTCGGCCAGGATGGCTCGAAAGTATGCAGCTCCCACTGGTTCACTCTCCGGTTTCTTGGAGCACCCCTCCGCGGAGGGGTTACTGACTGTTTTCCGGCGTTCCGGGAATGCTGGGGAGGTGGACAAGCCCACCTGATAAGGAGTCCATGAAACTGGACTACTCCGGGTGGAAAGTCTGTGCTGCTTCCTCCCTAGGCCTTCATCAGGCCAGCTCGGCCAAGCTGATGGAACACTTTTCACATGCCCTTTTGGGCTCCCTGGATGAGGTGATGCCTCATTTCCTGGCTGACCTTCAACCGACGGTCAAGCAGGTGCGGGATCAGGGAAGAGCGGTGGCCAAACAGCAGCTCCAAACTTCCTTGGACATCGCTGACTCGTGTGCCCGGTGAGTAGCGGCCGCTGTGGCCATGTGCCGCAGAGCTTCGCTGCGGATCACCACTTTTACAGCGGATACCCAGCACAAGCTGGCAGACGTCCCCTTCTTAGGTACCGACTTGTTCGGTCCTGGGGTGGAGGATAATCTGCAATGGATCGAGAAGTCCGCCACCTTGGACTCTGTCACGTCTGCCCAGAAGGGCAAGGGCTGCCAGCAGCAGCGTATGCCTTTTCGTCCTTCAGCCCCTGCGGCACGTCCGGCCCAGCAACACCAGCATCAGGGCCAGTAGGCTTGCACTTGGCACCCCAAAGCCAAGCCTGCTGCTTCCTCCAGCAGGAAGCCGGGAGGAAAAGGTCCAGGCGGCTCCTTGGCTGGCCCTTCCTCCAAGCCTGCCCAGTGACGGGTTGAGGGGTGTCACTCCCAACCTCGTCACTCCTCCCCGGGCCCCCCCCCTCCGTGGGGGGACTGCTCCGCCACTTCCTTTCCGCCTGGTCCGATATCACCACGGACCGCTGAGTGCTGGAAGTGGTAGGAAAGGGTCTGCCTCTGGAATTCGAGAGTCCCCACCCTATCGAGCCGTCTCCCCACGGGGGGGGAGGCTACTGGTTCCACAGCGCCTCTGGCTCGTCGAGCAGACATCGCCCTGCTCCTCCAGAAGGAGGTGATCAGGGAGGTGGCGGATCCTCCACCAGACCCAGGGTTTGTGTACAGGTACTTCCTGGTTCCAAAACAGATGGGGGGCTGGTGCCCCATTCTAGACCTACACGACCTCAAGTTCCTATGGTCTCGAACCTTCAGGATGGTCACTCTGGCTCAGATCATTCCATCCTTGGACCGAGACATGTGGTTATGTTCTCTGGACCTCCAGGACGTGTTCTTTCACATATCAGTCCGTCTGTTTCACCAGTGATTTCTCCGCTTCAGAGCAGAAGGATCCCTTTACAAGTTTCGGGCCATGCCTTTCGGCCTCTCTCCAGCTCCCAGGGTCTTCACCAAATGCATGGCAGTGGTGACAGCATTTCTGTGGCGCCGAAGGGTGCGGGTGTACCATTACCTGGATGACTGGCTGATTGCAGCCCCTTCGAAGCTGGAGGTGGAGCAGTCCAGGGATCTTGCCCTCCAGGTCTGCTCTCAGATTGGCCTCCTCATCAGTGAGGCCAAATCGGAACTCGTGCCAACACAGGTGATTCACTACATCGGGGCAGAGCTAGACTCTCTTCGAGCTAGAGCACGGCTCGCGGCGGACAGTGCCGAGGTTCTTTCCTCCTTTGCCCAATCATTTCTGGCTGGGCGCCCTGCCTGGGACTTCTGCGCCTCCTGGGCCTCTTAGTGGCATGCACCAGCGTGGTCTGTTGGGCCCGCTGGCACATGCGTCCCTTGCTGTGGGGGCGGGCCCACCAGTGGTCACAGCACTCTGGTCCTCTGGAGCAGCCAGTGACAGTGACCCAGGAGATGTGGAACGGCCTCCAGTGGTGGCTCATTCCAGCTCATCTGCAGGAGGGTATCCAGTTTGTCCGCCCAGGGCAGACAGTCACTCTGACGACTGCCTCTCTGGGTAAGGGTGCCCATCTGGGGAAGCTCAGAGCGCACGGCTTCTGGTCCCCTCAGGAGTCTCTATGCCACATCAGCCTGCTGGAGCTTGAGCAGTCCGACTAGCCCTCACCGCCTGCCCGCCTTGTATGGGGTCAAGTGGTCCGGGTCCAGACGGACAACACCATGACCATGTACTACCTAAACCGCCAGGGCGGGATGAACTCCCTGCCTCTGTGCAAGGAGGTTCTCCGCACTTGGTCTCTTGTGAGCAGACTGGAGGCAGATCTTCTAGCCATCCGTGTGGCAGGAGCCTTCAACAATCTGGCCGATGCCCTAAGCCGGATAGGTGCTGCATCTCGCCAGTGGTCTCTCCTGCCGGAGGTAGTAAAGATCTGTTCTCCCACTGGGGTACCCCTCAGGTGGACATGTTTGACTCCAGGGAGAATGCGAAGCTGAGGCTGTTCCATGCCCGCCCCCCTCAGCAGGGCTCGCTGCAGGGGGATGCCTTCTCGAGGATGTGGACCCCGGGCCTCTTCTATGCCTTCTCTCCATTTCCCTTGATCCACAAGTTGCTTCTCAAGGTGAAGAGGGACAAGGCACATGTGATTCTGGTAGCCCCAGACTGGCCCCGTCAGTTCTGGTATCCAGATCTCCTCAGTCTCTGCTCCAGGCTCCTGAGGCGGCTTCCAGCCCGCCCAAACCTGATCTTGGTTAACAAGGGGAAGGTACTCCACCTGGACTTTCAATCCCTGCACTTGACGGCCTGGTTACTGAGCGGCTAGAGTTCCAGGCCTTGGGTCTTTCTGACGAGGTCTTCAGCGTTGAGACATCCCATAAGGAGTCAACCAGAAAATGCTATGCCTTCAAATGGAAGAGATTCTCCATTTGGTGTCAGGATAAGGGGTTGGACCCTTCCTCCTGTTCCTTGGCTATCATTCTGGACTACCTGTGGTCCCTTTCTCAGCTAGGGCTTTGGTCGATGACCCTTAAGGTGCACCTGGCAGCCATCTCTGCTTACCGGGCGCGTGCTGGAAAGCAGTTGGCGCAGGAGAAGGTGGTCGGGTGCTTTTTCAAAGGCCTTGATCACATATCCCCTCCAGTGCAAGAACCTCCACCTCTGGGGGATCTACTGCAGGCATTGGCTAAGCTCATGGGCAAGTCATTCGAACCGATGCACAGGTGTGACATCTCTCACCTGTCGTGGAAGACCGCCTTCTTGGTGGCTGTCACGTCAGCCAGAAGGATGGGAGAGCTCCAGGCGCTTTCCATCAAGTCTCCATATCTGGCCTTCCACAGGGACAAGGTTGTCCTGCGCCCCCACCCGAAATTCCTTCCGAAGGTGGTGTCGGAGTTTCACCTTAACCAGGTGTTGATTGTGCCGGTGTTCTACCCCAATCACAACTCGGAGGCTGAATATAGGGTCCATACTTTGGACCCTAGAAGAGCGCTCTCTTATTATAAGGAGTGGATGGCTGAAGTTCGGGGAGAGGTTCGCCAGCTGTTTGTCACCTACGCTGAAGCCGCACCTGACAGACCTGCAGCCAAGCAGACGATAGGCAGGTAGGTCACCTCCTGCATAGATCTCGGCTATAGGTTGGCGGGCATGGAGCTTCCCAGAGGGATAAGAGCTCATTCTACCCGCTATACTGCTGCTTCGGTGGCTGCTTCCAGGGACGTCCCTATCCAGGAAATCTGCAGGGCTGCTACCTCGAAGTCAGCACACACCTTCTTTACCCACTACCACATCGACCTGGAGTCATGCCGGGATGCTGGTTTTGGGACCTCTGTTCTCCAGTTCTTATTTCCCAAGTAGGGGGTGCGCGCCTTGCCTTCCTCCTCCCGAACTGCTAGGAGTCTGCCAGTAAGTGTGGATTGAACAACTTATCCACGTCCCTAGAAATACAGGTTCTAGGGACATGGATATGTTGTTCATCCACACTCATTGGCAGGTATCCTGCCGCTTAAATCTTGGCCGGAAGGTCTTCAAGCTTGTTCCTCCCACCCACCCGGTGGTATAACTCTCAGCTCCACTTCATGACGCCAGATCTTCCTTACCGCTTGGAAGCTCAGGTTCCCTCCTTAACGCCTGCGTTGAGACTGGTCCTATTTCTCCGCTTATGGATTTAAAAATAAATTTTGCGTAAAAGACTTCAGTCTTCGATCCCCTCATGCCGCGAGCAGACAAATCGACTCCTGATTTCGGAGATGCCCATGCAGGCAGAAGATGTCTCGGACGGATCCACACTCACGGTGTCTACTGCTTAGGCCTTGAGCACGACCCACAGGCTTGCGACCTGTGCTCATCTTTCTCGGCCTACGCTCCTCGAAGACCGTGCTGCCCAATTGCAACTGGGCCATCCCGAGAAGCATTTCCTCCGGTGAAGTCCAAGGAGGCCCCGTTGGCGTGTCCGGTGGCGGGTTGATGGATCAGCTCGAGCGGATGATCGCCTCAAGAGGAGGCGGCGCGGGCCGATTTTCTCGGCCGCGCATTTATCCCGCCTCTCTGGGTTCTTCCTACACGGCTTCTTTTATGAGCTTTTGTCTGTCCCTCTCCACTAAGGGAGAAGGGCCTCACGCCTGCTGGACCTTATTCTCGGTCCAAAAAGAAGGACAGGGGTAAGTTCCTCCGTCGACTCTTGGGAGCGGGAAGGTCCTCTCCCAGTCGCCGACCGCCGGCCTGGTCGATCGCCGCTTCGCCACTGGCCTCACTGTGTCCCCGTCAGGTCAGTTGGGATCGAGACTCCACCGGTTTAAGTCGAGATTTTTCTCGACCTCTGACGGGCTGTCGCTTTAGCAGCCGAGATTCCTCTCCCGTGTTCCCCGGGAGGAGTTGGGGATCCTGGTGGCTCGCCTGTGCCTCGGTTCCGGAGCCCTCGGATGGACCATCCGAGTCAAGGGAGTGCTGGTTCCGCCGACACCTCCCCGCACCGACCTCGGAAATTCGGGACTCTCGGCTCTGGACCTCTTGGGGTCCAGCCGATCCCACCGTCATAGGTGGTCTCGGCTCGCACCGCTGGTAAGCGCGCCGGGCCATCCTCGCCCTCCTCCTTGGATGAGGGGAGGCTTCGGGCGTAATTACGGGACGGCACGAGGACCTTATGTTGCAACAGCTCCTCCTGGCCGGGAGTAAGCCGACCCCCGCCTTCCTCGCCATTATGGCTGGCCACCGAGCGCCGACACAACCCCGACTTATCCGAGAGCCTACCCAGGCCAAGAAAACCGGCTAAAACCAGCTGCTCCACTGACCCGTGGAACCTCCGCCTCCACAGCCACCACTGGGGTCTCACCAAGGATTCTCGGTCGGCTAAGGGTCTACCCCATCGGTTGTCGTTACCTCACTCCCACCGACCTGCAGGTGAAGGTGGCTCAGGCCAGAGGAGTCTCGAGGACTCTTCCAGTCCGAAGATGATTCCTCCTTTTCTCCAAGCGACTGGACTTGGAGTCTTCAGGAGGTCAGTCAATGGATGATAGCCCGTCGTCCTTCCTAGGACTGCTTTGGCTCATCTCGAGTCCACCGGATGGAGCTCGAACTCGCTTCCAAACGGGCTAGGTATCCCTCACGGAGATTCTGGACCGAGATTCTCCGACGGAGGTTTTCCGTGGCCGAGGCCATAGTGGGTCCGCACTGGAGCTTTGGCAGCGCCTGCTTCCTGCTCCTGCGCCGGCCAGGATGGCTAGGAAGTATGTGTCCCTACTGCTCCTTGTCCGGTTGAACACCCTCTGCTGAGGGGGTTGTTACAGCGCCGCAGCCAATGGCAACGCCAGGGATGTGGACAACCTCCTGACAAGGAGTCCAAGAAATTGACTATGTCGGGCGAAAGTTCTACGCTATGGCCTCCTCTCGGCCTTCGGCCAGGCCAGTTCGGGCCCTCATGGCACATTTTCTCATGCCCTGTTGGGCTCCCTGGATGAGGTCATCCTCATCTTCCCGCCCGATCTGCAGACTACGGTTAGCAGGTGCGGGACCAGGGCAGTGGCCAAACAGCAGCTCGAGACTGCTTTGGATATAGGGACTCATGTGCCCAGATCGGTGGCGGCCGATGGCATATCAGGCCGCGGGCTTGGCTGGACGATATCCACCTTTACTTGGATACCCAGCACAAGTTGATGGATGTCTTTTGGGACTGACCCTTCGGCCCTGGGGTGGAAGGTCACCTGCAGAGGATCGAAGTCCAATGCTACCTTGACCTCTGTCTCTTCCGCCAGAAGGACAAAGGTCGAAACCGCAGCCTAAGCCCTTTCGCCCTTCTGTGCCCCCGCGCGCCCGGCCCAGCAACGCCAGGCCAGCAGGCTCGGCCTTGGCATCCCAAACCCAAGTCACGGCTTCCTCCAACAGGAGGCAGGAGGAAAGGCCCAGGAGGTCCCTCGCCGGTCCTCCTCCAAGCCTGCCCAGTGACGGGCTGAGGGTGTCGCCCATTCCCGGCTACCTCACTCCTGGGTCCCCTGGGGGACGGCCCGCACTCCTCCTGCTGGTCCGCTGTTACCATGGACAGGTGGGGTCTTGGAGGTGGTGGGAAGAGGCCTGCCTCTGAATTCGGGAGCAGGCACCACCTCGGGGCTTCTGGGTCCCCAGCTCACTGGCGGCCTGCCGAGCCGACATCGCCTCCTCCAGAAGGAGGTGATAAGAGAGGTGGCGGACCTCCTTCACCCGGGTTTGTGTCCAGGTACTTCCTGTTCCGAACGACGGGGTTGGGTTTCATTCTCGACCTACACGACTCCAAACAAGTTCCTAAGGTCTCGAACTTTCAGGATGGTCACTCTGGCTCAGATAATACCATCCTGAACGCGGGCGTGTGGTTCTCAGTCTCTGGACTTGCAGGACGCGCTTTTTCTACATCCCTATCCTCTCCGCTCCCCACCAGAGATTCCTTCGCCTGAAAGCGGAAGAATCCTCGAAGTTCCAAGCCATGCCCTTCGGCTTGTCTCCAGCTCCCAGGGTCTTCACCAAATGCATGGCAGTGGTGACAGCATTTCCTGCGGGCGCCGAGGGGTCTGGGTGTACCCTCACCTGACCGACTGGCTGATAGGCAGCTCCCTCCAGGAAGGAGGCGGAGGGTCTAGATCTGGCCTCCAGGTCGTTCTCAGCTGGGCCTCCTTATCAACAAGGCCAAGTCGAACCCCGAGCCAAAGCAGGTGATCTCTATTCATCGCGCAGCTCGACTCTCTTCGAGCCAGAGCTGCCCCGCGGACAGGGCCGGGCTCTTTCCTCCTTTGCCTGATCATTTCTGGTTGGGCACTGCGCCCCTGCCCGGGACTTCCTGCGCCTCCTGGGTCTCATGGCGGCCTGCACCAGCGTGGTCCGCTGGGCTGCTGGAACATGCGCCCCTTCAATGGGACTGGCCAGCCAGTGGTCACAACGCCAGCATCCTTTGACCAGCTTGTGTCGGTGACTGGGGATGTGGAACGCCTCCAGTGGTGGACCGCTCCAGATCATTTGCAGGAGGGCATCCTGCTCGTCCGCCCGCCGCGAGCCGACGGTCCTCTATCGACCGATGCCTCTCTGATGGGTTGGGGTGCCCATCTGGGAATGCTGGGCCCATGGCCTCTGGTCTCCGCTGGAGTCCCGATGCCACATCAACCTGCTGGAGTTCGAGCGGTCTGTCTAGCTCTCACCGCCTTTGTCCCGCTCCTCCGGGGTCAAGTGGTCCGAGTTCAGACGGACAATACCACGACCATGTTCTATCTAAACCGCCAGGGCGGACGCGCCCATGCTTCTATGCAAGGAAGCTCTCCGCATTTGGTCACTCTGCGCGCAGCCTGGAGGCGGATTCCCAGCTATTCATGTGGCAGGAGCCCAACACCCTGGCCGATGCCCTGAGCCGGATAGGGGCTGCATCCCACGAGTGGTCTCTCCTGCCGGAGGTAGTACAGCATCTGTTCTCCCATTGGGCACACCTCAGGTGGACCTGTTCGCCTCCAGGAGAACGCTGCTGAGACTGTTCCATGCCCGCCTCAGCAGGGCTCGCTGCAGGGGATGCCTCTCGAGGCAGTGGACCCCGGCCCTTTTACGCCTTTCCCCATTTCCTTGATCCACAAGGTGCTTCTCAAGGCGAGGAGGGACAAGGCGAGGTGATTCTGATAGCCCCAGACTGGCCTCGCCAGTTCTGGTACCCAGATATCCTCAGTCTCAGCTCCAGGACTCGCGGCAGCTTCCAGCTCAGCCGGACCTGCTCTCAGTCAATCAGGAAGGTGTTCCATCCGGACCTTCAATCCCTGCACCTGACGGCCTGGTTCCTGAGCTGCTAGAGTTCCAGGCCTTGGGTCTTCCGACGAGGTCCTCAATGTAGTTGAGGCGTCCCGTATGAGTCGACCAGAAAATGTTATGCCTTCAAATGGAAAAGGTTTTCCATTTGGTGTCAGGGCAAGGCTTGGACCTTTCCTTCTGTTCCTTGGCAAGCATCTTGGACTATTTATGGTCCTTTCTAATCAATGGCTTAGGTCGGCGACCTTAGGGTGCACCTGGCAGCCATCTCTGCCTTACCGGCGCGGGCGGAAGCAGTCATGGCGCAGGAGAGGAGTGGTCTGGCGCTTTTCAAAGGCCTTGATCACATTTCCTCCAGTGCGGGGAACCCCCACCTCCGTGATCTACTGCTGGTACTGGCAAGCTATGGGCAAGCCTATTCGAACCTATGCACAGGTGTGCTTTCACCTGTCGTGGAAGACCGCTTCTTGGTGGCTATCACGTCAGCCAGAAGGATGGGAGAGCTCCAGGCGCTCCATCGAGTCTCCTTACCTGGTCTCCACAGGGACAAGGTTGTCCTGCGCCCCCACCCGAAATTCCTTCGAAGGTGGTGTCTGAGTTTCACCTTAACTAGTGTTGACTGCCGGTGTTCCTACCCCAATCACACCTCGAGGTCGAATATAGGCTCCATACTTTGACCTTAGAAGGGCGCCTCCTATTACAAAGAGCGCACGCCGAAATTCGGGAGAGGTTCGCCAGCTGTTTGTCACCTACGCTTGAAGCCGCATCTGCAGACCTGCAGCCAAGCGGACGATAAGCAGGTGGGTCACTTCCTGCATAGATCTCTGCTATAAGTTGGCGGGCATGGAGCCTCCCAGAGGATAAGAGCTCATTCTACCCGCCATACTGCTGCAACGGTGGCTGCTTCCAGGGACGCCCTATCCAGGAGATCTGCAGGGCTGCTACCTGGAAGTCAGCAAACACCTTTATTACCCATTACCACATCGACCTTGAGTCACGCCAGGATGCTGGTTTGGGGCCTCGGTTCTCCAGTCTCTCTTCCCAAGTAAGTATTGGGGTGTGCGTCTTGCCTCCCTCCTCCCGGAGAACTGCTAGGAGTCTGCCAATGAGGTGGATGAACAACATATCCATGTCCCTAGAAATACAGGTTACTCACCTGTACAGGAGTTCTAGGAATGGTATATGTTGTTCATCCACACGACCCACCCGACCTCCCCGGCTTCGACGCACAACCTGAGCTTCCAGCGGGCCAGATCTGGCTTCATGGGGCGGAGCCGAGAGTTATACCACCCGGGTGGGCGGGAGGAGCAAGCTTGAAGACCTTCCGGCAAGATTTAAAGCGGCAAGGATACCTGCCAATGAGTGTGGATGAACAACATATACCATTCCTAGAACTCCTGTTACAGGTGAGTAACCTGTATTTACTCACCTGCAGGGCCCCGATTTCTCAGCGGCACATCAGAGCAAAGTTCTGCGGCAGGGTTCTCATTTGCCGCAGAACTTCTGCAGCCCTCAACACCAATTTCTGCGGCACGTTTTTACCCTTAATTTTTTCCTTTTTTTTTTGCCAAATCTGACACGATGCATGCTCGTAACACAGTCATTTTATGGGCGTTTGTCACCAAATTTTCAACATAGTCAGTTTAAGACCTCTGCTCATGAACAGTATCACTATGATTTTATTAATCTGTCCGGAACATTGATTTCGTACACCGACCGTGCCATTGTGCGCTACATGTGCGAAAACACATTTCGGGTGAGATGTGAAAAATGACAGTTGTACTGTTCATAAGGAGGTGTGGTAAAATGGCAATACTGAAAATCTGGAGTGAAAATATTAAAATGTTTCGGTTATGAGCGCCAGAGAACTGCGTAACCATCGCCTGCAACAGTCATTTTGCGGCGTTGTCAACAAATTTCAGCATAGCCAGTTTAAGACCTCTGCTCGTGAACAGTATCACTATGATTTTATTAATCTGTCCGAACATTGATTTCGCTACACCGACCGCGCTATTGTGCGCTACATGTGCGAAAACACATTTCGGGTGAGATGTGAAAAATGACAGTTGTACTGTTCATAAGGAGGTGTGGTAAAATGGCAATACTGAAAATCTGGAGTGAAAATATTAAAAATGCTTGAAGTTACGAGCGTGCGTAGGAACTGCGCAACACACACTCATAAAACAGTCGTTTTGGGGAATATTTTCACCAAATTTTCAACATAGGGTTTTTAGGAGCCTACCTCATGAACTGTGACACTGTCATTTCGTTAATCATTCCAGAAAGGTGGTTCCGCGCAGTGACTGCAAAACACCTTTCGGAACCGATTAACGAAATAAGTGTCACAGTTCATGAGGTGGGGTCCCAAAAACCCCATGTTGAAAATTTGGTGAAAAAATTCCCAGAAATGGCTGAGATATGCACTAAAGTTGAAAAAAATCCATTTATGCCATTGTACAGCTTACTGGCATTTCTTCAGTTCGCGGTCGGCTTTGAAGAGTGCAGATGTGTTCCCGGTCCACAGAAGATCATCGCGCTGGGCTCTGGAGGTAAGTATGGGGTGAGGTGGGGGTGTGGGGAGGTGGGTACGCAGAGGGTGGGTGCGGGTTGGGGAGGGGGCAAAGAATCAACGATGGACGTTTTTGTTTGAGTTTCAGGTTCAGGTTGGAGGGACTTTTGCCACGCTGGGGTGGGCTCAGCATGGCACCAGGCAGACAGGAGGGGGGTGTCAGTGAAGCAGGCGAAGAGTGCACCCCGTCCGGCAAAGGGATTTTGCCACGCTGGGGTGGGCTCCCCAGCGTGGCATAAAGACATTCGGGGCAGGAACCGATGGGGATTGGGCACCCCTGTCGGAAATTGCTTTGCCACGCTGGGTGGACCTCAGTGTGGCACCAGGCAGCTTGGGGAGGGGGACAGTGACGCTGACAGGGATTGGGCACCTCTGTCAGCAATGAAGCTTTTTGCCATGCTGGGGTGGGCTCCCAGGCGTGGCATACTAACATTCTTGAGGGCCGTTTGTTCGCGGGCAGCCGTGAATTCATGACGTGCAAATTCGCGGATATTTCCGCGTTTACCGACCATGAATCGCGGAAAACTCGCGGCCCTGCTCACCTGTAACAGGAGTTCTAGGAGTGGTATATGTTCATCCACACGACCCAGCTGACCTCCCCGGCTTCGTGCAACCCAGCTTCCAGTGGGCTAGATCTAGCGTCATGGGGCGGAGCCGAGAGTTTTACCACCGGGTGGGTGGGAGGAGCCAGCTTGAAGACCTTCCGGCAAGATTTAAAGTGGCAAGGAACCTGCCAGAAAGTGTGGATGAACATATACCACTCCTAGAACTCCCATTACAGGTGAGTAACCTGTATTTACCTGATGAGGGGAAAGATGAGTGCGAATTAATAGACAGGGACTCTGGCAGCGATGGATCGCAGGCCTTTGCATCCTCCCACTACAGCAGAACCAGCACCAAATAAAATCAGTTACCACTGGCCACAATTCAGAGGCAAATGTCACTGGTCCTTTCGGAACTACGGGATTTCCGCAAGGAGATGCGTCCAGCAGTATCTGCTTTGCGTACTGATATTTCAAAGCTGGAGACCCGACAAGAAGCCCTCGAGGTACAGGCCACAGAGGCAGACGAGAGTAAACTTCACAGAGCGAGCAATCTCCCAGTTGCACCATGAAATTCAAGACTTACAGGCCAGGGTGGAAGATGCTGAAAGTCGCAGCAGAAGAAATAATCTACGCATTTCTGGCATACCATAGGGGGCCAAGGGTACCAATGTGCTTAAATTCATAAGTCTATTTTTGCAAGACTCCATACAACTTTCAGAGACTTTGGAGCTGGAACGAACTCATCGCACACTTGGCCCAAAACCAAAACAGGGCTCCCGTCCCCGTATCATATTGTCCCGGTTCCTTAGATTTCAGGAGAAAGAGGCAATCCTGCATGCTGCATGGAAACGGGAAGGTTCTCTACCAGTCCCATCGCATATACATAGAAAACGATTATGCCTCTGAAATCATGAGCCGTAGGAAGCAGTACATACCTATCATGTGGGCACTCAAGGCCGCGGGTGTGCGATTCTGTACTCCGTACCCTGCCAAGATTGTGATCCAGTTCTGAGATGGCCTCAACCTTTTGAATTGGCACTGGCAGCTAGCGCAGAGCTCAAGAATCGACACATCGACGTACAGCAGAGCACCGCAACACAGAAACCTGCCTTAGCTTCTAAATTGTCACAGCGACTTGGGAACGAGGGATGCACGGAGAAGACAGGGTCAGGAAGCTATCAAGCAAATCACCGATTCACTGCACCAGCAGTCACAGAACTCTGACACTGAACTGACCACCACGAGGCCTGATAACAAAGGTCTACCATGCTGAAGCTCCACTATAGGCCCCCAATAAAATGGGGAGAGGGTCTACACGATAAAGGTCATGGTCTACAAGGCCATGGGGGAATGAGGACGTTTGGTGAATGCTTCCCCCTTTTCCCTACCTTCTGAGCGTCTGGAGTTGCTCAGTCCTGAACATTAAGAACTTCCAGTAGCAGATTGAAGTGTCTCTGAATAAGCAAGTCTTAGTCCACTAAGCTTCATACTTTTGCTCTTTATTAACAGCGGGCCTAGTGGGTCCTTACAGTGAATAGCTGTTCTGATTCCCCCCTCCTTCTACAACAAAACTATAGTATTCTTGTTTAATACAGTGAGACGTTGAACTCTCTTCTCCCTTCCCCCCCCCATTTCCTGCCTATGCTATAACCCTCTACTATTAACCCTGGGGCTGAAACTATACCCAACACTTACTACCTACTCTGAAGGGTAACTTTAGTGCTGATTAGGCCAAATAATGTTTTACTGAAAGCTTGCTTTACGATAATGTAATGATTGCCTACAAATTATTAATGAAAGGAGTGGGCATACAAGTAGTTGGTTCGCTTTGCGTACCACCACGCCTGACCCTCCCCCTTATTCTTTTTCAGGGGGTTAAAAATCAGGACTTTGACCCTGGTAGTTTAAAGGGTATACCCTCATTTGGGTTCGAGCGAAGGTTGAGAACGTTTTCTCCCCACATGTTGATTGCCCTCTCAATCTCACACTCCTCTTTAAAAACTATTATAAACCATAGGTGAGGATCAGGGAGGGTACTGATGTCACCAACACCTATCTCCCCCACTGACACCAGGGTGTCACACACTCTCAGCAGTACCGAGAGCATAGGTGTGGGTCTCTAACACGCACCAAGGTCATGAAATATGACCAAGATGGAAGCACTTCTTCTGAGTCAGCTGTTTAGTCTGACTTTGTTGGCCCAGTTGGCCCTCTCTATTAAATTTGGCCAGTTAAATCCCTTTTGGCCAGTTAAGTGTTTGATACAGTTAGTTGTCCTTGCTGTATTTTGCTCAGCCAGTCACTGTTCCTTCTAGAAGTATGTTCGTGTCAGTGTTGGTAAATCTCTAATCCTGAGTTTGATACAGGTAGTCATTGCATGTTATTTGATAGTATATGCAATGGCTGGGGCACCCTTACAGATCTTTTCATTGAATGTTAATGGGCTGGGCAGCCCGGTGACAAGAACTAGAATGCTTTATTTAAAAAAAGACAAGCGGGAATAATTGTGCAAGAAACACATGAGCAGTGCCGAACATGGAAAGCTTATCAGGGGAGGTTTCTCAAGTTTTTTCCTCCTTCCCTAGTGGAAGATGGAGGGGTCGCCATACTGATCTCTAACCGTACTCCTTTTAAAGCCACTTCTGAATGGGCAGATCCTGAGGGCTGCATGGTGATAGTCTGGGGCTTATTACAGGGAAGGTCGTCAGTTTTGCCAATGCATATCTCTTCTCTCTCCACCCAGCATACTCTCCGCTCCCTTTTGAATAAGATAGTTCAATTTACTAAGGGCACCCTAGTGCTGGCAGGAGACTTCAGTATCTCTCCCAATCCAAGTGTAGATTCCACATGGATTATAAGAGGTAGGCAACCAGCACCTCATAAGTTCAAAAGTTTTATACAGGAGATGGGCTGGGTTGATGTATGGTGCTCTCTTCATCCTAGGGACAAGAGATGGTTTTTATTTGGCTGTGCATGGATCCTATTCCAGGATAGACCATTGCTATATGTGAAAGGAATGTCTGGATAGCATTATTTATTTATTTACTTAAACATCAGTTTAGAAACCTTTGAGCCAGAGGCTCATTTACAAAGGTACGTTGTCACAAAGAGGACATCAGAACAGTAGTACAAGGGACACAGTACTTACAAACAAAAAAGTTACAGTTCAATTACAATTTTGTTACAATAGAATACAATCTCCAACGAAGCAAAAGATATCAAAAGGAGCAAAACTTATGGTCGGGGGAGAGCTGGTGGGAGTAGAAGGAAGGGAGATAGGGGAGGAGGAATTAGTAGGGAAAGGAAGGGGGCAGCTCAGTGAGCATTGTCAGAGTGTATATATATATATATATTTTTTTTTTTTAACACTAGGCTAGCGGCAGTTGCATTTAGCGAGAGCTAAGCAGGAAGTTTCTGAGCCTGGGCTTAAAGCAAGCTAAGGTTAGTGAGTTTGAGACACTGGCAGGGAGGGAATGCCCTCTGACCTTGAAGGTCCTGGCTCTGGATACCTACGGTAGCTCTTGAGCTGCGCGTGATCAGGGTCGGTGCAGTACGGCGAATGGAGTTGGATAGGCCTATGGGGGATAGGCCACGCAGGGCTTTAAAGGTGAGCTGGCATGTCTGATACATGAGTTGCTCTTCCAGGTTGAGTAGGGTAGCCAGGGTGTACAGCTCACATGTGTGAGTGAGTCTGGGAGCACCAGTGATAAGTCTGCAGGCCTTATTAACTGTGAGGCGAACCTTGTTGAGGGCAGTCTGATCTGCTGAGCCATAGACCGGAAGGCCATAGTCAATGAGAGACATGACAGAGGAGGTGACAGCATGTATGGAGGGCATCAGGAGGGAGGCATTTCTTGTGCCGGTAAAGAATGCCTAGCCATGAGTTGCGACAGAATTTAGGGCAGATATATATCCATGGAATGAAAGTGCAGGGTCAAAGGTTATACCAAGATATTTATAGGACTGCACCTGGTCAATGGACGAGATTGGGTGGGAGTGGACAGCTAAGGAAACTTGCTGTACTTATTTTGGGGTGGGAGAAGAGCATTGTTTTTGTTTTCTTAAGGTTGATGATAAGTCGGTGCTCAGTGAACCAGGTAGCTGCAGAGTCAAAGACTAGTTGGAGGGAGTTCTGTAGCAGCATGGGGTCATTGTGGGAGGCAACGAGAACAGCATCATCAGCATAGAAGCATCTTACCCGATACAACTGCTGGGTAGGGAGTTGAGAAAGAGTGAGAATAGTAGGGGTCCAAGAATTGAGCCCTGCGGCACCCCAAGCTTAATGGGGCATGTTTCAGAGAAAGTACGTGATTTCACACATTGGGAGCGGGCGGAGAGATAGCTGGTGCACCAGGAAACAGGTCCTGAGGCAAAGCCTGTTAGGTCGAGGGTGGAGCACAAAAGAGGATGCGAAACGGTATTGAATGCTTTAGACAGGTCAATGAATATAGCACCAGCCAGGGCATCAGAGTCCAAGGAGGCATGGAGGAAATTGGAAAATTCCAGGAGTGCTGTATTGGTACTATGACCTGCTCTGAACCCTTTTAGGGCAGCAACAATTGGAGATATTGTTCATACTGATCATGCCCCAGCTATCACCACATGGGATTTTGGTCTTGAGAAGCGAAATACGCTGTGGAGAATGAACCCTGTCCACTTAAAATTTGAGATTTTCTCGAAGAAAAAATACAGGAAATCCTTAGGGATAATTCCTTCCCGGAGATTACTTCCATTAGGTGGGACACGTTGAAAGTGGTCTTACGGGGTCACCTCATTCAATATTCCTCTCACCAGGCTAAGCTGCGAAGGGAAAAACAAGCTCAGCTGGAGGCAACATTACACTTCTTACAGGCCACCCATCAACAAGATGACAATTCAGTGACGGCTCGGTTAAATCAGACTAGGCAGGAGCTGGAATCCCTTGTCCAACAGAATGCAGAGATATGGGGAAGTGGGACCGAGGGCCTCCTGCCTGCTTGCCTACGGGATCCACAGGCAACGTCGACTTGCCACTGTATCATCTATTAAAGACCCCTCATCGGGCATTATCTATTTTAAAACCGACCCGGTTACAAAAATTTCCTGCGATTATTATAAATCACTGTACAGGCCAGACCACCCGACAGATCCCGGAGACATTGGTACCTTCCTTTCACCCCTGAACCTTCCCAAATTAGATGAGGACCAAAGATCCTCCCTGGTCTCCCCTATAACATACCTTGAATTGAAAGCAGCTATTTTCCGCTCCAAAACCATGAAGGCCCCTGGCCCTGATGGCTATGGGGCAGAGTTTTATATACAGTTAGAACAGTCAGTCTCCCCATCCTCTTAACGGCATGTAATGATATACTCAAGGGCGTAGCAAATCCCCCTCTCAGCTGTCTTATGATGTAATATTCCTTGTTCCCAAACCAGGAAAGGATCCTCAAAATTGTGCATCTTCCGCCCGATTGCAGTAGTAAACGTTGACTATAAATACCTGATGTCTATTTTGGCAAAACGCCTGGATACGGTCCTTCCTACAATTAACCTAGACCAAACGGGGTTTGTCAGTGGTAGATCCACCGCAGATAACACCAGAAGGGCCTTACATTTAGTACAAGAAATGCAAACTACAATAACTCCCTCTGTCCTTCTCAGCTTAGATGCTGAGAAGGCATTCGACAGAGTTGCATGGCCCTATTTGTTGTAATGTCGGTTTGATTCCCCCCTTTTTATTTCCCTGATAAAAACACTTTATTCCTCCCCCCAGGCCTGTGTAAAAGTCTCAGGGCATCATTCTCATTATTTAGAGGCACCCGCCAAGGCTGCCCTCTTTCCCCTGGCCTTTTTGCCATCTTTATTGAGCCCCTGGTACAAGCCATTAGAGACCCTCCGGGGATAAGGGGAGTGCAACTTAGAGGTACAGAGCACCGCGTGGCCCTCTACGTGGATGGTGTCCTACTTTAACGAATCCGCTACAATCCATTCCATCAGTGTTTGAACTCTTAGACCATTTCGGCAAATGCTCGGGGTATAAACACTGCCAAAACTGAAGCACTAACCTTTCACTTCCCTCGACATTTAAGCAAAGGTTCCCCCTTCGCTGTAATTTAGAGAAATTAAAATACTTAGGAATTTTCCTTTCCCAACATTCTGCTGATGCTAATAAATACAATTATGAGGTGTTCACGATCCAGCTCAAGACGGACCTAGAGAGCTGGAATGTACTTCCTCTAAACTTACTACAGAGGGTCGAGGTCATTCGCATGGTGACTCTGCCTCTGGCCCTCTATCCCTTTCAGAATGTACCGGTTTGCTTTTCAAACACAAGACCTGCAATAAACTCATCAATAGATTCATGTGGGCAGGCAAACCGCCTAGACTGAGAACCTCCATCTTATACCTCCCCAGGACACAAGGTGGGCTAGCCGTCCCTAATCTTAGGCTTTATAACTGGGCCTCTCATCTCTCCTTTATTGTGTGCAGACTGGCCAGATCTAACCCGGCGTTGTGGAGGGAAATAGAAGACTTATTGCCCTTTAAGCAGTTTATTTAAATCCATGACTCACCAAATGCTGCCCCCGACTATATGATGCGGCCTTAACAAATCCCTGGATTATTCACAAATTGAAAACCTGGAATGTCTTATGCAGATAGCTGTCCTGGTCCCCATTTCTTTCACTCATTTGCTCAGTTTCTGTGCTGGAGAACTTCTAACCAGCACTGCATGATCACACATTTGCTACATGAGAGCATTTGGGGCTCACCAATCTTACTCAGTTTCAAAGGAAGGGAGAGTTTAAATCCTTCATGAGCTTAAGTCAGACACATGGTCTGAGGCGACAAGATTTTTGCGCTATCTGCAGTTAAGACACTTTTTATTCCCTTCCAAGTCGGATAAGACAATTTGAAAGCTCCTCCCTACTGATTGTCTGTCTGTATTCAACAACTCGTCCATGCTGGCAGTACCCCCCATTTTATTTCTACCCTCCACAAGGCACTTTGAGCTACTCTAGGTATGAATACGGATAGCCTCTGTGCTAAATGGGTTGAGGAGCTTGGTTCTGACATCTCGAAGGAAAACTGGTACAAGGGCTGCCTCTCGATAGCTAAACTTACATATTCACATAGTTGGAGGTTGTTTTCATGGCAGATAATTACCAGGTTCTTCCCATAATCACAGCGCATTTTAAACAGGTACATTCAGGGGCTTGTTTGCGACAATCTGGTGACTCCAGGGCGCACCATGCCCATATATTTTGGGCATGTCTCCTGATATAGACCTTTCTGGCTCTACTACAGTAGGAGCTGAGATCCCTCCTCAATACCTCTCACCTTAACTGCAGACTTGTATATCCTACATATTTTTCCCCCAGAGCTCAGGGACCTGTTTACAAGATACCTCTTGGGGGTGTTGCTGTTGGCAGCCAAAAGGCACTGACCTGTCATTGGCCCTCCCCTACCCCCCACCTTCTTAGAATGGAGAGAAATTACTATTCGGATCTATAGCTCAGAAAGAATCTCCTATCAACTAAATGATAAAACTGACTTGTGCTCTCTGAAATGGGCCAGGTGGATATTTTATATCATGTCTAAGAATCCTTCTTTGTCTCCTAAAGGAGAGTCCGGGGGATGGGGCTGCCAATGAGTGGAATCCTTCCGCTTAAAATCTGATTAAGTAGAACCTAGGTTACAATACCACTCCCTCAGATAACTAAGAAGAAAAAATTACTCACCTTAGTAATGTTGTTTCTTCTAATGGAGTCTTGCTATATTATCACATATGCAGCGAGTCCCAACCTTCAAACTGCTCTGGAGGTGAAAGAGTTAACTTTCCATGCCAGGCATGGAACCTTGATCGCGAGCTCGGTTGAGAAAACTGTCTGTTGCTCAAACTCAAACTGTCAGATCTTTACGAGCAAAACTCACTAAGCTTCTGTGTGGAAGCCGTAAACCTACACTAGCCCACTGGCTACTAACTACAAGAACACATTTCTTTTCTTGATCCCAAAACAAAGACTCAAGTCAGGGGATTCAAGAAAGAAAAATTAAAACACCCCAAGCACCCTAAGAAAGGGTGAAAAATAAAGTGGGCATCTCTGACGTGCCTACATTGACTGCCCACCACATCCCAAAAATAGAGGTTCTGAGAGGGGGCAGGCCGGGGGTCATAATATAGCAAGACTCCATTAGAAGAAACATTACTAAGGTGAGTAATTTTCTTCAGACATGAAGTCTTGCTATATTATGACATATTCAGATTACACAGCAGTACCTCCATGGAGGAGGGACAGAACCTACTTAGGAAATAGGCTCTGAAGCACAGCTGTGCCAAATCGAGCATCACTCCTAGCCTGAATGTCAGGGAGTAATGCTTAGTAGTAAGTGGAACTGTTTTCCAGGTAGCTGCTTGACATATCTCTAGGATAGGGATGTCCCTGGCAGCAGCCAGAGCGCAGCTGTACCTCTGGTAGAGTGAGCCCTCAGGCCTGAGGAGGAACCTTACCCAGTTTTTCATAGCAAAATTGGATACAAGAGACAATCCACCTGGCAGTGGATCTTTTAGTGGCAGGTTTTCCTTTACCAACCTCACCATAAGTGAGGAACAATTGGAGGAAGTCCAACCTGTGACCCTTGGTACGTTCTATGTAGTAACTAAGGGCTCTTTTGACATCTTAACTGTGCAATCTCCTCTTGCCAGAGGAGGAATGGTCAGTGAAGTACACAGGAAGGGACATGGGTTGATTAAGGTGGAAGTCTGAAACCACCTTAGGCAAAAACTTTCTGTTAGTCATGAGGACCACCTTATCTCTGTGAAAGGAGATAAAATCAGGCTCCACTGACAATGCTTGCATTTCACTTGTGCGCCTGGCAGAAGTGATGGCTACCAAAAACACAGTTTTCCAAGTCAAGTACTTAAGCTCTGCTGAAGACAATGGCTCAAAAGGGGGTTGCATAAGCTGGGCAATGCAAATATTAAGATCCCAAGCAGGGCAGGGTCCCTGAATGGAGGGTTGGTGTGAAGCAACCCCTTGAAAAACTTGGAGAATACAGGGTGAACTGAAAAAGAAGAGGTTTACCTGCTGATAAGAAAGCAGACATGGCTGCCAGGTGCACTTTTAGGGTAGCTGGTCTCAGCCCCAAAGAATTCAAATGCACCAAATAATCCAGGATTGTGGGCAAATCAGCAGATTCTGGGAGAATATGCTTGCCAGAGCACCATATGGAAAATCTCTTCCATTTGGAATAAGTAGCCCTGGTGGAAGGCTTCCTAGAGGCCTTAGATATCCAGTACACCTTGGGAGAGGTGTAGGTCAGCAAACTCTAACTCTTCAAGAGCCAGGCCTTGAGATTGAGAGATTTGAGGTTCGGATACCAAACTCTCCCCTGGGCACAGGTTAGCAGGTTGTGATTCCTGGGACGACACAGGGGAAGGTGGACTGCTAAGGACATGAGGAGGGTACCAGGGCTGTCTGGCCCAATCAGGATCATCTTGCAGGGTTGAGATCTGATTTTGACTAGCACCTTGAACAGAAGAGGGAAGGGGAGCATAGAAACTTCCTTCCCAACTGAGAAGAAGGCATCCAGAGGACTGGGCCCAACACTGGGGCCTGCAGCAAAAAGGGGAAGTTGGTGATTGTCTGGGGCTGCAAAGAGATCTATCTGCGGGTGCCCCATCTGGCAAATACCACCTCTAGTACTAGGGATCCAGTGCTCATTCGTGATGGCCCTGGAAATCCTGCTGAGAGCATCTGCCAGGGCGTTGTCCTTGCCTGGGAGGTGAACTGCCGTAATGGAGGCGTTCAGGGAATAAGCCAGAGACCACAACTTCATTGCTTCAGTGCACAAGGCCGTAGACAGAGTGCCTCCTTGCTTGTTGATGTACCACATTGTAGTGGTGTTGTCTGTTCTGACCTGTACAACCTTGTTCTGAACAGATGTGGAAAAAGCTTGAAGTGCTAGAAAAACTGCTCTGAGTTCCAACAGATTGATGTGGAGCAGAGATTCCTGTGGGGACCACAATCCCTGGGTAGTGAGGTCGCCCATGTGAGCTCCCCACCCCAAGAGGGATGCATCTGTAGTAAGGATTAAGGAGTGAGACTGGGGGGTGAAGGGCACCCCCTGTCTCAGATTGCTCTGGTCCTGCCACCACTGAAGGTCCTGGATCAGGGTTCGAGTCACTGGGATCAGTTTGGTTAGAGTCTCTCTCCTTTGAGACCAAAAGGCTCTCAAATGGAACTGGATGTCCCTCATCTGAAATCTTGCTCCCTGCACTACTGCTGTAGAAGCAGCCATGTGCCCCAGGAGCTGAAGAAAATGCCTTGCTGGTCGAGAGACCTGCAGGGTGAAAGAGGAGGCCAGAGAGACCAGGGTCCTTGCTCTTTCCAGAGGAAGGAAGGCTCTGGCCTCTCTTGTGTTCAGTTGTGCGCCTATGAAGGTGAGAAGCTGGACAGGCTCTAGAACTGACTTTGGAAGATTGAGAAGGAAACCTAGAGATGTGAGCAGTTGCTGAGTTACCTGATGGTGTAGTTTGACCTCGTCTGGAGACTGGCCTACTATGAGCCAGTCGTCCAGGTAAGGAAAGATGGCAATCTTTTGCCTTCTTAAGTGGGCAACTGCTACTGCCAGGCATTTTGTGAATACCCTTGGGGCCAAGGTGAGGCGAAGGGCATTGCTCTGAACTGGTAATGGCCTGAGGGGTGTAATCTGAGGTACTTTGATGGGGCTTCTGATAAGAACATGGAAGTAGGCATCCTTGAGGTCCAGGAGGCTAGCCAGTCCCTGGCCTTAGAGAGGTAAAATAATTCCCAGAGTCACCATTTTGAATTTTGGTTTTAAAAGGTGCTTGTTTAGATATCTGAGATCCAGGATGGGCCGCCATTCTCCTGTCTCTTTTGGGGTAAGGAAGTACCTGGAGTACAACCGTTTGCTCTGGTGTAGGGAGGAAACCCTTTCCACAGCTCTGAGAGCCAGGAGGGTAGAAACTTCTGTTTCTAGGGCAAGAGCCTCTGATGGATTTGCAGGTGGAAAGGACCTGGCTCTCATCTTCGGAAATTTTTTGAAGCTGAGAACCAGTCCCTGGCTTACTACTTCCAGGACCCACTTGTCTGATGTTAGACTTCCAGTCCTGGACAAAGTAAGCCAGCCTGCCCCCTACCGGTAGTGGAGAATCGGCCCTGGCCACACCATCAGGGAGCCTGCTTGGCAGGGGCTTTGGGCTGAGGGGTAGAAGCAGGCTTACTTGTACTCCGTCTGCCTCTTCCTCTAAAGAACCCCTTTTGGGCATAAGCAGAAGAGGAGGCCTGGGCTTGGTAAAAAGGCCTATGAAAAGGCCTGTCCCTGCCCCTGACATGCTGCCTTTGAGGAGTGGCTTGCCTTTCTTTGGCCTGTGCACTCCTATAGGTGGTCCTATATTCATCCATTTTCTTCATATAATTCTCTGTCTGCTCCCCAGAGAATTGCCCACAACAGGAAAATCCATGGCCTTAGACTGAGTATCCTGTGACAGGGTAGTGCATCTGAGCCAGGCCATTCTGCGAAGAACCACAGATGTAGCCATGACTCTTGATACATCATTAGTCTACTGCAGCATGAAATTGCACCTTGGATGCCTCAATACCATCCGCAGCCACCTGCTCCAACTCCCTTGCAAGCTGGTCAGGGGCCTGTTTTGCTAGGGCCAGCACAGTATCCCATCTGGATTTCTGGTATCTAGCAGCATAAGCCATATAGTTTGCCTGTCTGAGTCCTAAAGATGCTGCCATGTACTGTTTCTTTGCCATGGCATCCATCCTCTTGGAGTCCTTTTCAGGAGGGTGAGAGGCTAGAGGAATATTAGCCTTGTTACAGGCAGCAGCCTGCACTACCCCCACAAGGCTGCATTGCTGAGAGAGAAACTCTGTATCAGAGCCTGATAATGTATACCTCTTGTCTATCATTTTATCAACAGGAAGGATAGTGAGGAGTTTTTAGAATTTTTACTGTCTTTCCTAAAGGATTTGTGCAAGGGAATAGACAGTCTCCTAGACTCCGGAATATCCATCATTTCTACATAATCTGGCTCTTCTTGGTCAACAGTTTCCTCAACAGGGAGTTGGAGAGTTTCAGCAACTTTCTTATAGAACATAAATGAGAAGGGGACTCAGCCTGGGGGGGGAGACCCTGACGGTCTGTCTGGAGATATGTCCGGTTCAGTGGGCACATCCAGACCTTCAAAATCACATTCACTCTCCTCATACTCCTCCCCTTCCTCCGGTTCATAAAAATCCTCAAAATCATAATCTTGAACCGGTGGAACCGGCCGAACAGAGTGCTTCCCTGATGGTGTCGGTTCGAACGGAACTGGAGAAAGAGACTGGACAATTTGAATTGCTTTAGCTATTTCCTCAGCGGTTGGAGATAGAACTTTTGGCTCCATACTAGCTGACTTTCTAGTCCTTTTAGTTGGAACCGGCTCCTCAGAGCTGGCTCTTCGTTGGCCCGAGGAAGTATCGCCCTGGTCAGAGGGCACTCCCTCCGGTTCGGTTGGTATCGAACCGGGCTGGCCATCCGGATCAGCGGACTTTTTGGCCTCCTTTTCCGTGAGCCTACCAACTCTCTTTTCCACGGTGGCAGCAGGAAAATTCTTACAAATCTGGCAGTCTGCATTGAGGTGGTCAAACCCCAGACAATATACACAGGTGGTGTGTGGGTCAGCCTTAGCAAAGGCTTCTCCACAGAGGCCACAGTGCTGAAACCCAGTGGGCCCGGTTTTTCTTTTGGGTTTCTCAGACATAGTGCCAGCCTAACCAAACTTGCCCGTTAGTGGCAATCTGCCAAGCAAGACGCTCTTATCGGTTCCCAACCGTGTCACGGGTCGTGGAAAAAACTGGAATGAAATCCTTTTTTTCTTTTTTTTCTTTTTTAGAACCGAGAACCGCACTCTAAAGGACTAGTTATTTTTAAAACAACCTGATCGGTTCAAACCGAACCGAAATGACATTTACAAGTTCCACACAGAAGAAAATAAATGTAAGCCTGTCTTACTTACAATACCACAGACAGAGCTTGAACCGACCGATTGCGGTTTAATTTCGGTCAAGAAACCGAAAAAATAAGACTTTTTAACCGACAGACGAACCGAGCAGGAGAAATCTCCGGAGCGACTGTTCAGTGAGGCAGAGTAAAGAATCTGACAGTTTGAGCAACAACAGACAGTTTTCAAACGAGCTCATGCTCAAGGTTCCATGCCTGGCATGGAAAGTTAACTCTTTCACCTCCGGAGCAGTTCGAAGGTTGGGACTCACGGCATATGTCATAATATAACAAGACTTCATGTTGTTTGAATGGGATTTGCTCGGCCCGAATAAATTAATTAGGTGACTAACTTACAGCTTGAACTTTTGTGTTCTTCATTATATAAATTATACCAACTGCTGTGCCTAATGGATGCATTTATTAACTATTTAAACCTCTCCTTATATGTATGTGCGCTTTTCTTTTTATTTTATCCTTTACCTCAGATATGACACTGAACGAAGTATAATTAGTGTTAAGCTGAATGATTTACCTTGTAATCATAATCAATCTGTGTATTCAATGAATTGTGACCGTCTATATACCCTTTCCCCCTTTTTTCTTTTGTACCCCCAAGTTATATAAAAATTTCTGAATAAAAATGATGAAAAAAAAAATTCTGCACACAAGTGCAAACTGGCACCAACCCCACACTTGGGTTGGGGCTGCAGTGCTGACTGTTTCCCTTGAAATGCCCACCTGGAATCTGACAAGATATGGGCATAAGGGACCATGGTTCAACATCTCACCAGAAGGTTGGCACCTCCATAGTGCAGCACCTCCACGTAGTGCACTAGTGTCAGTTATGTGAATTACCCAAAGTTACCTGGTGTTGGGTAGAACCCATGACTGACATCTCTTCCAGATCCAGAAGTGTGCTACTTACTGAGCCATGCACACCTTTATGTCTGAGGTGGAGGGCTGATGTGGGTCGCACTCGACTGCCACTTAATTACCTGTAGAAGGATTTCCCTTCACCCAAAGTCTGGGCTAGGGTGGGGGGTGTCTCCAACATGATGATGCTAAGAGAGAACCCACCCACCAGAAGGCCCCCAACTATTTGTTAATGCAAGTAGAATGAGTGTTACCAAATCTAAGCAAGTTATATTTGTATTAATATAAATAGAAATGGGACTTCAACAGATGGTGTTCATCAGTGTAATTTATTCGTTCATTGAGATTTAGTTCACCTAACATTTACTGGTATTTCCTTGTTTGGTTCTCCCATCTGTGCTATGGTTCTTGGAAATTCAATCCATTTCACAGCAGTGGAAGTTGACCCCTCCCCAGCCCATGTGTCTTAGATCTGTCATAGCATTCCTTCTTGAAATTTCACTCTCAGCGTCGGACTGAAAGTGGTGTCCTTAAAAGCAAGCTATTGGAAATTTGCAAGAGAAGCTCATTTAGAAATGCCAGATTGATACTCTGCATATAGCCATTGTACCTGGCAGAGATGCCCTTACCAAGATAACTGCAGTTTACTTTGTGGCTTTAATTTCTGGCTGTGGTTCAGTTGCTAGCTGAAAAAGCAATAGAAAAAGCCCATTTACTGTTCAATAAAAAAACCCAAAAAACTTGTGGTTAGAACAATTGAGGTTGGAGTGTGCTTTTTGCAACTTTTTACTGGAATGCATCTAAAAGCCTGGAGGTTTTTATCAACAATCCGTGTGTGATTGTGTTGGGGTGTGTAGTTAAATACTTAATGACACCCAGGGCCTTCAGTACCTTGATTAGGTGTTTCAGCTACATTGCAGAGGTATAGTTTTACCTTGCCTAGGTAAAAACGAGTGGTTCGTTTTGGTATTTTAGATGGAAGTCCAGATAAATCACTTTAGAATTGAATTGGATTGAAAGATGGACTGATGCTCAGCAAGCACACTTTTGGTTAGGCCACATTTTTCCCACTTTGCACTTGGATGTTTAAATGTTTAGGTCCTGCATATGGGAAACAGAATCCCAGAGGAAGAATGCAGGTGGGTGGGTGGGTGTGTTGGGGGGCAGTTTGAGGGAGAGAGAGACTTGGGGGTGGTAATACCCAACAGCCTCAGATTGTGTCAGCACAATGTGATTAGGTAATAGGGAAGGCAAACTGGATGCCAGGATGCATTGGTTGAGGGTTCAACAGCAGCATTTTTATTGACCCTTTACAGGACCCTGAGACTGCACAAGCAGTACTGTACAGTTCTGGAACCCTCATCAAACTGGAGATGGCGCAGAGGCAGTTGACAAAAATGGACAACAGGGAGGACATGCAAGCAGAGATTAGAGGGCCTCACTGTGTACACATTAGAAGCCAAAAGATAGACATGAATGAAACATTCAAAAATGTGCATAGTATTAAGGTGTACTCTAGAGGGCTGTTAACAATTGGTAGCAATACAAAATAACAAAGGGGGGGGGGAGGTGGTTTAAAAAAAAAAAAAAAAAAAAAAAAAAAAAAAAACCTGGGAGGTAAATTCAGAATGGATGTAAGGAAGGTACTAATTCCCCAGAGAAGATGTTGGGGGAACTGGCTACCCAAAACACTATTCTTTACCTGGAGAGCTTTAACAGGTGTGGGATAGGCACAAGGAGTTGGTCAGGGGATCTGGGATGGGGGGAGGGTTGGTCTTGATTTCCTGTGGGGTATGTACAACCTCATAGGGCACTCTGGATAGAGCAAAACTAAAGGCTTTCTCCTGCCTACAGGCTTGTGGGCTATCCATGTATGGCCCTCTGGTAGCCAGCGTAGTTTCCCTGTTTGAGGACTTTCTTGGCTTTGAGCAACTCAAGGTAGTCTACTTGTTCAGTGTGCCTTCCTGGTGAAACATTTCAATAAAGACTCGTGGCAGTCTATAACCGTACAGCGTCTTGGCTCACCTGAACTTTTTTTAGCCAAATGATAAAGCTCTCAGCCAAGCTTATGAAAAACAAATTCATTTAATTTTGTTATGCATCTGGTAGAACAGCAGTAGCAATTAAAACACTGTTCTGCTTGTGACAGCTTAAAAACAGATGACTGAACACAACTGTCACATTCCTGGCAACCCCAGCCAACTTGAACTGTGAATTGAGAAATGCTCAGCTTGCAGGAAATTGGGGGGAAGAAGGGGAGGTTAGGTTTCCTCTAGAGCATTTATGCATGGGGGTGTCCCCATCCTTTCATTTAGAGCCCCTGTCCTTTTGCAACTCCTCCATGCTTCCCCCAGTGTTTGAAACAGAGCTCTAGGCCACGATATCGGTAGTTATGCATTTAGGGGCACTTGCTGAGGAAAACTGGAAAAGAAAGAATTATCTAGAGCAACAGAGAAAAAGAAAAGTTGAAAGACTGGTGGAAATAGGGAGAATAAGCAAAAGATCTGAGAAGGGTGCCATATGAATCAGGCCTGTGTTGCTTGACAGATACCCCCATGACATTTTTCTAGGGAAGCACAGCTGGGGAAGAAATGACTTTAAGAAATTTTTTATTTTCTCCAGTGCCAGGGGGTGCATCTGTCACTCTCCAATAACTAGGATGCAAGCAGCAGCATTCGAGTATTGGGGTGTGAGTAATGGGTTTGAAAATAGATGACAATATCAGTCACTCAAGCCAGCTTTGCTGAGAAAGTGGTCTAAAACATCACAGCTTGAAGGATTTTGCAAGAATGAGCTGCCTTTCCTTTCTGCATGAGGTCACCATGGACCCGGCTAGAGTGTCTTAATTTCCTGAAGAGGCTGCTTACCATCTTCTTGTAGGCTATGTAGTCTGCAGTATATAGATACATAGATATTATCTGCAGATAAAGGCCTTCGGGGGCCACCCAGTCTGCCTATTCAAGAATCTTTGCTTCTTTTTTCTGGAACCAGGTTGTACCTTTCCCCTGACTACCAATATCCCCTTATGTCTATCCCATGCGTTCTTAAATCCTGTAATCGTTTCTGCCCCTTCCACTGGAAAGCTGTTCCATTTGTCTACCACCCTCTCTGTGAAGAAGTACAATGTGAAACTGAGTTGGACCCCTTCAGCCATTTCTGTGGTGGAGGAAGGACCAACAAGGTAATTATTTTTCCATTTGACTTGGTTGTACTGACATGTACTACAGTGTTCAATTGCCCTACAGACATCTAAGGTATTATGGTTTTTTGGTTCAGGTGGAAGGAGTTGCTTGGGTTTATAATTAGTCTTTGTATAGCACAGAGACCTGTACATTCTAAACCAGCACTATTAAAAGCTCTGACTGTATAGTATCCCTATGGATGCTGTCCCCGCATCACATGTCATTCTCGGGATAGTCTGCACCACTAACGGCTCCAGAGTTCAAAATGCTGGTGGTAGGGATGGCAGGATCAACCAGATAAATTTTAAGTCACTGTAAAGAAAATTTTAACTGCTTGCAAAAATGCTAATCTGGCTGCGCCTCGCACTGAGGTATGGGTCCTGAATACTTTTTTTTTTTTTTTTTTGTGGGGTGAGGTGGACGGTTCCTTAAGAGTCTGGTCTAAGTTCCAGGGTGGGACTCTGTTTTACCTGAGGCCTTTGAACCTTGTGGGAAAAACCTTTTTGAAAAAAAGCCTTTGCCACTGGGTGAAAAGACTAAAAAAAAAAAAAAAAAAAGGTGTGGGTTGCACTTCATATGCAATGCTTGTTGACCATTTCCAGAATTGCAGGGGAGTATTGACTGTTGGTGGTGGAAGGTCATGTCAGATGAATCTAATAGGTTTCTTTGACTGGGTGACCAAAGTAGTAGATCAGGGAGGGGCTGTGGACATGGGCTACCTAGACTTTAGGAAGGCATTTGACACAGTCCCACACAAGATTAATAAACAAGTTAGCCAACCTGGGTAAACAGTTGGCTGGAGAATAGGACACAGAGGGTAATAGTAAATGGAGTCCACTCTGAAGAAAAGGGGATCTTACTTCGAGTGGGAGCTCTTGCAGCAGGCTATAACAGTTAGGACTGTGCTGCAGGCACTAGGACCCTCCAGTGAAAACTTGAGCCAGCAGTACACAGCAGGGACCGTCCCTGACGCCTGCCCCACCCCGACATCGGTCTGGGTACAAAAGGGGGCGGACCCAGCTCCACCTCAGTTCTTTTCCCACCGCCTCCCGCACTTGAACAAGAGAACAGCTTCAGCTTGTCAGTTGAGCAAGACTCTTCAATCAAAAACCCGCGTTTGCACCATTTTTCGACTTTTTCTACGGCGTCAGACCGCTGTCTGACAACTCTAACTGTTCGACGGTTTTCTTCCAAGTTAATGATGTCAGGCTGTCAGGTTTTTTGTGAAGTCCCGACGGATGTCTTCTCTGGAGTCTGCCTCGCCGGAACATCTGAATAAGTGCGAGTGTGGGAGGCAGATCCCAGCCAAGGACGGCCATCACGGCTGTCTTCTGCCTAGGACCGGAACACGACACCGCAAACTGCTCCGCTTGCCAGGCCTTCACTAGCAGGACCTGCATCCGCTGCCTTAAGGCCCTGAAAGCCTTTCTCTTGGAGCAGAAGATGGATCTGCACTCCTCAGAGGGGAAACGGAAAGAAGAAACGGCGCAGCAAAGACCGTAGTCTGTCCCGGTTGCGTTCCCGCTCAAGTCGCGGCCCTTTCCAAAGGCCCATCCCTTGGTATCAGGAGAGCACCCCAGATCTGCTCAGGCCAAGGCTGGCCCTTCGGGGGAGAAGCCAGCTAAGCCTAAGGTAACCCCGCTAAGAGTCACCACAAAGCCCTCGGAGGTGCATGCTTTGGCCCCACCTCCCGCGGCGCCTGCTAAAGGCACACCTCCGGAGCCCAAGGACTCTCCGGCGCCCTCCCCATCGCCAGTATCAGCAACGCAATTGGCTGTGGAAGAGCGCCGACGCCCCGCTGCCCAAGTCTCCCTCCCCTAGGCCCTCAAGGAGGGGTTCCTTTGCACCCAGATGTCCCAGATACTTCCTTTCTGAGCCGGGCGGCAGAAATTTTCACTTGGACGTAGCCCAGGAACCGTGTTCCTTTCATTGCCAGCCCAGACATAGGTACAGGACCCAGCGGATAAACCAAAGCCGGAGGTGAGCCTTCCGCTGAAGTCGCCGAGCGCCCGCGCCCACACCTCCTCTAGGGCTCGCCCGCGCTTCGTCCGGGGACCACAGACGACGCTCCAGGGACTCTGCTGACGGTCGTCGGTCCAGGTTATGCTCTAGGAGCCTTTCTCGGTCCTTTGGGCGAGCGCTCCCGACGTCTGTCCTCTAACCGACGTCTGCCTCTGCTCCGTCGCCGGTCCAGGGACCGGAGTCGGTCTTCGGGCCGACGTTGGTCCCCTAGCTACCAACGACAGCGGGAGTCTGGTCACACGGAGAGGTCAGACTATTTGAAATCTTATAGTCGTTCTCCCTCATCATCGTCTTCCTCTACTTCCTCTCTCAGCCTGCAGCGCTCCCTGGGAGAGGACCGGTCTCACTAGCCTCTGGACGATCCTACCTTCATGGACGTCATGAGGCACATCCAGGCCTCCAACGAGTGGGAGACGGAGGACCTGGACCTGGAACGCCGGAGACTAGCAAAGTGCCTGAGGCAAAAGGAGCATAAATCTTTGGTAGTCCCTCCTTTGGTGGATACTTTCCAGGACCTCACTCGAACTACCTGGAAACGTCCAGCTTCAGTCCCGGCTGTTCCGAAGAAGTCGGATAGGCTGTACCAGGCCCCAAGGGCAGAAGCTTTCCTCGCTGAACACCCTCAGTAAGACTCCTCAGTGATCACGGCTGCTCATAAGTCCAGGCAGCCGAAACACCTCAGCTCTCAGCCTCCCGTCCTGGAGTCTCGCTATTTGGACCAGGTGGGCAAGAAGGTTTATTCTGCTTCCACCTGTTACATACGTTCCCTCAGCTTCTTAATGCATATGGTCCAGTACCAGAATGCGCTTTGGGAGAGGGGACAAGAGCTGTTGAAGGCCCTTCCAGACTCTGCCCAGAAGACAGAACTGGACATCCTGAAATCTGGCTCAGACGTAGGCTCCCATGTCCTGAGAGCCTGTGACACTGCAGATACGGCAGCCAGGGCAGCCGCTTCCGGGGTATGCCTACGGCGCCACGCCTGGTTGAGTCTCTCCGGCTTTCACCAGGATCTGCAGGCCGGTATCAAGGATTTGCCCTTCCAGGGTACTGTGCTGTTTGGGCAGGAGACAGAAGCCTTGATTTCTCGTCTCCAGGAGTCTGGCAAGTCTATCTGGTCAGTCCGCCGGATGTACCGCGGTGACCAGCAAAGACATCGAAGACGGCCTTTTCATAAGTCCTCAGGAGGTCAAGGTCATGCCCATAGCAACCAGCAGGGGCAGAGAGGATGCTTTCACTGGAGATCCGGGAACCAGCAGCTTGGTGGAGCTCCTGCCTGTGGGCCCAAGTCCTCCCAGGCGCCTCTGCCTACACCCGGCTCAGCTCAGTGACTCCCTCCCCCGCCCTTCCGCGAGAAGATCCAGGGGAGCCGGTTGGGGACCACTTCTCCCTTCATTTCGAAGGGTGGAAGTCGCTTACTGTGGACCAATGGGTCTTAGATATCGGGAGGGGACACACGCTGGAGAAAGTGCCTCACTTGGAGATTTTCACGAACACCAGCTCCTCTACATGAGGGAACAAATGCAAATTTAGGTGTGGGGAATTTCTGGCGAGACTTCTGTAGGCATTTCCATTCTGAAAGGGTGGTGGAACTCTGGAACAGACTGCTGCTAGAGGTGGTGAAAGCCAGAACAGTGACTAGCTTCAGACACTGGTGCGATTGGGCATGGGCACAGTCTTAACAGCACGGGGTTGGGGGGGGAGGACATCGGACTGACATGTCATGGGACTTTATTTGGGCAGACTAGATAGACCCTATGTCTCCTGCTGGTACCATCTGTGTTTCTAGTAATACATATCTATATTCATATTCATTGTGTACTAGCTCATAAAGACAAAATAGTCCTTCAGTTTTGATATTGGGTTTAACTGTGCTCCTTAATGCCATTTATGTAAACATGAGCAGCCAACCATATTCTGCAGCTTCCCAGTTTGGGGTTGGGCACGAATCCTGAGCTTGAATCTGTTTACTAATGTGTAGTGCTGCTCTCCATTGCAGTGGACTGTTTCCTTTCTCTCCCAAGGTTGTAAACTAACGGATAGTAAATATGAATTGGGTGGGGTTACTGCTCTCAGTAAGTAGATTGCCCCCACAGTGGCGGGGGCAGCATTCAGCATAGTATCCTGGCTGTGGCATTTGTGCTGGTAGCTGTAGGAGTTATCATCATGATGGCTACAGCAATGGCATGTTTGACTGCAGGAGTGATTGTAAGAGAACAGTCACAGCAAGTACAGTGGTGTTGGCAGAAGTGGCATTTTCGGCCACTGTAGTGCTGATATGGTGGCTGCCAGAAGGATGGGTCCAGCCACAAGATTAGTAAGTGCCGTGTCTCAAGAGTGATGTTTGCAGTGGAATAGCCAGCCTGGCGATGGCTGTGATGCTAGCAGCTGCTGGGCATGGGAGTAAATATCATGGCACCTTGGTGGTGGTGGTGGTGGTGGTCTTTGCATTAGGAAAACTCCATATTGCAAAGGAAAGTAAAAGTAATTGGGAGAGAGAAAATATAGAGATCCTGTATTTGCTGTGTGAAGGAAATTGGACTCTGTTATCTGGTTTTGAAGAAAAGGTATTTCAGATTAGTTTTTCAAAATGAGAAATCCTATCCTTTTCTTCCAGCAGAATGTTTTTAATTTTCCGCTTCTCTCAGCAAATGACCACGCAGCAGGTAAGATGGTGTAAAAGTCTGAATGGTAGTCATGACCACTTTCTTGCATACACCTACCTAATGGCTGACTGTTGCTAGATATAATGGGGAATGCTATGATATCTTTAAAGTCGTTCTGTATACTGTATTTGTATTCTGTGGTTAGTGCTTTTAGTGCTAGTGTTTTTGCTTTGCATATACTCAAGTAATAAACGAGTCCCGACTCCTGTGATTTCTTGTAGGGCAAACTGGATGATTACCAAGCGAAACTAAACAGGGGAGAGCATCTAAATCAGGACCAGCTGGTAAGTATTTGACCACTTGATATTGAACTGTGAGTGTATTCAGTAGTCATAGTTCTAGGTTACAGGTTTAAAGAATGGAATTTTATTCATCTTTGTCCACTTGTGCCACCCCTCTGGCACCTAAGTGACTGCCCAACTCTACTATTGCCCACTTGTTTGATGCTAATCCTTCATAGCATGTGACAGACCCCCTCCCAATCAGTTTAGGATTTAGCCAAGTGGTATGTTGCATTGTTGTGCGCCCACACCTTACTAACATACTAAAATTCCAGCAGAATAGGCCTAACGGTCTTTCGTGTCTACTCGTTTGGTCAGCCCCCACCCTGGGAGCTGACTTGCTGCCCCCCTTGCCCTCTCTGGCTTCTCCCTTCCTAGTTCCGGATAGTCCCGCTGTGCTGGATTTTGCTTCCAGAACCCTTCCCGCTGTACCTGTCCCACCCTCTCTTGAACCCCTCCACTGTCTCTGCCTCCACCAGCCCCCTGGGCAGCGCATTCCATGGCTCCACCACCCTCTCGGTGGAGTAGCACCTCCTCCTTTCTCCCCTGAATGTCCCCCCTCCAGCTTTCACCCATGCCCTCTAGTTGCCCCCTCCTTCCTTTAAAGCACCCTGACTGCTCCTCCTCTTTTAACCCCCTTCATGTACCTGAAGATCTCTATCATGTGTGTCTCTTCTCTCCCCCCCCCGGTCCCTTTTGTCTTCCAATGTGTACATATTTAGCTCTTTGAGCCTCTCCCCATAGGTCCTGTCCCCTAAGCCCCAAATCATTTTGGTTGCCCTCCTCTGGATCCTCTCCAGGAGTTCAATGCCCCTCTCTAAGTGTGGCCTCCAAAACTGCACGGAGTACTTGAGGTGCAGCCTCACCAAGCAGTTATACAGAGGGAGTAGCACTTCCCTCCTTATGGGGGGTCATTCCCCAGTGGATGGGATTGTTTCCCTTTAGCTGTCTACCTGCCCTCCCTGCACTATCTAGTTGGAGCCAAATAGCTTTATTTATTTATTTAAACAGCAGTTTGGAAAACCTTTGAGCCATAGGCTCATTTACAAACGTACCTTGTCACAGTAAGACAAACGAAAATAGACAGTATAACTAACTTAAGACATAGATACAAACAAGCTGGTACAGGTAGGATTGATGCAAACATGCATCTCCCCATCTGCACAAACATTTATGGTGGTCAGTGTGCAGTTCTGCACAGTTTGCTGTGGAACTGGATCCACTGCTGTCCCACCTCTGGCTGGGAAGTGTTGCCTAGTTTCCGGTCCGTGCTAAGCACCCCAGTCTCCTCTCAACCTAGCTTGATTGTGCTGCTGTTTGGGGGGGTGGGGATGGGGGTGCCTCTAAACCTTGTGGTTGCATGGTTCAGTTTCTGCAGCCTGTTTGAGACCATTATGATCTGTGCAGGACTTCATGGATGAAGGTTCATGTAATTGACTACATCCAGATAAAAATATATGAAAGCATTTCACGATCTATATGAGAAAGCATTTCACGATGATTTATAGCTCAAGAGCACAAGGTTCTGAGTGATTCTGTCCACCTTTAAGCATTTGTTCCTGATTTTCTTCCTGTTCTTCGGGGTTTTCTTTACCTACATTTTTTACCTTTCCCTTACTTAAAGCTGCACCTCTGTCTCTGCCATTGATTTTAGGGGTGTAATGTTGCAGTGAAATGAACATGTGGAGAACCAGAGTTCAAAACCCAGAAATTCCTCCTTCCTTATTAGCTGCAGTCACTCCCCTGAAATGAGCTGCTCCAGAGCACCTACAATTTTGTTAATTATGGAACTTGAATGAAATTCAAACTCTGCTGTTGGATCCGCTCAACGCTGCAGTCTAACGTCTGATTTGTTTCTCTGCCTGAAGAAAGTAGTCGCCCTGAAGTAATCTCTTCACTTTTGGCCAGTTTCTAGTGTATTACTTTAACAATTTATAAGGGTTTAACTGTGCTTACTTATTTTGTCAATACTCTGCGTTAGTAACAGTTCATCTTACTTCGAGACACAGCTCTTGCAGCAGGTTACACCATTAGGACCGAAGCCGCCAGGCGCCAGGACCTCACGGAAAAATTCTAGCTAGCTAACTACAGCGGGGACCGTCCCCGACGTCGGTCCCGCCTCCGACGTCAGGCGTGGTACAAGGCGGTCCGCTTAATTCCCAGTTCTTTTCCGCCCGTCGACTTAGCTACTTGACCCTTAGAGTTTACCAGTCTGGCGGCGATGGAATAGTTCTTTTCGATAAAATTTTGAAAATCTTTAGAATCCTCTTCAAGCAAGATCTTGATGTCGTCGCCAACCGGGCCATCCTTGATGCGCTTGTGGAAAAGCAGATCCCGTTCAAGGACCCCACGGCCTCGTCCGGTGCCTAGGCGCAGACCTTACCGGGCCTGTCCTTCTTGCCAAGGGTTCAATAGCGCTCCGGATCCGGCGTCAGAGGGCTTTGCAGGCGTTTCTTCTGGAGGAACAACTGAAGACCATGTCCTCCAAGGAGCTCCAGGGTCCACAAGCCGCGGAGAAGAGAGGAGAGGCCCTTCAGGTCCCTTCTAGGGGTTCGAGTCCCGTAGCTCGGTTGAAATCTCCCGGCTGCAATCAAGAAACCTTCATCTCAGGAGAATCCGCCCAGCCTTCCTCCCTTCCAGGGCCTTGGCGAAGTCCAGGGAGCGACACCATCACCACACGAGTCGGGTTCCGCTCCTCGGTACCAGATGTCAGGTCTTGCCGGTGCCTCCCACGCCAGGCGTTGGAGCTCACGCCTTTAAAAGGCCTGTGGCCAGGCGCCCGGCTCGACAGCTGTCAGCCGTGCGCCCTTCTTCCTGGAGCCGCCCGTCGGCCCGGCGACCGGCGCCGGCCATTACATCAGCGGACGCGGTGGGGACCGGCGCCGCCCCTCCTGAAAAGAAGGCCTGTTGCCTCCGACCGACATCGGTCAGGAGCCTCTATCGGAGGAGGACCTAGAGCAGCCGAGGACCAGGCGGGCGACCCGGTCCCGTAGGTA
Source organism: Neoceratodus forsteri (assembly GCA_016271365.2). Classification (NCBI taxonomy): domain Eukaryota; kingdom Metazoa; phylum Chordata; order Ceratodontiformes; family Ceratodontidae; genus Neoceratodus; species Neoceratodus forsteri. The sequence goes on along the minus strand of CM028133.1, from coordinate 266,575,412 downwards.
CTCCCAGGGATCCCTCGCCATTACAGAGCCCCTGTGGAGCCGGCGCTTGGGACCAGGCGACCCATCGCCGGCACCGGGCCGTCGGCGCCCTCTCTCTAGTGGAGGTGAAAGATCTGTTCACCTACTGGTGGGATACCATTAAAAGACATGGTTCCCCCTTCTCCTCCTATTCCTCCTCCTCCTCCTCCTCCTACTCCGGTTCCTGCCCCCTCGCCATCGCGGGTGCGGGCGTGTTCCTCCTCCCGGGGCCTAGGACCCCTCGGGAGACCTGATAAGCGGAGACCTCCGTGAAATCCTCTTCTGGATCACCCAGCCCCAAGAGATCAGGAGGCGCCCGGCGATCGCCTTCAGCGGAGGACACGGGATCGAGACTACTCCACCTCTAGATCCCCATCTCCCTCTCATCCTTCTCCGACCCACGTGAGATGCCTAGATCTCCTCGGATGATCCCTCGTTCCTTGATATTATGAGACATACAAGAGAACATGGGATGGGATGCTGAAGACTTAGACCCGAAAGAGTGCGACTCTGAAATATCTTCGGCAAAGGACCCCAAGCCTGTGGTGGTACCACCCTTGGTTGACACTTCCGTGGGCGTCACCAAGGCTGCGTGGGCGTCACACTCGCTCAGCGAGACCGAAGAAAGCTGATCGCCAGCACCAAGGCTCCCTAAGGATGACCAGTACTTGCTTGGCATCCTCAGGCCGATTCTCTGGTCATCACAGCCTCACATGACCGGTCACAGAGCCACAACATTTGAGCACCCTGCCACCGGACCCAGAGTCAAACAACTGGAGCGCATTGGGTAGGCGCACGTATGCTTCCGCTACCTGCGCCATCAGATCCTCAGAACTATTTAACCCACATGGTTCAGTTCCAGGCGCTTGTGGGAACAGGGGTCTGGGCGGCTGAAAAGATGCCAGGTGAGCAGAAGGAGGAGATGCTTCAGCTCCTCCCGTCTGGGTTCAGGCGTGGGGACCCAAGTGCTAGAGCAGCGTATGACTCATGGACTCCTTGACCCAAGCAGCAGCTTCTGCGTTTGCCTCCGGAGACACTCTTGGTTGCGCGTCTCGGTTTTACCGCGACGTCCAAAGAACATCTTGGATGCCTTTTGAGGAGAAGTATTGTTTGGTAATCCTACAGAAAAGATCCTTACCAAACTCCAAGAGGCCGGGAAGGCGGTAAGGTTAGTTCAGGCCATGTACCGACCTAAGCTTGGTTCCCCAAGTAGGAACCAAAGCCGTTTCGTGCAGCAGACTGAAGCAACAGAGCCCTCCGCTGCACCTCAGAGGAGCTCTGGTTTCCGTGAGCCCAGGGCAAACACCCGCCAGCCGAGGCCAGCGTTCTCCTGAGCAGGCCCAGCCAGCGGGTCCATCTGCCGCCACAGCCTGACTCCTTGGCCCCGCCCCTCAGGATCAGCGGGAGTTTATAGTCGAGATGCATTGCGAACTTCCTGCCGGATGGCAGGCCATTACCACCGACAGGTGGGTTCTTCAGATGGTCAGTCTAGGCCACTTTATAGAATTACATGAAGCCACCCTCGGGGCCTCCTTTGCTCTCCCGGTATCAGGGTCAGTACAAAGCGCCGATCTGGCAAAGTACTTTCGTAGCTACTACGAGGAGGCGATAAATGCGTCCCAGAGAACAGAGGACTGGGATACTATTCCCACTTCTTCTGGTTCCCAAGAAAACAGGGGACCTCCGTCCAATCTTGGACCTCAGCGACCTCAATGTGTCGGTCACTTACAAGAGATTCGCATGGTGACCCTTCCAGGTCTTATCCCCATGCTCAAACAGGGCCGCCTTTTAGCGTCTCTAGACATACAGGATGCCTACCTGCACATCCCTATGGCTCAGGCGCAGGGAGGTTCCTGCGCTTGGTTTCTCGACCACCACCTTCAGTTCGAGCCCTTCCTTTCGGACTGTCTTCCGCATCGAGGTCTTTACCAAGTGCATGGCAGTCGTGGCAGCGTCTCTGAGAACAGGGCCCCTCGTGTTCCGCTACCTGGGCGACTGGCTTCTCATGGCGCCTCCAGAGAGCGTTGCTTCTTGCAATCAAGGCACCCAGGATCTGTTCCGATCCTGGGCATCCTCATAAATTACGAAGTCTCTCCTGGTACCGTCGCTGGAAACTGCAGTTCATAGGAGCAGTTCTGGACACTGTTCGGGGAAGAGCCTTTCTTCCGGCCGACAGGCGGGGCGCATCAGATCCCTCATAAGGGACCTATCACTAAACAAGGTTGTACCTGCCGAGTCGGTCCTTTGCTTGCTCGGACACATGGCTGCGGCCATTCCTACTGTCCCTTTGCGCAAGACTCCACATCGCATTACTCAGTGGATGCTCAAAGTGCAATGGGACCAAAGAGGCAGACCGCTTAGCATCGGTCAGACTCCGCAATTCAGTGATTCAAGACTGGCGTTAGTAGCTGGCCCCAGGGTCGTCTCATCAGGCGTCGTTCATTGCGCCTGTCCCGGTGGTCTCACCACAGGCGCCTGCTTGTACACTGGCGGGGTAGTCGCAGGGTGGGCTCAGAGAGCTCACCATCAACGCGTAAATGAGGGGTCCTCTATGCCCTGCAGGCCTTTTCAGTCAGTTATCCCCACCGTGTACTCTTCTACTTCAGACAGACAGACACGCGGCGGTGATGTATTACCTCCAACAAACAAGGGCGCACTCTTACCCCTTGCAGGGAGGCCATGAGTGTGGGATTGGGTAATCAGACACGGCGAATCTGATCACTGTGCGTTCCCGGAGTGGACAACACGGTTGCAGGCGGCCTGAGTCGTTCTCAGGCCAGAGTCCTGAATGGGAACTCCTTCAGAAGGTAGCAGAGGATCTGTTTCTTGATGGGGAACTCCAGATCTGGACTTGTTGGCCTCCCCATCCAGCATAAAACTGCCCAATTTTTGCTCGCTAGATCCAGGGCCTGGTGTTTTCTGGCGAGGCAGCGTTATCCTCTCCTGGGCCAACAGATTCCTCTCGCTTTCCCTCCTTTCCCGTTGATCCAGAGTTCTTCTCAAACTGCGCAGGAGCCGCGCAATAATGATCTAGTGGCCCCATTTTGGCCCAGACAGATTTGGTTCCCTTTGTTGATTCAACTATCTAGGGAACCCCGCTCCGTGCCGCTCAGCTCCCACTTACTGTCTCAGGAGAAGGGTTCACTTGTCCACCGGACCTCGTTCCTTGAACCTGCATGCTTGGCTCCTAGAGACATAGCCATTTCGCGTCACGGGGTCTCGCAAGAGGTTGCAGAAGTCCTTTCTGCAGCCAGAAAACCGACAGCGCATCTGACCGCCATGAAATGGGCGCCCGTTTTTGTGTGTGGTCGCGAGCAGCGACCTTTCCCACTAGGTTGTCCTGTGGGAGTAATATTAGAATATTTGCTCTCCCTCTTTCATTCGGGTCTAGCCTACTCCTCTATTAAAGTGCACCTCTGTGCCATTTCGGCTTACCACCTCCGGTGGGGAAATCGTACAGTGGCTCAGGTGGGCCTCTCGAGAATTTCTTAGGGGAGTGTTGCACCTTAGGCCTCCTATTAGAGACCCTGTGCCTCCATGGGATTTGCTTTTTGTCCTTGAACAGCTCACGCTTCCCCCCTTTGAACCTGCCGCGGATTGCGAGCTACGTTTTCTGTCGTGGAAAACGTTGTTTTTAGTTGCTGTTACCTCGGCAAGAAGAATTTCTGAACTTCACGCTCTCATGTGCAAAGAGCCTTATTTAGTTTTCCACCGGGACAGAGTATCCCTGAGGACGAACCCTAAATTCTTGCCTAAGGTGGTTTCTTCACTCACTCTGAACCAGGATATCGACCTTCGGTCTACTTCCCGAACTACTCTAATAGAGGGAGGCTCTGCTCCATACCCTGGATGTTCACGCAGCCTGAGGTTTTACCTCAACAGAACTCAGTCCTTTCGTAGTTCTGAGCAGCTTTTCATTTCCTTCTCTGAGAGAATGATGGGCCAATCAGTATCCAAACAGTCCCTTTCTCGCTGGCTTGTCCAGTGTATTTCTCACTGTTATGGTATCAAACAAAAGCCCCTCCGGGTACAGTCCGGGGTCATTCCACTAGAGGGTGGCTACTTCCTTTGCAGCGCTCAAAATGTTTCTACTTCTGCTATATGCGCTGCATACTTGGAGTTCTGTGCATACCTTTATCAGGCATTATAGCCTGGACATGCGCCTCTCGTGAAGGGCTGGTTTTGGTTTGGCCGTGCTTCAGGGTCTCCTGTCCTAGGTTCAGGACCTGGTTTTATCCTTTAATTTCCTCCTCCGGATTTTCTGACAGCGTTACTGCTTGGGAATCAGTCTAATGGTGTAACCTGCTGCAAGAGCTGTGTCTGAGTAAGATAGTACAGTTACGTAGAACTTACCGTAACAGTAGATCTTCGAGAACAGCTCTTGCAGCAAGTACCTTCCGCCCACCTTCCCCTTGGAGGAAGCATGGCTCAGTCTTTCTGAGCAGGAATTGTTATCTTTCTGTCTTCTGACGGCAATCCTAGGTCTCCCATTTTGATGTCAGCCTGCGCAGAAGTCTCCGGCGGAGAACTGGGGAATCTGGAGGACCGCCCCCCTTGTACCCGCCTGGCGTCGGAGGCGGGACCCGGCGTCGGGGGCGGTCCCAGCTGTAGTTAGCTAGCTAGAATTTTTCCGTGGGGTCCTGGCGCCTGGCGGCTTCGGTCCTAATGGTGTAACCTGCTGCAAGAGCTGTTCTCGAAGATCTACTGTTACGGTAAGTTCTTACGTAACAGTACTTTACTTCGAGAGGGCTCTTGCAGTAGGTAATCTCCTTGAGGACTGTGCCCCCTGATGTTGGGACCACACGGGAACTTTAGCCAGCAGTGTCTGACGGGGGACCACCCACACAGCGTTAGCATGACCCTATATAGTGGGCAGTTCCCACACCCTCCTTCCAGTTCTTTTCTGCCGTCTACTTATGGCAGACCTCGCAGAGATTGTATGCTGCAGTTCGACTGATGTTTGGATGAGCATCCGTTTGTTTCATTTTCAGTAAAAATTTGTATGTTTGTGCATGTCGTCCAATGTCTTGCACAAGACCAAGTGTGATTCGTGCGCGCAACTCCTGCACAAGGATTCGCATTCTCTTTGCCTCTTCTGCCTAGGCCCGGAGTACAAGGTCAAGGACTGTGAGGCCTGTGCCAGTTTCAACCTGGCCACATGGAAGCGCCGCCAGATGGCCCTCTAAGCTCATCTCTTGAAGCAACGAATGGCCACAATGGAGAGAGAACTCCAAAACTTGGCAGCACTTCATCCTCGCCCACCGAATCCAGGCACAAAAAGGAATAAACATCGGGACCCCCTCGGGCGAGCGGCAGTCCTCTTCCTCCGGGCAGTCACCTACCATGGCCCAGCCTGTCCGGCCTGGGGAGGGTCCTGCTGCCACCACAAGTTATAGTGACCGCGAGCACCCTGGCTTTGTCCGAGGTCTCTGCTACGCTTAGACCCATCTCTTCTGCTGGGTCTACTGCGCCGAGCAGGGCTGATAAGTTGCTTGTCTGGCCCTCTGACGAACGACAGCCCAGGCTGTCTTGTTGGGCTCTGGAGATCGTGGAGCTCACCTGACTTCGACTGATCAGCTGGGTGTCGGCTTATCACACTGCTCTGCTGATGTCCGCTTGACAGACCTGGCGTTGGGGTCTGGCGAGGGCCCCGATGAATCCCAGTTGCTGGACCTTTCTCGGCTTCCCCCGGAGGGTTTTCCCCACTGGGCTGCCTCACCATTGGCAGTGGTCCCTCTGCCCTCCCTTATTCCAAGGAGGACAGAGAATGAGGAGCCTCTGGCAGGTGGCTTCTCACCAAGCTCACCTTTGGACCTGGAGTCTGTTGCCTCTGGCAACCCTAACGGAACCCGGCCACCTGGTCCCCCGTCAGGGACTCCCCTGCTTCCGCCACATCTTCCACCTGCTGGGCTGATTTCTGACCCAGTTCTTCTGGGCCCCTCAGGCGTAGGCTTCAGAGCGCCACAGGGACCACCGTCAGGCCTTGCACCGGGCCACCCTCCATCAGCCCTTCCAATGGACTTCACCAGGCTTACCCTTCACCAGGGTGCCCGTCTCAACTATCATACACTGGGTTTTGCTTCAGGCTATACACTGGTCTACCAGCTCCCGCCGCCTCCTCAGACCCCGTCGAACTTCAGAGCCATTCTCCAGTCCTGGTGGTCCGAAACCAAGGCACAGTTAGTTTCCGAGCTGGACAGCAGTCGGCCTCCAGGAGAAGTGCCCAGGGGTCCAACTGGCTAGGCAGGCACTGGCACTACAGCATCCCCGGACGCCGGCCCCTCCAAAGGAGCTGACGTCAGGCCGGCCGCTATAGAGGTTGCCTTCAGATTCTCGTGAACTGGCTCGTGCCAAATTCCAGTCCTTGGATTCGGACCAGGATTCTGACTGACATCTCCTCATCGGCAGTCTCGGGCTTTGAAACCTTGCCCATTTGGGAGCCTCAGTCGCAGGAATCCCCCCCAAGTCTCTCCCCACCCCCGATGACCCTTCATTTGCAGATCTGCTCTGCAAAATAGTGCAAGTCTACAACTGGAAAATGGATATCCAGGATCTGAAACACCAGACTTGCTGAACACCTGGATGTGCAGGAGGCAGCTCCTATCTCCCCCCAACTCACTGCTGGAGCTGCACGAGGACCTGGCATGTACTATATGGATGATGTCCTCTTCGATCCTGGTGGTGGCCAAGAAGGCAGACCGTACTTGCTAGACACCAGAGGGGAACGATTGCCCAAGTACCCACCCCAAGTTGGACTCGGCGATTATTGCGGCAGCCCATGACCAGCCTTCTAAGCCGTGGCACATGAGTACCTCCCCTCCTGACGAGTTGAGGCAGCTGGACCAGTTTGGAAGGAAATTCTACTTTTTCCACATTGGTCATGAGGGCACTAATTATGTGGGCCACATGGTGGTCCATCAGAAATCACTGTTCACCCAGCTGAAATGAACCATAGAGGCTCTACCAGACTCTGAATCTTAAGTCCGTCCTAGCGGACTCCATACGATCCACCAAAGTGGCTTGCAGGCACTCCTTCAGAGCCACATACGACGTAGTATATTCTTCAAGGGGAGCCGATATGATGGTTAGCCTCAGCTTATGGCTGAGGGTGTCTGGTCTGGCTCAAAATGTTCAAACGGCCATCCAGAATGCCCACTTTAGAGGCTCAGTCCTCTTTGGAGGAGATGCACATGACATTATCACTAGCTTGCAAGAGAAGGGCCAGGCTCTCGGGTCAGTGCATAATGCGTACCGACCCAAGTTCCAGGCAAAGAAGCTTTTTCGTCGGCAAGGAAAGTCAGATGAAACTGCAGCAGATGACCAGACGTCAGCCCAAGTGTCGGGATCTGTCGGCTGCAGCCACCCCTCCAGCAAAAGCTCAGCTTCGGGTGCAGCTGTCCCTGTCCCCCATCCCTCGATTGACTCGTGGTCCACCCTCCCTCCTCGGGGTCCATTGGAGGAGCCGGTAGGCAGAGGATTCTCCTGTCACTTGCCAGGGTGGAGGGCAGTGACAACCAACCTATGGGTCCTTCAGCTCGTAGATCAAGGCCACACTCTAGAGTTTCTGGAAAAAACCCAGACAGGCTTCCAGTGCAGTCACACTACCCAAAGGTGCACATCCCTCTTTGAGAAGAAATCCAGGCTCTGTTACAAAAAAAGCAATAGAGGCCATTCTGTACCACCAGGAAGAGGAAAGGGTTATTACTCCCACTTTCTGGTTCCCAAAAAGATGGGAGATACGCATCTGATTCTGGACCTCGGTGCTGTAAACCTGTACACAGAGTATAAAAGGTTTCAAATGCTGACCCTCCCAGGTCTGCTGCCCCTGCTGCAGAAGGGACAGTGGCTCTTCGCTCTGGATGTGCAGGGTGCCTACCTGCATATTCAGATTTTCCAGACCCAACATCGCTACCTCTGGTTCACCTTTCAGAGGGGACATTTCCAATTCAAGGCCCTTCCCTTTGGACTGTCTTTGGCACCTTGGGTTTTCACCAAGTGCCTGGTGGTAGTGGTGGCGGCCCTGAGGCATCTGTCACTGTGTTCCCCTAGCTCAACAACTGGCTTCTGTCGGCCCCGTTGAGGGAGTAGCTGGAACTCTCCCTCTCAGCTACCCTGGATCTCTACACAAGTTGGGGTCACTGAATTTCCCAAAATCCCAACTTGCCCCTTCACAGCGGCTCCAATTTGTTGGAGCAGTGATTGATACTGTCCAGGGTAAGGCTTTCCTCCTTCTAGACAGGGCGGACACGTTGCAGAGGCAGACCTGATGATGGTTCTCTTGTGGTGGCAGGATCTCTCCAGTCTCACCAAGGGGATCCCCTTTCAGTCCCCTCCTCCTTCCCAGACTCTAACAGATGCATTAGGGATGGGCTGGGGTGCTCACCTGGGGAACCACAAAACTCAAGATACGTGGTCCCAAGCAGAGTTTACTCTTCACATAAACATGTTGGAGATGAGAGCAGTGCAGTATGCCCTTCAGGCCTTCCAGCACCTGCTTCACCAGGGCACACTGTTCAGACAATGTGTGTGTAGTCTGGTATCTCAACAAGCAAGAAGGCACCTGCTCGTACCGCCTATGCAGGGGGCAGTGTGGGTGCGGAACTGGGCTGTTCTGAACCAATTCACCTCCCAGCTGTTCAAGTACTGGGCATGCAAAACGTCCTAGCATAGTCTCAGCCACACCAGAGTAAGAGCCCACGAGTGGGAGCTCAAGCAAGAGTGTCCAACCAGATTTCCGACCTGTGGGGTTGGCCGGAACTGGATCTGTTCGCCTCCTCATACAACATGAAACTACCCAGGTTTTGCTCACTTGCTCCTGGCTGGGCATGATGTTTTTTGGTGAGACGTGCCATCTCTTTGCTAGACAGGGAGGTTTTTGTATGTCTTCCCTCCCTCCCTTTCCAGTTCTGAAGAGGGTGCTGCTCAAGCTTCAGGCGGAGTGGGACCAAATGGCCCTGATCGCCCCATTTTGGCCCTGCCAAGTTTGATTCCCGCTTCTTGGTAGCTAGGAGTGGAGCCTCTGGTTCCTCTGCCCCTCCGCAATGATCTCCTGACTTCAGAGGAGGGCACGCTGGTCTATCCAGGGTTAAAAACCCTTCACCTTCATGCGTGGCACCTCATGATGTAGCTGCTTCGCACTTTGGAGTTTCCTTCAGGGTGGCGAAAGTCCTCATAGAGGCTACAAAACCTACAAGGACAGCCTATGCCATGAAGTGGAAATGTTTTTCCATTTGGGCTGCCTCAAAGGTTGGGTCCCCTTTTCTTGTCCTGTTCCGTCAGTCATAGTATCTCTTGTACCTATCTGATTTGGGCCAGAGTTACTCGTCTTTGAAGGTCCATCTGTCAGCTGTTTCTGCCTACCATTCATTGGTAGACGGTAGGACAGTAGCTCAACTGGAAGTTTCTCCTAAGCTGGTCTCCAGGCTTCCTTACTCATGGGCTGTACCTCCTGATGCTGATAGGAAGGCAGGAATCGGACCTCTGCAGCATGGGACATCCAGCCCTCCACTTCCTGTCTTCAGACTGGCAGGTAGTCTGCAACCGAGAGCTCTGTCACCACATGGCAGAGCTGAAGACAGCAGACTGGATCCAAATTAGAATGAAATTGTTAGACTTACAGAGTAATAGTAGCTGTTGCAGTGCTCCTGTGTGGGTTCCAGTCTCAGCCTTGCAAGTTGCACAGACTGGCCCCATTTCACCATGGTGTTTTTTCCCCATGATCTTGGGACTCCACACTGCAGTGCAGTGCACTAAGACAGGAATCCAGGGGCAGAAACCTTCCCTAGAGCTGTTTTTTTTTTTTTTTTTTTTTTTCTACGATTGGGGCGAATGAAAACCGTGATCGTAGTGCTTATCCAATATCTTTCCCCATGCCAACGGCAGCCCCATGTGTTTTTCCGTCGATGGCTGGCACGTTGGTCTTCTCAGCCACTCATCGACAGTGGACCTGCTCGCTAATTCAGCCGCTCGTAGACATTCAGTATTCTTTTGCTGACTAGTGCTGCAGTGTAGGAGGAGCGCTTATCTGGAAACTTTCTCCTAGGGGTAGAATTCGCAATTGGGGTAATAAAAAAATAGCACCGGAGTGCTTGATCAGCTCAGTCCTCTTGCCGAAGAAAAAGCAAAAAGAAAAACCGTCCCTGGGTGGTTTTTCATCTACTGCTAGCATTCTGGTACTCTCAGCCACTTGTCGATGTTGGGCCTGCTCTACTCATACAGCCGCTCTTCGACACTCGGGGTGCTCTGGTTGACGAGCGCTGCAGGGCATTAGGAGCGCTACTTTGGACTAATGGAGCTCTCACTCAGTATTGGGCAGCCTCCCCCCGAACACAAAGGAAATGCTCCACATTAAGGGACAAAATGGATTTTACTCAATAGTTACTGCTTACAGCAATCTAAAGAAATGGAGCAGCTCAGTATTTTGCCCTTAAAGGGCCAGCAGCAATTCAGGCAACTCACAATAGCACAGCCAGGAAATCTCCAGGGGGAGGGGGTATGCTGATTTTAAAAGGGGAATAGGACCATTTGGGGTATGGCCTCTGGCACATCTCCCAGGGACGACAAATGCCAGTGCCACAGGGGGTTTTGTCCCTGCTTCTAATCACTTATGCTGTGTCGCTTTGCCTAATATGGGAGAAGGCAGTGTCGGTGAATGTCGACTAAGGAGGCAGCCCCTTCCTCGACTCAGACTGATAGCCAACACAGGTCTGAATGAGCAACAACCACCGGGTTTGAGAGGGCAGCGGCCACTGGGAGACCCAGCAGTCCGCAGCCCCCACTCTGGCCCCAGGTCTCATTGACCAGTAAAATAGGGCCTTTTCTCTGGACCCTGCATGCTTCACAGGCAACCTCCGGGGCCACCAGGTGGGAGACCTCACAAGAAGGCAAAAGAGGACCCCATCCCTGCCCTCGTCTGAAGAGCAGTAGTCCTCACATCACTATTATATCTGTCTATATTTATATCTATAACCATATTTAATTTATTATGGTAGCACAGTAGTGCTACCATAGTTAAGGTTGAGTAGCACTTTTAAGGTTAAAGGGTGAAATTTTGCACCTTAATAACTTCGCCACCATTCAACGGATTTGCCTGAAATTTGGCATGCACAGTTGGGTATGGTAGATCTTGGGATCTACCAGCTTTCGTACCGGTTGGATATACAGCTGCGGAGTTAAGCGGCAACAAAAAGCGCAATTATGTTTTTTGCTAATTCTTTGCTGGTGCCTACAGGTCGCACGGTTTGCACGACCGGTCCGAAAACTTCACGGAATGTGCGGCCAGGGTCTCAGATGTGCCTTTTGAAGATTTCGTGAAAAAAATAAACTGTTCAAACGTTATTCAAAAAAACAATTTCCCATTATAAGTCAATGGGAAAGTTAACAAAAAGTTCGACAGTTGTCGCAAATGACCCCATTAGTGTTGTGAGTCAGCCATATTTTTTCAGTTAATGATCACAGAAATGCTTGGCATTTAAATTTGGGACCCTCTAGGGACACAATTCTTTTTGTGTTCACCTAGTCTGACCCTGAGGATGCTAGCCATGTCTTCATTTTGGGGTTAAACACTCCGATAAATATGTTTCAAATTTCGAGAAAAAGTAGTGTCGCAAAATAGTGTTGTACTCACGACACTTTCACAAAATTTGTGAAAGGTGTCGCAAATTGCAACACTACTTTTTCTACACTATGTCCAAAATGACAGGAGTTCTTTGCCACCCTGCTGCAGAACAACGGTTTGGTCTTTTGAGCTGAAATTTGGAGGGAAGACTACCAACATCTCACAGATGTGCCTTTTGGTGGTTTGGTGAAAAAATATTGCACGGCTGCCAAGTTTCGGTACTCTGAAGTTGGCATTTTTTCCCATAGACTAACACAGTGGCGTATGCCGCGCCTTCCGGGGCTTGTATCTCAAACTATGCGAGATAGATTTTTTGTTGCGAATTGCATAGCCAGACGGGCTATGTAATAGCAGAAACCTAGCCAGGAAAATCATGATTTTTGTGAAATTTTAATTTCAAACATGAAGTCTTGCTATATTATGACATATGCAGTGAGTCCCAACCTTCGAACTGCTCCGGAGGTGAAAGTTAACTTTCCATGCCAGGCATGGAACACTGAGCTCGAGCTTGGTTGAAAACTGTGTTGTTCTTCAAACTCAAACTATCAGATTCTTTACTCCGCCTCACTGAACAGTCGCTCCGGAGATTTTCTCCTTCTGCTCGGTTCATTTTTTCGGTTAAAGTATTATTTTCTCGGTTTTTTGACCGAATTTAAACCGCAACCGGTCGGTTCAAGCTCTGTCTGTGGTATTGTAAGTACTAGATAGCTTTTACATTTAATTCTTCTGTGTGGAACTCGTAAACAGTTATTGGTTTGGTTTGAACCGATCAGGTTGTTTAGAAATATATTAATCTGTCTTTTAGAGTGTGGTTACCGGTTCTTGTCGGTTCTAAAAAAATGATTTTATTACGATTTTTTCCACTACCCGTGACACGGTTGGGAACCGATAAGAGGGTCTTGCTTGGCGGATTGCCATAAACGGGCAAGTTTGGTTAGGACTGGCACTATGTCTGAGAAACCCAAAAGAAAAACCGGGCCCACTGGGTTTCAACACTGCAGTGTGTGTGGGGAAGCCTTTGCCAAGGCTGACCCCCACACCACCTGTTTATTGTCTGGGGTTTGACCACCTCAATGCAGACTGCCAGATTTGCAAAAATTTTCCTGCAGCTACCCTGGATAAGAGAGTTGGTAGGCTCAGGGAAAGGGAGGCCAAGAAGTCTGCTGACCCGGATGGCCAGCCTGGTTCGTTTCAACCGAACTCGAGAGGGAGTGCCCTGTGACCAGGGCTTGAGACTTCCTCGGGCAAAAGGAGAGCCGACTCGGAGGAGTCGGTTCCAGCAAAAAGGACAAGGAAATCAGCTGGTGTGGAGCCAAAACTTTCCCCTCCAACCGCTGAAGAAATGGCCAAAGCGATTAAAATTGTCCAGTTGCTTTCCCCGGTTCCGACCAAACCGGCACCATCAGGTAAGTGTACGGTTCGGACGGTTCCACCAGTTCAAGAGTATGAGTTAGAGGAATTTTATGAACCGGAGGAGGGAGAAGAGGAGTATGAGGAGAGTGAATGTGGATTTGAAAGTCTGGATGTGCCCATTGAACCGGACATCTCCCCAGACAGACCTTCAGGAGTGTCTCCTCCTAGGCTTTCTGAGTCCCCTTCTCATTTTATTTTTTATAAAAAAGTGGCTGAAACCCTCCAGCTCCCTATGGAGGAAGCTGTGGATGATCAAGAGGAATCTGACTATGTGGAAATGATGGATATCCCAGAGTCCAGGAGACTGTCTATTCCTTTGCATAAATCTTTTGGGAAACAGTAAAAATTCTAAAAACTCCACACTATACCTCCTGTTGATAAGAGAATGGACAAGAGGTACACATTGTCAGGCTCTGATACGGAGTTCCTTACACAACAGTGCAGCCATGTTGGGGTAGTGCAGGCTGCAGCCTGTGACAAGGCAAATATTCCCTTGGCCTCACACCTCCCCCGGACAAGGACTCCAGGAGGATTGATGCCATGGCAAAGAAACAGTACATGGCATCATCCTTGGGACTCAGACAGGCAAATTATATGGCTTATGTTGCTAGATACCAGAAACTAGATGGGATACTGTTATGGCTCTAGCAAACAGGTCCCTCGGCCAGCTTGCCAAGGAGCTGGAGCAGGTGGCTGCTGATGGTATTGAGGCATCTAAGGTGCAATTCCATGCTGCAGTGGACTCTAATGATGTGTCGTCAAGAGTCATGGCTACATCTGTGGCACTTCGCAGAATGGCTTTGCTCAGATGTACTAGCCTGTCACAGGATACCCAGACTAAGGCCATGGATTTTCCTGTTGTGGGTAATTCTCTGTTTGGGGAGCAGACAGAGAATTACATGAAGAAAATGGATGAGTATAGGACCACCTATAGGAGTGCACAGGCCAAGGAAAGGCAGGCCACTCCTCAAAGGCAGCCTTCCAGGGGCAGGGGCAGGCCTTTTCATAGGCCTTTTTACCAAGCCCAGGCCTCCTCTTCAGCTTACGCCCAGAGGGGGCTCTTTAGAGGGAGAGGCAGACGAGGTACAAGCAGACCTGCTTCCACCCCTCAGCCTAAAGCCCCTGCCAAGCAGGCACCCTGATGGGGTAGCCAGGGCCGATTCTCCACTACCTGTAGGGGGCAGGCTGGCTTACTTTGTCCAGGACTGGAAGTCTCTCACATCAGACAAGTGGGTCCTGGAAGTAGTAAGCCAGGGACTGGTTCTCAGCTTCATAAAATTTCCAAAGATGAGAACCAGGTCCTTTCCACCTGCAAATCCATCAGAGGCACTTGCCCTAGAGGCAGAAGTCTCTACCCTCCTGGCTCTCAGAGCCGTGGAAAGGGTTCCACCCCTACACCAGGGCAAAGGATTGTACTCCAGGTACTTCCTTACCCCAAAAAAAAGACAGGAGAATGGCGGCCCATCCTGGATCTCAGATACTTAAAAGGTGCTTGTTTAAAACCAAAATTCAAAATGGTGACTCTGGGAATTATTCTGCCCTCTCTAAGGCCAGGGGACTGGCTAGCGTCCCTGGACCTCAAGGCTGCCTACTTCCATATTCTCATCAGAAGCTCCCATCGAAAGTACCTCAGGTTCGAGCTGCCCTCAGGCCATTACCAGTTCAGAGCAATGCCCTTTGGCCTCACCTCTGCTCCAAGGGTATTCACAAAATGCCTGGCTGTAGCAGTTGCCCACCTAAGAAGGCAAAAAATTGCCATCTTCCCTTACCTGGACGACTGGCTCATAGTAGGCCAGTCTCCAGACCAAATCAAGTTACATCTTCAGATAACTCAGCAACTGCTTACCTCTCTAGGTTTCCTTCTGAATCTTCCAAAGTCAGTTCTAGAGCCTGTCCAGCTCCTCACCTTCATAGGCGCAGAACTGAACACAGAGGAAGCCAGAGCCTTCCTGCCTTTGGACAGGGCAAGGACCCTGGTCTATCTGGCCTCCTCATTCACCCTGCAGGTCTCCCTACCAGCAAGGCATTTTCTACAGCTCCTAGGGCGCACATGGCTGCTTCTACAACAGTAGTGCAAGGAGCCAGATTTCAGATGAGGGACATCCAGTTCCATTTGAGAGCCTTTTGGTCTCAAAGAAAGGACCCTCTAACCAAATTGATCCCAGTGACTCGAACCCTGATCCAAGCCCTACGATGGTGGCAGGATCAGAGCAATCTGAGACAGGGGGTTCCCTTTGTCACTCAGTCTCACTCTTTAATCCTTACTACAGATGCATCCCTTTTGGGTGAGGGAGCTCACATGGCGACCTCACTACCCAGGGACTGTGGTCCCCTCAGGAATCCTACTCCACATCAACCTGTTGGAGCTCAGAGCAGTTTTCTAGCACTTCAAGCTTTTTCCAAATCTGTTCAGAACAAAGTTGTACAGGTCAGAACAGACAACACCACTACAATGTGGTACATCAACAAGCAAGGAGGCACTCTGTCTACCGGCCTTGTACACCGAAGCAATAAAGTTGTGGTCTCTGGCTTATTCCCTGAACACCTCCCTTACGGCAGTTCACCTCCCAGGCAAGGACAATGTCCTGGCAGATGCTCTCAGCAGGATTTCCCAGGTTCATCATGAATGGTCATTGGATCCTCTGGTCCTGTAGGTAATATTTGCCAGGTGGGGCACCCCGCAGATAGATCTTTTTGCAGCCCCAGGCAGTCACCAACTTCCCCTTTTTCGCTGCAGGCCCCCAGTGTTGGGCTCAGTCCCTCTGGATGCCTTAGTTCTCAATTGGGAAGGGAAATTTCTCTATGCTTTCCCTCCTTTCCCTCTCCTGTTCAAAGTGTTCGTCAAAATCAGATCTCAATCCTGCAAAGTGGTTCTGATTGCTCCAGATTGGGCCAGACAACCCTGGTATCTACTCCTACTGTCCTTAGCAGTCCATCTTCCCCTGCGTCTTCCCAGGAATCACAATCTGTTAACCTGTGCTCAGGGAAGGGTTTGGTACCGGAACCTCAAATCTCTCAATCTCGAGGCCTGGCTCTTGAAGAGTTAGAATTTACAGATCTACACCTCTCCCAAGGTGTATTGGATATATTGAAGACTTCTAGGAAAGCCTTCCACCAGGGCTACTTGTAATTCCAAATGGAAGAGGTTTTCCATATGGTGCTCTGGGTAGCATATTTCCCCAGAATCTGCTGATTTGCCCACAGTCCTGGATTATATGGTCCATTTGAACACTTTGGGGCTCAGACCAGCTACCCTAAAGGTGCATTTGGCAGCTGTCTGCTTTCATTTTGGCAGGTAAACCCTCTTCTTTCAGCTCATCCTGTATTCTCTAAGTTTAAGAGATTGCTTCACACCAACCCTCCATTCAGGGACCCTGCCCCTGCCTGGGATCTTAATGTTTGCATTGCTCAGCTTATGCAACCTCCCTTTGAGCCCTTGTCTTCAGCAGACCTCAAGTATTTGACTTGGAAGACTGTTTCTGGTAGCCATCACTTCTGCCAGATGCATAAGTGAATTACAAGCATTGTCAGTGGAGCCTGATTTTATCTCCTTTCATAGAGACAAGGTGGTCCTCAGGACTAACAGGAAGTTCTTGCCTAGGTGGTTTCAGATTTCCACCTTAATCAATCTATTTCTCTTCCAATGTACTTCACTGACCATTCCTCCTCTGGCGAGAGGAGGCTGCACAGCTTAGATGTGAAGAGAGCCCTTAGTTACTACATTGAGCGTACCAAGGGTCACAGGTTTGACTCCTTCCAACTGTTCCTCACTTATGGTGAGGTTGGTAAAGGGAAACCTGCCACTAAAAGATCCATTGCCAGGTGGATTGTCTCTTGTATCCAATTCTGTTATGAAAAGCTGGTTAAGGTTCCTCCCTCAGGCCTGAGGGCTCACTCTACCAGAGGTACAGCTGCTTCCTTGGCTGCTGCCAGGGACATTCCCATTCTAGAGATTTGTCAAGCAGCTACCTGGAAAACAGTTCACACTTTTACCAGCATTACTCTCTGGACACCCAGGCTAGGAGTGATGCTCGGTTTGGCACAGCTGTGCTTCAGAGCCAATTTCCTAAGTAGGTTCTTTCCCTCCTCCATGGAGGTACTGCTGTGTAGTCTGCATATGTCATAATATAGCAAGACTTCATGTTTGAAGAAAAAATTACTCACCTTAGCAATGTTGTTTCTTCTAATGGAGTCTTGCTATATTATGACCTCCCCCCTGCCTGCCCCTTTCAGAACCTCTGTTTTTGGGATGTGGGTGGGCAGTGCAGTGTTGGCACTTAGTAGATGCCCACCTTGTTTTTCACCCCTCTCTTTCTGGGGTGACTAGGTGTTGTGTTTTTCATTTTTTGGGTCTCCTGACTTGAGTCTTTGTTTTGGGACCAAAAAAAAATGTTATATTTAGTAGCCAGTTGGCTAGTATAGGTTTACAGCTTCCACACAGGACATTAGTGAGTTTAGCTCATAAAGATCTGACAGTTTGAGTTTGAAGAACAGAGTTTTCAATCTAGCTCAGTGTTCCATGCCTGGCATGGAAAGTTAACTCTTTCACCTCTGGAGCAGTTCGAAGGTTGGGACTCGCTGCATATGTCATAATATAGCAAGACTCCATTAGAAGAAACAACATTACTAAGGTGAGTATTTTTTTCTTCTTTTCTACGTCGTGCGGTTGCTGAGATACAGTAGTGGCCAAAAATATTG
The DNA here is from genome assembly GCA_016271365.2 of Neoceratodus forsteri. Lineage (NCBI taxonomy): Eukaryota > Metazoa > Chordata > Ceratodontiformes > Ceratodontidae > Neoceratodus > Neoceratodus forsteri. The sequence goes on along the minus strand of CM028133.1, from coordinate 266,557,666 downwards.
GCGCCCTTGCAGTTTTTTCTAATAATGCACCATTCCTTCCAGAAAATTATTGAAATTAAAAAATATTTTGGTATCCACATATGTATTTCTTTGGTTTGCAGTGGAATAAAACACAAAAAGCAGAAAAATATACTAAGTCTTGTCTTATTCCACACAGAAATCCTTAAATGGCCCAGACAAAATTATTGGCACCTTTTAGAAGTAGTTAGAAATAATTAGATTTCAAGCAGGTGATTCTTCTTCACTTTGTAATTGAACTCACCTGTGTTGAGTTGCAGGTGCCAGCAATATAAAAATCACTCATTCAACCAGTTTAAATAGAGAAAAGGACTCATTCTCCTGTTTTGTCACTGTGTGTACCGCAATGAGCATGGAGAAAAGACAGCCAGAGAATTGTCTGAGGAGGTCAGACAGAAGACTGTAGCCAAGCATGGACAATCTCAAGGCTACAAATCAATCTCCAGAGACCTTGATGTTCCTGTTTCCACCGTACGTAATGTTATCAGGATGTTTAAGGCCCATGGCACTGTAGCCAACCTCCCTGGACGTGGCCGCAAGAGAGAACTTGATAGAAGATTGCAGCGCAGGATTGTTCGAATGGTGGAGAAAGCACCTTGTTCAACTGCCAAACAGATTCAAGCTGACCTTCAGACACAAGGTACGACAGTTTCAACTCGCACCATCCGTCGCCAACTCAGTGAAAGGGGGTTATATGGTAGGAGGCCCAGGAGAGACCCCACTGCTGAGAGAGACGTATAAGAAAGCCCGACTGGGGTTTGCCAAAATCCTTCTGGGAGAATGTCCTGTGGACAGATGAGACCAAATTAGAGCTTTTTGATAAAGCACATCATCTCTGTGTTTACAGAAAACAAAATGAAGCCTTCAAAGAAAGGAACACCTTCCCTACAGTCAAACGTGGAGGAGGTTCAGTGATGTTTTGGGGTTGCTGTGTTGCCTCTGGCACTGTTTGCCTTGAACGTGTGCATGGCATCATGAAATCTGGAGATGACCAAGCCATTTTGGAGCGCAGTGTTGAACCCAGTGTCAGAAAGCTGGGTCTCTGTCGAAGGTCATGGGTCTTCCAGCAGGACAATGACCCCAAACACGCTTCAAAAAGCACCCAGGAATGGTTCAAGACAAGACGCTGGACTGTTCTGAAGTGGCCAGCAATGAGTCCAGATCTAAATCCCATTGAAAACCTGTGGAGAGGTCTGAAAACAGCAGTTGGGAGAAGGCACCCTTTAAATCTGGGAGAACTGGAGCAGTTTGCACAAGAAGAGTGGGCCAGACTGCCAGTAGAGGTGCAGGAAGCTCATCCATGGCTATAGGAAGCGGTTGATTGCAGTTATTTTGACCAAAGGCTGTGCTACCAAATATTAAGTCTAGGGTGTCAATAATTTTGTCAGTGCTATTTCTTTTCATTTTCTGATTTAAAAGGATATATTAAATTCTGAATCAAAAACAAAGGTTCTTTAATAATAACAGAAAAATAAAGAATTGTGGAGACCAAATACTGTACTGTTAATTTCAACTTATTTTAGAGGAAATTGAAAGTGCAAGGGCGCCAATATTTTTGGCCACGACTGTATTAACAATTAAGTACTTCTAATGCTCGTTTTAAGCTTCGATGCCCATTACGATGCATACATTCTTTGTACACAATGTTTTTATATGCACCTGTTAAGCAAAAACAGGGTGTGCACTTCGGTTGCTGTTCGTTTGTTTCCACTTGCGTTTATGTCCTTGTTTGTGTTACCGCTCCTGTGTACGCCACCGTGTGCATTACCCTTTGTTCTAATTTGCGTTTGCGTTACTGTTACCATTTGCGTTTCCACTACGGTTTGTGTTTTGGTTTGCGTCACCGTGCGCATTGTCATTTGCATTTCTGGCAGCCTGTTCGTTTGCATTTCTCTCTTGTTTCGTCTTTCTTGCTGTTACTGTTACCATTGGTGTTTGTATCTGCGTTACTGTGCCCCTGCGCATTACGCTTTGCGTTTCCATATACGCTTGTTTCCTTTTGCATTTGTTTCCTTTGCTGTTGTTGCTGTTAGTTACCCACAGCTCAACCAAGCAGCACAAGCAAGGGCAAAGGTAGTCTGGTGCCTGTCGGCACAAGGATTTCTCATCAGCTGGAGAAAGAGTTCCATAACTCCAAGCCAGACCTTGATCCTGCTGGGGGCAGACAGCATGACACAAGCCAGCAAGGTTCTTCCCCTGGAAACTAAATTTAGGGATCGGCTAAAGCTTGTCAAGGAATTTCACATGGCTCCTCAGCTACCTGCTTATTTTTGTTCATGCAGCTAATTTGGACAGATTTATCCCTCCCTCCCTCCAGTGTTGGTCTCTGAGGACAGAGGCCATGAAGGGTCGCAAGTTAGGCCATTCACATCAAATCCGAATCACTACCGATGCAAGCCTCGGGGGGGGGGAGGGGGCTCCTCCTGCATCAGTTGTCTGCACAGGGCAGGTTGTCGCTGTTGGAAACAAGGTACAGCATAAACATTCTTCGGATGAGAGCAGTATGCCTTGCCCTGAGGCTCTCAGAACAGCGATTCCTCAATCAGGAGGGACCAATTCCAACTGAAAAATCTGACAACGTTGGCATAAGAAGCTCAAAAATACTCAGTCCCTTTTTCTGTCAGTGGGCTGAGCACCACTGAGCGATGTATACTCCAGGACAGTAAAATGTCAGCAGACTGGCTCAGTGGCAAGTTGTTCTGCCACGGGAATGGGAGCTGAAGGCCGTGCTTTCCACATCCTAAAAGAACAGTGGGGCAATTCTCAGATGGATCTTTTCGACTGCTGGCAGAACTCCCAAGGTAAATCAATTCCGCTCCCTGGCCAAGGATGAACCAGCGGTGGCTCAGGATAGTTTCCCTAGACTGGGGTCAGTTCAGTCTCCTGTGTGCCTTTCCTCCAATACTGCTTCTATCAGTCCTCCTCCACAAAGTGGTTCTGGACAGGTCAGACATGATTTTAGTCTGTCCCTTATGGCCTTTCCGCTCATGGTTCCCGCTTCTCATTCATCTGTCAAGGCGACCACCTCTAACCTTCAAGTTCAGCTCAGACCTTCTCCATCGAGGTCTGGTTATACATCCCAATTTGAACAACCTGTCTTTCTAGGCCTGGAGATTGAGTGGGAAAACTTCCAAGGAGCTAGTCTACACAGCTCCTGTTATTGAAATGATGGAACTCGTGTCCCCCCTTCTTCCTCAGTGCATTATAGAATCTTGAGGAAATTCCTGTTCTGGCTTCATTCCAAACACATACAGAACTATCCAATATAATCGCCTGTACTACTGCAGTTCCTTTAAGATGGGTTGGACAAAGGACTGCAACCAGCCACCGTAAGAGTTCAGGTTTCCGCGCTGGGGGCACTCTTGTTGATGGATTCAGGGGAATCTGGCTCATATCCCCATGTCTGGCTGTTTCTAAATGCAGCAACATTAAAATGCCCTCCAGTCAACCAAACGGTACCATCTTGGAGTCGTAATCTGGTTCTCAAGCCTGTGACCAAGGCTCCTTTTAAAGTCTGTCAAGGAGACATCCCTTGGTCATCTCAAAATGAAGGTCGCCTTTTTCTCATAGCTATTACTTCATCCAGGAGAATCGGTGAACTAGGAGCATTATTCACCCAAGAGCCGTACACTGTCTTTAATCAGGCTTTGTGGTACTCCGAACAGATCCAAGATTTTTGCCAAAAGTTGTCTCCCTTCCATTACAATCAAGGATTAATTCTTCCTTCCTTCTTCCCTTTCCCTGAAAGTAATAAGGAAAGGGAATTTCATCCACTCAGTCCCTTTTTCTGTCAGTGGGCTGAGCACCACTGAGCAATGTATACTCCAGGACAGTAAGGCTCTATAGCCAGACTGATTCTGTCCATCCCCTCCATGGCTTATGATCAGGCTGGAGTAACTTTGCCTGGCCCAGTGAGAGCCCATTCCACCAGAGCTGTGGCCCCTTCATAGGCGTACTTCAGAGAAGCATCTTCAGCATACTTATGCAGAGCGGCCACTTGGTCATCCATTCACACATTTACAAAATTTTATAAGCTGGATATGATCTTGGCAGAGACATCCTTTGGCCGCAGAGTGCTTCAGGCGGTGGTGGACCTTTAAGGGCACTTGACATTCTTCCCACCTGGGACATCTGGGGATGTACTGCTTTTGTATATCCCATGAGAAAGGAAGCCCGGAGACCACCTTAGGAGAGAGAAATCAAAATTTAAATACCTGTAAATTTTCTTTCTCTGATGTCTGGCCTCCGGGCTTTGGATTCCCTTTCAGAATGTGTATAGTTGGCTGGCTTCACGGCTATATATGCCATAAAATTCATTGTTTCCAAGTTCTTGTAGTATTGATACATTTGTACTGCCTTAGGAAGAACTGAGGGAAACAAGAAGTGGGAGGGCTGGTTGTCCCCTACTGCAGAGGTCTGATTCCCGACTTCTATCAGCATCAGGAGGTACAGCCCATGAGTAAGGAATACTGGAGACTGGCCTTCTGAGAAAGAAAATTTACAGGTATTTAAATTTTGATTTCTAAAATGTTCTTGAAGGGAATTCTGCATCTCAGGCCCCTGGTGCGCAACCCCACGCCACCTTGGGATTTTAACCTTTAGGCTGTTGACAGAACTAGAATGTATAGGAATTCTGGACTAATACATCAGTTCTCTGCACAGCAAGGGTTAATTTTGTTTTAGAAAAATTGACTCTTGCCTCCTTTCAAACTGGCTGGATATGCGGTACTTGTCCTGGAAAGCACTTTTTTTCTTAGTGGCAGTTACTTCAGCTCGAAGGATTTCCGAGCTTCAGGCCCTGATTTGTAAGGAGCCTTGTTTGATTTTTTTCATAGACCGGGTGGCTCTTTGCACCAGCCAGCCATAAGTTCTTACCCAAGGTGGTTTCTGAGTTTAAGTTAAACCAGTCAATTCAACTTCAGTGTATTACCCAAAGAATTCTAATCGGGGAGAAGCAAGTCTTCATACTTTGGTTATACATAGAATCTTGTGCTGTTGCACTAACAGGACAAAGTCTGTCCGGAAAATGCATCCGCTTTTCCTTTCATTTGCACCCAAGAGAGAAGGGGTGGCAGTTTCTAAACAATGGCTGGCAAACTGCACAATTTTCTGTTACCAGAAGTATGGTAAAATCCTTCCAGGGCAGGTCAAGGGGCATTACACCAGGAGTATGGCTGCCTCTATTGCTTGTTTCAGAAATGTCAGCCACTGACATTTGTAATGCGGCTTCCTGGAGTTCATTCCACACTTTTACAAAACATTGCACAGTCTGGACATTGTTTCTAGATGCAGGGCAGGTTTTGGCCTAGCTGTGCTTTAGGGACTCTTGTCCAGACCGGTTTGCGTTTAGCAGTTTCTTCCTGCCTCCCGTGTTCCAGCTTCTTCTGATTAACACTGCTTGGGACTCTGTCCTCAAGGTGATTACCTACTGCCAGAGCCCTCTCGAAGTAAGATAGTACAGTTACGTAAGAACTTACCATAACAGTAGATCTTTGAGAGAGGCTCTTGCAGTGGGTAACATTTTTCCCCACCCTCCATCCTGCAAATTTGTTTTTTCTTTGAGCTCATTCAGGGCTCTAGGAGCCTCTTTTTCCCTTTCTCCTGTCGCTCCTCTTTAGAGGTCTCCGCCGGGAGAACTGGAAGGCGGTCATGGGGACCTGCCACTATGTAGGGTCGCGCTGACATCGGTCACGTGATGTTAGGTGGGCATTCCCCTTCAGACACTGTTGACTAAACTTTGTGTGGTTCTGATGTCCGAGGATGTAGTCCTCAAGGTGATATCCTATTGCAAGAGCGCCCTCAAAGATCTGCTGTTACGGTAAGTAAGTTCTTATGTAATTGTACTTTTTTGTTTTCTCTGTAAATTACTACTTTCCTCCAGTTCCATTTCTGTTCCCATTAACCGGAGAAGGTGGTTTTTGGTGCGGTTTCTGCCATGAGGTAACCACTTTTTAAAACTTGTAAACAGGAAAAATAAAGTACTTGAATTTAAACCACCTTGTGGTTTCTCTTTAAATTACTAGTTTTTTTTGCAGTCGAGGCTGTTTGACAGATTTTTACATAATAAAACATTGTTTAGGTGTTTTTATTGAGAGTTTGAGATTTTAAATTTAAAAAGAACCAAACCGTATTTCTCCTATTTTAAACACTTAAGATTTTAGGATTTTTAATAGTTAAAAATTTTTCTGTTGGGAACCTCAATGTCTTTTCAGGGTTGCCAGTGTTTTGCGTCACTGACAGACCCAAAAAGACAGGACCTGTAGGCTTTAGAATTTGTAAGGTTTGTGTTTAAACTCCTAGCAAAAGTGCCTGGGTCCAGACCATGAGTTTTTCAGTTCCTCCAGACATGCCAGGCTATAGGAAATTTCATGAACATGCCTGTGGAGGAGGAGGTTGAAATGTACCATGAAGTGGAGGAGAACCCATACAACCATATGGCTTTCCTGAACAAGAATTTGGCTCTCCTTCTAGGCCTTCGGATGACTATACCACTTACTGTACCTTTGTGAGGCATATGGTAAATACCCTCAGCATATTCTCTCAGGGAAACTAAGGAGAATACGAACATACAACATTGCCGGCAGAAAAAGGCCCACAGGTCTCAAGTTTGCCCAGTTGTGCAGCTCTTAGTTTCATATCACTGCAGCTGCCCCACCCAAACCCCTCCCTTCCTCCTCTTTCCTGGTTCTCTCCCCCCCTTGTGTTCTTGTCTGTACTAACCCTGCCCTTGACTTGATCCCAACCCCGCTTAAAGCTATCCACTATCCTTTAAGTGATCAACTCCTCCGGCAGTGTGTTCCAACCCGCCACCACTCTCTGAAGTAATGACTCTTTTCCCTCCTAAACCTTCCAACTTCAGACTGTGCCCCTCCAGCGACCCCCCCTTCATTAAGCGGAACACTCCTCCCTCCCTGACTGTTTATGCCTTTCAAGTACTTAAAGGTCTCTATCATGTTTCCTCTTTCCCTTTTGTCTTCCAGCGAGTACATGTTGAGCTCCTTCAAGCTTTCCTTCTACGGCAACTCCTCTAGTACTATGATTATTTTTATAGTTCTGTGCTGCACCCCCTCAAGTAATATCCCATCCTTTTTGAGGTATGGGCACCAGTATTGTACACAGTACTCCCAAGTGTGGCCTCCCCAGTGATCTATACAACGGCAGAATGACCGCCCCTTTCTAGAGGCGATCCCTTTGGCAATGCACCCCAGCATCCTGTTTACCCTTGCTGCTGCCCTCCTACACTGTGCTGATACCTTCATGTTCCCTATAACTATTACCCCCCGGTCCCTTTCCTTCTCTGAAGCTGTTGCCCGCACTCCCGCAGACCGTAGCTGTTCCTGGGATTTCCGGCTCCGAGGTGTATGACCTTGCAGTTCTTAGCATTAAACCCCAACTGCCACTCCCTAGACCAGTGCTCAAGTTTAGCTAGATCCTGAGTACCTGCCTCCCTTCCTCATTGTCCACTTTTGCACAAATCTTAGTGTCGTCCTCGAACAGGCTGATCTTACTCTTGACCCCTTTTGCAATGTCTACAAAAACATTAAACAAAACCGGGCCCAGCACTGAACCCTGTGGTACCCCACTCGTTACTGGCCATGACTTGGATGTTTCCCCCCTTACGACTACCCTCTGTTCTGTCTTGCAGCTGGCTCTCCACCCACCCCATGTCCCTCAGCTTGCTCATTAACCTCTGTACGGCACAGAGTTGAGAGACTTGTGTAAGTCCAGATACAGGACATCCACAGCATGGCTTTTGTCAACGCTCTAGCGACCCAGTCGAAGTGGAATTTATAGATCTTACCTCGAGAGGGCTCTTGCAGTAGGTAACTACATATAGGACTGGCTTGACGGCTGTGGACCCCACTGAAAAATTTCTAGCTAGCGGTCCCTGGCCAGCGGACTTGCCCGCGTCAAATGACGGCGTCATATAGCGTCATTCGGTATAAAAGGCAGTCCTGGGCGCCGCCTTCCAATTCTTTCGCCCGTCAGCTCGTGCAGCTCTCGCAGTTAAGTTCTTATCGCTCAGTCCTGTTACTGACCGGTTTTCCGAACAAGTTTTCAGTTTAGAATTTTATTCTTCTTTACGTCAGGTGAGCGTCTGTTTGTCGTCCCCGTCAAAGAATAAGTGTGACTTGTGCGGCTCCCAATTGCCTCACAAAGACGGTCACTCCCTCTACTTTTTCTGCTTAGGCCCCAACCACGCGGTCGACAAGTGTCCGCACTGCCTTCGATTCAGCGCGGCCACCCAGCAGACGACGCCAGCAGTCCCTCGAAGCCCATCTCCTCAAAAAGATGTCCGCGATGGAGAAGGAGTTGAAGAAACTTTGGCAGGCGTCGACCTCCCCTGAAAGGCATAAGAAGCGGGACAAGGAAAGGCACCGAGAGAAGGCCCCCTCCTCCGACTCTGGCCGGAGTCGCGGGCAAGGTAACATCCCCTCCGGGGGATCGCCCGGCGGCAACCTCAAGCGTTGGAGGAGGCGTCGACCACCCGTCGGGTTGGCGTTCGAGCCGCGGGTGTCTCGAGCAAGGAGACTCTAGCCCCCAGTACGCCGCCAGGCCCTGCGGCCTACTGGTGCGGGCACCTTAAGCTGGTGGCTCCTCTGGCGTCCGCCGGAGAAGGCTGCTAAATGCTCGACCCTTGGCGGCGCATGGCAGTGTCCCCCTCGGACTGGCGTCCTCCAGCCTTGGCCGCCTCCGACGAGGACCCCGAAGTCAGGCGCGGCTCCTCTGGCGTCCGCTGAGATTCGGCCCATAAGCCACCGTCTGCTTCTCTGACATGCGCGGGCTTGAGCCTCGGCAGACCCTACGCGTCTGGCGCGCCAGGCTCCCGCAGCGCCGCTGCCGTCAGGAGCCCAGTCCCCTGCCGACCCGGGATTTTCCCCTCCGTCCCGGCGAGGCTCGGGACCCTGGGCTACCGTCCGATCCTCTTCCTGAAGAGCGGATCTGACGCCGGCTCCTCCAACACCGGTTCCGATACTGGCCCTTCCGACGCCGGCGGGGGATATTCCTCTTCCATCGGGCCCCCCACCCCACGGGCCTATCCCGACTGATCCGCCTGTGGAGTACCCGGCTGGGCCGCTCTGCTCCGGCAGCTCCTCCAGTGCCTGGGCATCCGCCGTCATATCAGGCGCGGTTTTCCCAGGTCTGCAGTATCCTCGCCCGGACCCTTTGACGCAGTACCCGGCTCCGGTATACCTGCAGCGGATTCACGGATACTTCCCTATGGATTTCCTCCATTTTACTCCCCTCCTCCTCCTCCGCCCCTAGGGCGCTGGTGGATCTTCAGGGAGACTCTTGCCTCCCTGGTGGGCTGAGGCCAAGGCTCAGCTCACCAAGGAAATCGAGCCGTCTTCTGACCAGTGCCCACCCCGGCTCCCGTCGCCCCAGGCGGCACCTCCCTCTCCTCCCTCTGGATTCCTGGGCTTTACCTCGGGATCCAGAGAGGGAGGCAAGACGCAGCGTTTTGGGATTACCCCAAGGAACCCGTTCCTCCCCCTAGTCGAGTTAGGGAGTCTTACTCTGCTTCAGATTCTTCCTCTTCTCTCTCGGACTCCTCGGAGGCTTCCGATGGATGTTCCGAGAAAGACGATGAGCCGCACTCTCCGTCCAAGCCCCGGCCGAGGACTCCTCCGAAGTCTCCTCCGGAGGATTCTTCCTTCACAGAGTTGCTCAGGAAGATCCAGGAGGTTCATCAGTGGCACTCCTTAGAGCCAGATCCTCAACAGGTTAAACTTGCCGAACATCTGGACTTACCCCTTATGGCTCCTACCCTAGTGCCACCCTGGATCGAGCCTCACGCCCACCTTGTTTCCACGATTTGGAAGCAACCGTCTGCTTTAGCTCCACTTCCCAGGAAGTCGAACAGGCTATACCAGGCTCCGGAGGGTGCAGACTTTTTAGACTCTCACCCCCGTGCAGACTCGGTTGTGATTGGCGCCGGTCAGCACACCAAAAACACTTGAGCTAGTCTCCCCCGGATAAGGAATCTCGCCCTCTGGATCAGTATGGAAGGAAGATCTAAGCTTCTTCCACACTGGGGATTAGGGCCCTGAACTATGTAGCACATATGGGGGATTGCCAGAAGGCTGTCCTTACCCAGGCGGAATCTAAGATCGACTCTTTGCCTGACTCCCAAGTCGAGCAGGAGTTGGCCGACCTAGTCCATTCTGCTCGTTCGGCTAGTCGTCATATTTTGAGGGCGACCTGTAGCAGTGGACACCGCAGAGCGATTCTGCCTTTGCCGTCAGTCTTCGGCGTCATGCATGGCTCCGTGTGTCAGGTCTGGTCCCGGAGGTGCAGTCAGCGATCCAGGAAGCACCTTTCAGGGGTTCTGTGCTTTTCGGTGGTGGTGTCAAGGACATCACTGATTTGCAGGAGAAGGGGACGGCCCTTAGATCTGTTGATTCAATGTACCGTCCCCATCCGCCACAGCGCCATCCCTTTCGCAGACGCAGCCGGCCTCAAGCGAAACCTCAGGGAAGGCTGGCCACTAAACGTCAGGCCCCCACAGCTGCCAGGCCCCCAGCGCCCAAAAAAGCAACGGGTGCCCCAGCTGCGGCGCTGCCTCACACCACCTGACTCCTTCCCTCTCCCACAGCCTCCAGCAGCCCCGGAGGAACCGGTGGGAGGAGGTTTTCCTCCACCTGCTGGGTTGGGAGAGGATAACATCAGTTCATGGGTGCTTCAGATCATGCGAGGGGCACTCCACAGGTTTCACAGAAACCTCTCGTCACCCCCCTCTGAACTCCGCTTACTCAAGGGACCATCTTCCTTTGATCAGGGAAGAAATCTTGGCGCTCCTTGCGAAACAGGCTATAGAACCAGTTCTCCCCCCCCCTCTACGGGACGGGTTACTATTCCCACTTTTTCCTTGTACCAAAGAAGACAGGAGATCTCAGACCTATTCTCGATCTCAGCTCTCTGAACCTGTATGTGGAATACAAGAGGTTCTGGATGCTTTCCCTTCAAACCCTTTTGCCCCTGCTTCGGCCGGGCCAATGGCTTTGTGCACTAGATATGCAGGATGCGTACCTGCACATCCCCATTCGCCCTTCGCATCGAAAGTACCTCAGGTTTGCGTTCCAGGGGGTCCACTACCAATTCAGGGCGCTCCCGTTTGGTCTTTCCTCGGCCCCCGAGTCTTTATCAAGTGCCTGGCGGTGGTAGCGGCCCACCTGCGTTCTTTGGGAGCTCAGGTTTTTCCCTACCTGGACGACTGGCTCCTGGTGGCCTTGTCCAGGGAGGAACTCCTGCATTTTCTCTCCCTCACCCAGCAGGTTTTCACTGGCCTGGGTATTACCATCAACCATTCCAAGTCTCACCTGGAGCCTTCACAGAGGCTCCAGTTCATCGGGGCAATTCTCGACACATCACTGTGCAAGGCCTTTCTGTCTCCGGACAGGGGGGGCCTCCCTCCAGTCACAGATTTCCCTCCTATCGGAATGCAGGAGGGTCCTGGCGAGGTCAGTGCTTCGTCTACTGGGGGGCTTATGGCAGTGGCCATCCCGGCCCGGTTCTCTTGGCAGCATCTCCACATAGAATCTCTCAGTGGACTCTCCGATCTCAGTGGGATCAGCGGGTGAAGCGATCTAGATCTGGTTCTGATCTCTCGCCCGATGGTAAGAGACTTGCAGTGGTGGATGGTTTGAGAGAACCTATTCCGGGGGGGTCCCTTTTTTCATCCTCCCCCCGATCAGAGACTGACCACGGATGCTTCAGGCGAAGGTTGGGGAGTCCATCTGGGTCTTCACCGAACCCAGGGCCTATGGTCAAAGATGGATAGTTCTCCATATCAATGTGCTCGAGCTTCGAGTAGTGCTGTATGCTCTCCAGGCCCTTCATCAATTCATCCTTCCCAGCCACCTAGCTGTCCAAACGGACAACATGTGCATGGTGTGGTACATCAACAAGCAGGGAGGGACTCTGTCCTACCCGCTGTGCAGGGAAGAGATGAGGGTTTGGGATTGGGCAACGCTTCACAACCTTCACCTCACGGCAATCCATGTTCCGGGAGTCAACAATGTCCTGGCAGACAGACTGTCGCTCGTCAAAGCTCTACCACCACGAGTGGGGAATTGGACGAAAAAGTTCTAAAAAGCATCTTCCAGATTTGGGGGACTCCTCAGATAGACCTGTTAGCTTCCTCCCAAAGCATAGCTTCCAATCTTTTGCTGCTAGTTCCAGGCGAGGCAGCTTTCTGGAATAGCGGCTCTATCTCTAAGCTGGAATGACAGATTAAGTCTATGCTTTTCCCCCAGTTCCTCTGGTCCCTTGTGTGTTACAGAAGCTGGCTTTAGAAGGAGTGAGAATGATTCTGATCGCTCCTTTCTGGCCCAGGCAAATCTGGTTCTCTCTTCTACAACAATACTTGGAGGTTCCTCCTCTTCCTCTTCCTTTATCTCCAGGATTGCTGACCCAGGATCAAGGGACCCTGGTCCATCCGGGACTCAAGTCCCTTCAACTTCATGCATGGCTCCTGCAGACCTACAGTAGCTCAATCTCGTTTGGCATTTCTCCTAAGATGGCCGAGATTCTGGTGAAGGCTAGAAAACCCTCCACTATGTCCACCTACGCCATGAAATGGAAAAGATTTTCTATCTGGGCTGCGGCCAGGAACGTGTAACCCTTTTCCTGCCCTGTGACCATTCTGCTTGAGTACATGCGTCATCTTTCTGACCTGGGTCTCGGTCACTCCTCTTTGAAAGTCCATATGGCGGCTACTTCAGCCTACCATGTCCCTTTCACTGACAAGGCATTTGCCCAGCTGGAGGTATCCAAAACTTTCCTCAGAGGGATCCTTCATCTCAGGCCCCCTGTCCGGATTCCAGCTCCCCCATGGGACTTGAACTTTGTCTTCGAGAAACTTACCTTTCTAGGGACATGGATATGTTGTTCATCCACACTCATAGGCAGGTATCCTTGCCGCTTTAAATCTTGCCGGAAGGTCTTCAAGCTTGCTCCTCCCACCCACCCGGGTGGTATAACTCAGCTCCGCCCCATAGCGTAGTCTTCCTTACAGCTTAGAGGCTCAGGTTTCCTCCTCAGCTCTGCGTTTGTGACAGTTCCTATTTCTCCGTTTGCGGTTTAAATAAATTTTGCAAAGACTTTGAGTCTTCTATCCTACTGCGGCTGCGATGGACCAATCGACTCCAGTTCGGAGATGCCCATGCGGGCGAGAAGATGTCTCGGACGGATCCACACTCCACGTGTGTCTACTGTAGGCCTTGAGGCACGACCGCAGGCTTGCGACCTGTGCTCATCTTTCTCGACCTCGTCCTCGAAGACCCGTGCTGCCCGATTGCAACTGGGCCGTCGAAGCGTTTCTCTCGGTGAAGTCCAAGGAGGCCCGGTTGGCGGTGTCAGCTGGCCAGTGGCTTTCGGCGGATCAGCTCGGCGGATGGTCGCCCTCGAAGAGGGAGCGGCGCGGGCGTATCTTCCTCGGCAGCGGCATTTATCCCACTCTCTCTGGGTTCTTCCTACCACGGCTTCTTTTAGGGCTTTGTCTGTCCCTCTCCACTAAAGAAGGGCCTGTGTCTGCTGGACCTTATTCTTGGTCAAAAAGAGGACAGGGGTAGAGTCCCTCCGATAAGCGCTCTTGGGAGCGGGAAGGTCCCTCTCCCGGGCCGTGGACCGTCGGCTTCTGTCGACCACTTACAAGCTGACCACTGGCCTCCACGGTGTCCCGTCAGGTCAGTTGACCGAGACTCCACCGATGAAGTCAATTTTCTCGACCCATTAGGCGAGCTGTCGCCTTTAGCAGCGAGATTCCCCTCTCCCGGTTCCCGGGAGAGTTGAGGATCCCGTGGGCTCGCCTGTGCCTCTGGTTCCGGGCCCTCGGATGGACCATCCGAGCCGGAAGGGAGTGCGGTTCCGGCCGGCACCTCCCGCTGCGACCTCGGAAATTCCGGACTCTTGGTCTCGGTCTCGGACCTCTTCGGCGGTCCAGTCGATCCCACCGTCATGGCGGTCTCGGTCTCGGCACATGATAAGCGGCGTCGCCGGCTCGTCCTCGTCCTCCTCCCGGATGAGGGGCTTCGAGCGTAAATTCGTCGGCCAGTCGCGAGGAACCATGTTCTAACAACAGCTCCTCCTGGCCGGGAATAAGCCCGACCCGTCGCCTCCCGGCCATTAATGTGCTGTCACGGGCGGCCGACACAACCCTCGACTTATCGAGGGCCTATACCCAGGCGGTTGTTCGGCCAAAACCAGCTGCTCCACCGATTCGGTGGAACCTCCGCCTCCACAGCCACCAATTGGGGCTCCGACAAGATTCTCGGTCGGCTAAGGGTCTACCCATCGGCTGTCAGTTACCCTCACTCCCGACCGACCTCGGCAGGTGAAGGGTGGCTCAGGCCAGAGGCAGCTCTTCGAGGACTCTTCCGAGTCCGAAGATGATTCCTCCTTTTTCTCCAGCGACTGGACTTGGAGTCTTCAGGAGGTCAGTCAATGGGCGATAGCCCGTCGTCCTTCCTAGGACTGCCCGGCTCATCTCGGAGTCTACCGGGATGGAGCGGACCGTTCCAAAGCGGCCAGGTATCCCCTCACGGAGATTCTGTACCGAGGGGATTCTCCATGGAGAAGCCTTTCGGTGGCGAGGCCATAGTGGGTCGGCACTGGAGCTTTGGCAGCCCCTGCTTCCTGCCCTCGCCGCGGCCAGGATGGCCAGGAAGTATCGGTCCTACCGGTTCCTTGTCCGGTTTTTGGAACACCTCTGCTGAAGGGTTGGTTACCGACAGCGTTTTCGCCAGCGCCCGACAGCATCAGGATGTGGACAAACCTCCTGACAAGGAGTCAGAAATTGGACTATGTCGGGCGAAAAGTCTACGCTTGCGTCCTCTCTCGGCCTTCGTCAGGCCAGTTGAGCGTCCTCATGGCACATTTTTCTCATGCCCTGTTGGCTCCTGGATGAGTCATCCCTCATCTTCCGCCCGATCTGCAGACTACGGTTAAGCAGGTGCGGGACCAGGGCAGAGCAGTGGCCAAACAGCAGCTCC
Source organism: Neoceratodus forsteri (assembly GCA_016271365.2). Lineage (NCBI taxonomy): Eukaryota > Metazoa > Chordata > Ceratodontiformes > Ceratodontidae > Neoceratodus > Neoceratodus forsteri. Next base: position 266,542,655 of record CM028133.1, on the reverse strand, counting down.
AGACTGCTTTGGATATAGGGGACTCATGTGCCAGATCGGTGGCGGCCGCAGTGGCTATCGTCGGCGGCTTGGCTGAGGATATCCACCTTTACCGGATACCCAGCACAAGTTGGCGGATGTTCCCTTTTTGGGGACTGACCTCTTGACCCTGGGGTGGAAGGTCACCTGCAGAGGATCGAGAAGTCCAATGCCACCTTGGACTCTGTCTCTTCCGTTCAGAAGGACAAAGGCCGCAAACCTGCACCCTAAGCCCTTTTCGTCCTTCTGTGCCTTGGCGCCCGGCCCAGCAACGTCAGGGCCAGCAGGCTCGTGCCTAGCATCCCAAACCCAAGCCGCTGGCTTCCTCTAACAGGAGGCAGGGAGGAAAGGTCCCAGGAGTCCCTCGGCGGTCCTCCTCCAAGCCTGCCCAGTGGCGGGCTGAGGGGTGCCCTCATTCCGTCACCTTACCCTGGGTCCCCGTAGAGAGCGGCTCCAGCACTTCCGTTCCGCCTGGTCCGCTGTTACCACGGACAGGTGGGTCTTGGAGGTGGTGGGAAGAGGCCTGCCTCTGGAATTGAGCAGGCACCACCCTTCAGAGCCGTCGCCTCGGGGGCTTCGGATCCCCAGCTCACTGGCGGCTCGTCGAGCCGATTATCGCCTCCTCCTCCAGAAGGAGGTGGTAAGAGAGGTGGTGGACCCTCCTTCAAGACCCAGGGTTTGTGTCCAGGTACTTCCTGGTTCCGAGCAGACGGGGGCTGGCTCCCATTCTCACTCACGACTAAACAGGTTCCTAAGGTCTCGAACCTTCAGGATGGTCACTCTGGCTCAGATAATACCATCCTTGGAGCAGCGTGTGGCTCTGCTCTCTGGACTTGCAGATGCGCGTTTTCCGTCCCTATCCGTCCGTCTCACCAGAGATTCCTTCGCTTCCGGCGGAAGGATCCCTCTTCGAGTTCAAGCCATGCCCTTGACTTGTCTCCAGCTCCCAGGGTCTTCACCAAATGCATGGCTGTGGTGACAGCATTCCCTCTTGGCGCGAGGGTCCGGGTGTACCCTTACCTGGGCGACTGGCTGATAGCAGCTCCCTCAGGAAGGGGCGAGTGGTCAGAGATCTGGCCCTCAGGTCTGCTCTCAACTGGGCCTCCCTTATCAGCGAGGGCCAAGTCGAACTCGAGCGAAGCAGGTGATTCTATTCATGCGGGCTCAGCTCGACTCTCTTGAGCCAGAGCTGGCTCCAGCGGACAGGGCCGAGGTTCTTTCCTCCTTTGCCCGATCATTTCTGGTTGGGCAGTGCGCTTCTCCCGGGACTTCCTGCCCCTGGGTCTCATGGCGGCCTGCACCAGCGTGGTCCGATGGGCCGCTGGAACATGCTGTCCTTCAGTGGGACTGGCCAGCCAGTGGTCACAACGCCTGCATCCCTTGACCAGCTTGTCGGGTGACAGGTGGGATGTGGAACGCTCCAGTGGTGGACCGCTCCAGATCATTTGCAGGAGGGCATCCTGCTTTGTCCGTCCTGAGCCGACGTCTCTCTGTCGGACTGATGCCTCTCTGATGGTTGGGGTGCCCATCTGGGGAACATCGGGCTCATGGCCTCTGGTCCTCAAGGGAGTCCCGATGCCACATCAACCTGTTGGAGCTCCGAGCGGTCCGCCTAGCTCTCACCGCCTTTTGCTCCGCTCCTCCGGGTCAAGTGGTCCGAGTCCAGACGGACAATACCACGTACCATGTACTATCTAAACCGCCAGGCGGAGCGCGCCCATGCTTCTATGCAAGGAAGCTCTCCCATTTGGTCACTGTGGCGCAGCCTGAGTATGGATCTCCTAGCCATTCACGTGGCAGGAGCTTCCAACACCCTGGCCGATGCCCTGAGCCAGATAGGGCTGCATCCCACGAGTGGTCTCCTGTCGAGGTAGTATAGCATCTGTTCTCCCTTTGGAGCACACCTCAGGTGGACCTGTTTGCCTCCAGGGAGAACGCGAAGCTGAGTCTGTTCCATGCCCGCCCCCCTCAGCAGGGCTCGCTGCAGGGGGATGCCTTCTCGAGGCAATGGACCCCGGCCTTTTACGCCTTTTTCCCCATTTCCCTTGATCCACAAGTGTGCTTCTCAGGCGAGGAGGGCCAAGGCTAGGTGATTCTGATAGCCCCAGACTGGCCTCAGTTCTGTGCCAGATCTCCTCAGTCTCAGCTCTCAGGACTCCAGCGGCAGCTTCCAGCTCGCCTCGACCTGCTCTCAGTCAATCAGGGGAAGGTGTTCCATCCGGACCTTTCAATCCCTGCACCTGACGGGCCTGGTTCCTGAGCTGCTAGGAGTTCCAGGCCTTGGGGTCTTTCCTGAGAGGTCCCTCAATGTAGTTGAGGCGCCCCGTGAAGTTAGTCAACCAGAAAATGCTATGCCTTCAAATGGAAAAGGTTTTCCATTTGGTGTCAGGGCAAGGCTTGGACCCTTCCCTCCTGTTCCTTGGCAAGCATCTTGGACTATTTATGGTCCCTTTTCTAGTCAAGGGCTTAGGTCGGCGACCCTAAGGGTGCACCTGGCAGCCATCTCTGCTTTCAGGCGCGGCTGGGAAGCAGTCGGTGGCGCAGGAGAAGGTGGTCTGGCGCTTTTCAAAGGCCTTGATCACATTTCCTCCACTGCGGGAACCCCTCACCTCCGCGGGATCTACTGCTGGTACTGGCAAAGCTCATGGGCAAGCCATTCAACCTATGCACAGGGTGTGCCTCTCTCACCTGTCGTGGAGACCGCCTTCTTGTGGCTATCACGCCAGCCAGATGGATGGAGAGCTCCAGGCGCTTTCCATCGAGCTCCTTACCTGGTCTTCCACAGGGACAAGTGTTGTCCTGCCCCCACCCAAATTCTCTTCGAAGGTGGTGTCGGAGTTTCACCTTAACCAGGTGTTGACTCTGCCGTGTTCCTACCCCAATCACACCTCGGAGGTCGAATATAGGCTCCATACTCTGGACCCTAGAAGGGCTCGCTATTATAAGGGGCGCACGGCTGAGTCCGGGAGAGGTTCCCAGCTGTTTGTTACCTCGTGAAGCCGCATCTGGCAGACCTGCAGCCAAGCGGACGATAAGCAGGTGGTGGGTAACCTCCTGCATAGATCTCTGCTGTAAGTTATCGGGCATGGAGCCTCCCAGAGGGATAAGAGCTCATTCTACCCGCCATACTGCTGCAACGGTGGCTGCTTCCAGGGACGCCCCTATCCAGGAAATCTGCAGGGCTGCTACCTGGAAGTCAGCAAACACCTTCATTACCCACTACCACATCGACCTTGAGTCACGCCGGGATGCTGGTTTTGGGGCCCGTGTCCCTCAGTCTCTCTTTCCCAAGTAAGTATTAAGGGGGTGTGCTGCCTCCCTCCCTCCCCGGAGAACTGCTAGAGTCTGCTACAATGAGTGTGGATGAACATATCATGTCCCTAGGGGTCACAGGTTACTCACCTGTAACAGGAGTTCTAGGAATGGTATATGTGTTCATCCACACCCACCCACCCGACCTCCCCTGCTTTGACGCACAACTTGAGCTTTCTCTCCAGCGGGCCAGATCTGGCTCATGGGGCGAGCCGAGAGTTATACCACCCGGTGGGTGGGAGGGTTAAGGTTGAAGACCTCCGCAAGATTTAAAGCCGGGCAAGGATACCTGCCTTTCATGAGTGTGGATGAACAACATATACCATTCCTAGAACTCTGTTACAGGTGAGTAACCTGTATTTCCTCCTTTGAGCCCGCGGCTAGACTTGAATTTTTTGTTTCGGAACGCCTTCTTGGTGGCCATTACTTCTGCTCAAGATTTCCGAGTCTAGGCCCTGATGGGCAAAATCCTTATCTGATTTTTTTTTTTAAAGAGCGAGTAGCTCTTCGCACCGAATCCTAAGTTTCTCCGAAGGTGGTAGCGAATCTACCTTGAATCAGTCTATTGAATTACCTGCCTTTTCATTTATGCAATCTCAATCAAGGAGAATACCTGCTCCATACCATGGATGCTCACAGGATCCTGAGATCTACACCGATAGGACGCAGATCTCGAAAGACTGATCAGTTGTTTGTCCTCTTGCTCACAAAAGGGGAAGGCAATGCTGTTTCTAAGCAATGCCTATCAAAATGGCTGTGCCCATTGCATCACTTTCTGTTACTATAAGTATAAGAAAACCCTACCGGGCCAAGTCAGAGGTCACTCCACTGTGGAGTAGCAGCCTCATGTTTGTTTCAAGAACGTGTCTGCAGCAGACCATCTTGTGCTGTCACCACTTGGACTTCACAGTCCATACCTTCCTTTACTAAACATTACAGTTTGGACATTGCCTCACTACAGAGCAGGCTTCTGGTTAGTTGTCTTGTAAGGCCTCCTTTCTTGAGACCTGCTAGATTTATTGGCTACTTTTTGAGTAGTTCCTCCTCCCGGTGCCTTTCATTTGTTCCAGACTGCTTGGGATTCTGTCCTATATGTATTGACTTTCTGCAAGAGCCCTCCTCGAGTAAGATAGCACAGTTAATGAAGAACTTCACTGCAACAGCAGATCTTCGAGAGCTGCCTTGCAGTAGGTACCCTTCCCCGCCTCCATCCCCCAGGCTTTCAGCCCTTTTCCATTGAGGGAAATGTCTCTTTTCTCTGTCCGGGCCTTCTGGGCCTGTGGTGGGAAAGAACTGAAGGCGGGCTGACAGTGACCGCCCTTTATACCGACGTCGTATGACGCCTAGAGACCCTGATGTGGGCGGTACCCACCAGGGACTGCTAGCTAGAAATTTTTGTCAGGTCCCTGCCGGCCCGGCGCCAGTCCTATATGTACTACCTACTGCAAGAGCCTCTTAAGATCTACTGTTACGTAAGTTCTTGCGTAACTGTACTTTCTAAGGACATGGATATGTTCATCACACTGTCTGGCAGGTTCCTTGCCTTTAAATCTTGCCGGAAGGTCTTCAAGTTGGCTCCTCCCACCCACCTGGGTGGTAAACTCGGCTCTGCCCCATGGCCTTGAATCTTCCCTTACGCTTGGAAGCTCAGGTTTCCCCTCATAGCTTCTGTATGTAGACTGGATCCTAATTCTTGGTTAGCTTGAGCTTATTTTAAAATTTTCTGGATTTCGTCCAAGTTTCTCCCTCACGCCATGGCGGACAATCGACCTGATTTCAAGGTGCCCTTGTGGGCAGAAGATGTCCAGGACAGATCTGCACTCCACGTGTGTCTACTGCCTCGGCCTAGAACATGACCCGCAGGCCTGCGAGTTATGCCGTTCGTTTTCGGCCAACGTCCTGGGAGACCGCGCTGCCTGGTTACAGCTTGGGCGCCCCGAGAAGTGCTACCCGCCGACTAAGTCGAAGGAGGCCCGTTGGGCGGTTACCGTGGCGGCTGGCTCGGCTGAGCAACTCGAGCAGATCGCCCTCGAGGAGGCGGCGGCACAGGCCTCATCATCCTCTTCCTTGGTCGCGGCATTTATCCCGCTCTCACTGGGTGCCTCGTATTCAGCTTCTTTCAAGGAGCTTTGCCAATCCCTTTCCACGAAGGGAGAGGTGCCATTGGGACATTCCTCTCAGTCCAAAAAGGACTCAAAGGGTAAGTCCCATCATCGGCGTTCATGGGAGTGGGAGAGGTCCCCTTCCCCGGACAGTCGAGACTCTACTTCGGTCGAGGTTGCGGCTAAGGCCGCTGGCTTCATGGCATCCCTTCAGGCCAATCCGACCGAGACCCCGTCCACGCAGTCCGAGACTTCGACCGTCCCGGACAGGCTGTCGACTAATTGAAGCAGACAACCCTTCTTCACGGTTCCCGGTGGTGGTGACGGACTTGCCTGCGCCCGGTGCCGCATTACCCTGTTAAGGCTTCCAAGCAGAGGGAAGAGCAGGTGTCCCCCGCCCCTTTCCAGACACGTCCTTGGAAATGCCGAGGATCTGTGTCTCGGGCATCGTCTCGGTCCAGCCGATCCCCGCCGATATCTGCGGTCTCGGTCCCGGCACCGAGGTAAGCGTTGCCGCTCGTCGTGCCTTTCCTTCTCTGAAGAGGAGAGGCTTCGGCGCAAATTGCGTCGGCGCTTCGAGGACCTGATGTGGCAGCAGTTACTTCTGTCCGGGAACAAGCAGGCGCTGCGCCTTCCTGGCCATCAAGTGGCTGTCACCCAGCGTCAGCAACAACCCTCGCTGTAGCAGAGGTGCCCAAGCCTGGGCGGTTGTTGGCTGAAGAGCCAGCTGCCCCACCGATTGTGATGGAACCTCCGCCTCCACAACCGAAATCGGGGGCACCGACCAAGGACTCTCGGTCGGGTCAGGGCCTGCCCCACAGGTTGGTCACCCTCACTCCCGACCGTCCTCGGCAGGTGGAGGGTGGCTCAGGCCCCAGGCAGCTCTTCGCGGACTCCTCGGAGTCCATCGACGACGACTCCTTGTTCTCTAGGCCCATTGACCTGGAGTACTCCGGGGGCCAGTCAATGGACGAAAGCCCATTGTCCTTCATGGGTTTGCTTCGGCTCATCTCGGAGTCCACCGGGATGCAGCTAGAGCCCGTCTCCAAGCGGGCCAAGTATCCCCTGACCGAGATACTGGACTGAGGGGATTCACCCACGGAGGCCTTTCCGGTGGCTGAAGCCATTGTTGGCCCAGCCTTGGAGCTCTGGCAGCGGCCTGCTTCCCTGGCCAGGAAGTATGTGTCCCGTCTCTTTGCCAGGTTTTCAGAACACCCCTCTGCCGAGGGTTGGTCACCGACAGCGTTTTCAGCGTTCGGGGGCGCTAGGGGCGTCAGACAAGCCCCGACAAGAGTCAAAAGCTGGACTATGCCAGGCGCAAAGGTGTCGCTCGTCCTCCCTTGGCCTCCGCCAGGCCAGCTCGGGCTGCAAGGATAGCACACTTCTCCCATCCTCATGGGCCCCTGGAGGTGATGCCTCATCTCCTGGCCGACCTGCAGACCACAGTCCGGCAGGTACGGGACCAGGGTAGGGCAGTGTCTAATCAGCAGCTCCAAATGGCTCTGAACACTGGAGACTCCTGTGCCAGATCGGTTGCGGCCACGGTGGCCATGCGCCGCAGAGCATGGCTGAGGATATCCACCTTCACGGCAGATACCCAGCACAAATTGCCTGGATGTCCCCTTTTTGGGGACCGACCTCTTCGGCCCTGGAGTGGAAGGTCACCTCCAGCAGATGGAAAAGTCCAGTGCCACTTTGGACTCTGTCGCCTCCGCCCAGAAGGACAAAGGCCGCCGACAGCAGCAGCACAAGTCCTTTCGTCCTTCTGCGCCCGCGGCATGTCCGGCCCAACAGCACCAGGGCCAGCAGACTCGCGCTTGGCATCCCAAACCCAAGCCCGCGGCTTCCTCCAACAGGAAGCAGGGAGGAAAAGGCCCAGAAGGTCCCTTGGCCGGTCCCTTGGCCGGTCCCTCCTCTAAGCCTGCTCAGTGACTGGTTGAGGGGTGTCGCCCCCAGCCTCGTCAATCCCCCGTGGGGGGGACAGCTCCGCCACTTCCTTTCCGCTTGGTCTGTTATCACCACGGACTGTTGGGTTTTGGAGGTGGTAGGAAAGGGCCTGCCCCTGGAGTTCGAGCAGGCCTCGCCATCTGAGCCGTCGCGCCTCGGGGCTACGGGTCTGCAGCCTCCTTTGCTCGGCTCGCCGAGCCGATATTGCCCTGCTCCTCGAAAAGAGGTGATCAGGAAGGTGGCGGATCCTCCTCCAGACCCGGGTTTGTGTCCAGGTACTTCCTGGTCCCAAAGCAGACGGGGGCTGGCACCCCATTCTCGACCTGCATGACCTGAACAGGTTCCTAAGGTCTCGAACCTTCTGCGATGGTCACTCTGGCTCAGATAATCCCATCCTTGGAGCGAGGCATGTGGTTCTGTTCTCTGGACCTTCAGGACGCGTTCTTTCACGTCCCAATCCGTCTGTCCCAGAGATTCCTCCGCCTAAGGCGGAGGATCCCTTACGAGTTCCGGGCCATGCCCTTCTGACCTTTCCCTAGCTCCCAGGGTCTTCACCAAATGCATGGCGGTGGTGACAGCATTCCTGCGGCGCCGAAGGGTCCGGGTGTACCCCTACCTGGACAACTGGCTGATTGCAGCCCTCTCCAGAGTGGAGGTGGAGCGGTCCAGAGATCTGGCCCTCCAGGTTTGCTCTCAGGATGGCCTCCTCATCAACGAGGCCGAGTCAGAACTCGTGCCAAAGCAGGTGATACAATTAATCGGGGCAGAGCTCGACTCTCAACGAGCCAGAGCACGGCTCCCGGCGGACAGGGCCGAGGTTCTTTCCTCCTTTGCCCAATCATTTCAGGTTGGGCAATCGCGCCCTGCCTGGGACTTCCTGGACCTCATGGCGGCCTGCACCAGCATGGTCCATTGGGCCCGTTGGTACATGCGTGCCCTTCAGTGGGGGCTGGCCAGCCAGTAGTCACAGCACTCTGATCCCTTGGATCAGCTAGTGATAGTGACCCAGGGTATGTGGAATGCTCTCCAGTGGTGGACCGTTCCAGCACATCTGCGGGAGGGCATCCCATTTGTCCACCCTGAGCCGACGGTCTCTCTATCGACCGATGCTTCTCTGGGTTGGGGTGCCCATCTGGGGGAGCACAGAGCGCACGGCCTTTGGTCCCCTCGGGAGTCACGATGTCACATCAACCTGCTGGAGCTTTGAGTGGTTCGTCTAGCCCTCACTGCCTTCGCTCCGCTTCTACGGGGTCAAGTGGTCCAGTCCAGATGGACAGTACCATGACCATGTACTACCTAAACCGCCAGGGCGGGACGCGCTCCATGCCTCTGTGCAAGAAAGCTCTCCGCATTTGGTCACTCGTGCGCAGCCTGGAGGCAGATCTCCTTGCCATCCATGTGGCAGGAGCCTCCAACATTCTGGCCGATGCCGTAAGCCAGATAGGGGCTGCATCCCACGAGTGGTCTCTTGCCAGAGGTAGTACAAAATCTATTCTCCCACTGTGGCATGCCTCAGGTGAACCTGTTTGCCTCCAGGAGAATGCGGCTGAGACTGTTTCATGCAGCCCCCTTGGCGGGCTAGCTGCAGGGGATGCTTTCTCGAGGCCGTGGACCCCGGCTCTTCGCCTTTCCCCCATTTCCCTTGATCCACGAGGTGCTTCTTAAGGCGAGGAGGGACAAGGCGCAGGTGATTCTGGTAGCCCCAGACTGGCCCCACCAGTTCTGGTATCCAGATCTCCTCAGTCTCCACTCCAGGCTCCTGAGGCGGCTTCCAGCCCGCCCGGACTTGATCTCAGTCAGTCAGGAGAAGGTATTCCATACGGACCTTCAATCTCTGCACCTGACGGCCTGGTTACTGAGCGGCGAGAGTTCCAGGCCTTGGGTCTTTCCGACGAGGTCCTCAATGTTGTTGAGGTGTCCCGTAAGGAGTCGACCAGGAATTGCTATGCCTTCAGATGGAAGAGATTCTCCATTTGGTGTTAGGGCAAGGGCCTTGACCCTTCCTCCTGCACCTTGGCAAGCATTCTCTACTACCTGCCGTCCCTTTCTCAGCAAGTAGTCTGACTGACTAATTCTGCACCTGGCAGCCATCTCTGCTCACTAGGCACGGGCGGAAGCAGTCGGTGGCGCAGAGGAGAAGGTGGTCAGGCGCCTTTTCAAAGGCCTTGATCACATATCCCCTCCGCTGCGAGAACCTCCACCTCCGTGGGATCTACTGCTGGTATTGGCTAAGCTCATGAGTAAGCCATTCGAACCGATGCACAGGTGACACATCTCACCTGTTGTGGAAGACTGCTTTCTTGGTGGTTATCACATCAGCCAAAAGGATGGGAGAGCTTCACGTGCTTTCCATAGTCTCTCCTTATCTGGTCTTCCACAGGGACAAGGTTGTCCTGCGCCCTCACCCAAAATTCCTTCCGAAGGTGGTGTCTGAGTTTCACCTTAACTGTGTGTTGACTCTGCCGGTGTTCTACCCTAATCGCACCTCGGAGGCCGAATATAGGCTCCATACTTTGGATCCTAGAAGAGCGCTCGCTTACTATAAGGAGCGGACGGCTGAGGTTCGGGGAGAGGTTCGCCAGCTTTTTGTCACCTATGCTGAAGCTGCAGCCAAGCGGATGATAGGCAGGTGGGTCACCTCCTACATAGATCTCTGCTATAGGTTGGCGGGCATGGAGCCTCCCAGAGGATAAGAGCTCATTCTACCCGCCATATAGCTGCATTGGTGGTTGCTTCCAGGGACGTCTCTATCCAGGAAATGTGCAGGGCTGCTACCTGGAAGTTGGCACACACCTTCATCACCCACTACCACATCGACCTTGTCACGCCGGGATGCTGGTTTTGGGGCCTCGGTTCTCCAGTCTTTATTTCTTAAGTAGGGTGTGTGTGCCTTGCCTCCCTCCTCCCGGAGAACTGCTAGGAGTCTGCCAGACAGTGTGGATGAACAACATATCCATGTCCATAGAAATACAGGTTACTCGCCTGTAACAGGAGTTCTAGGAAAGGTATATGTTCATCCACACAACCCACCCGGCCTTCCCGGCTTCGACGCACAACCTGGCTTCCAGTGGGATAGATCTGGCGTCATGGGGCGGAGCCGAGAGTTTTACCACCCTGGTGGGAGGGAGGAGCCAGCTTGAAGCTCTTCAGGCAAGATTTAAAGGAGCAAGGAACTTGCCGGACAGTGTGGATGAACAACATATACCATTCCTAGAACTCCTGTTACAGGTGAGTAACCTGTATTTCCAGACTGGGCCAGACAGATATGGTTGTCTGCTCTATTTTCCTCTCTAACAAGCATCCAATTAACCTGCCCCTGAGATTGTCTACTGACCTTGTCTCAAGGCAGTATAACATTCCTGAATCTGAGAACTCTACATCACAGAGCATGGTTCTCGACCTAGAGTACTAAATCTCTCTTGATGAGGTTGTGGAAGTGCTTAAGGTTTTAAAGAAACCAGCAATGAAAACTTGCGCCTCAAAATAATTTTCTTTTTGTGTTCCCTTAGACAGCTCAACCCATTGCGAGCTAGTCTGTCTGCAGCCGTGGATTCCCTAGTCCATCTCCAGTCCTTGAGCCTCTGTCTTTCAATGCTGAAGGTTCACTTTGCTGCATGTCTGCTTATGCTTCAACTGGCAGACAGGTCAGTGGCCTCTGCCCTTTTTTTTTTTTTATTTAAAGGCCTCAAATTACCTGTATCCTCCAATAAGAGAGCCAGTCCCTCCATGGAACTTGAATATATATGCATTGCTCAGCTGATGGAGGCTCCTTCAACTGCTGCATTGAATTGTCACCTGGAAAGCCGTTTTCCCGTTGGCAGTGACATCTGTTAGGATCTGTGCAGAGGGCTTGTGCTCATCCTTCTAATTTGTATTTCTGAGGGACAGCATAGTCCTAAGAACTAACCGATCTTACTTCGAGAGGGCTCTTGCAGTTGGTAATTACATATTGGACTGACGCCGGTAGGCGGCAGGACCCCACGTAAAAATTTCTAGCTAGCAGTCCTTGGCGAGGGACTGCCCTCATGCCAGGTGACCGGCATCTGGAGACAGTATAAAGAGGCAGTCCCTGATGCCCGCCTTCCTGTTCTTTCCCGCTGTTAGCTCATGCAGTGCCTCGCGGAAAAGTTCGTGCTTCGTCAGCCCTGTCTTCGTTGTTTTTTTTTTTTGTACCAAAAATAGTTTTTTTAGACTAACGTCGGGTACCACTGTCGGTGTATGTCGTCCCCTACACCCTCCGAGCACAAAAATAACTGATTCGTGCGTCGCCCAACTACTGCACAAGGACGGCCATTCCCTGTGCCTGTTCTGCCTAGGCCCTGATCATCTGGTAGAGAAGTGCCAGCACTGCCTCAGCTTCAACACGGCTACCCGGAAAAGGCGGGAGGAATCCCTGGAAGCCCATATTCTGAAGAAGAAAACGAGTTCAATGGAAAAGGAGCTCAAAAACCTGAGGCAGGCGTCCACTTCCCCCGAAGGCCATCGGAAGAAGGAGAGGCACCGGGACAAGGGCTCCTCTACCGCGTCTCCCTTGGGAGTCGCTGGGACACAGGTAGTGTCCCCTCCGGTGGACCGCTCTTTGATGGCCGCCTCGGAGGTTTCCGAGGGGGCGTCGGCCCGCCCGTCTGGCTCACGCTCGGGCCTTGTGGGCGCCTCTGGGCAATTGGAGGCCTCCGCCCCTGGTTCGGTCACAGGCTTGCGGCCTACCACTGCGGGCGACTCAGGTAAGTCTTGCGTCGGCTCCTCCGTCCGCCCGGAGAGGGCCGGTAAGATGCCCGACCCTTCGGGGCGGCGCGCGGCCTCCACTCTACCGGACCAGGACGATCCCTCTACTCGACCTGCCCCTGGTGATGGCTCTCATAATTCGGACGCCAGCTCCTCCGGCACCTGCTGGGAGCTCACCCTTAAGCCACACGTCGGCTCATCCGACGTCCTGCTGGCGAAGGAACTGACTGACTCTCCCATATCCGTCATACCCGATTCCCTGCAGCCTTCGCTGCCGTCTGGGGTCCCAGTCTCCCCAGCCTGACCCTGGGGATTTCTCCCCTCCATCCCTGGGCGATGCTGGGGATCTTCCTCTTCCGTCAGTCCTTCCTCCATCTGGTGCGCTGGATTTGACGTCAGCTCCCTGGACACCAGCTCAGACGCCGGCCACTCTGACGTTGGTACCTCCGACGCCAGGGCCTCTGATGCCGGTCCTGCCAACTCCGGGAGACATCCTGCTCCCATTGGGCCCTCCAATGTGGACCCGCCCATGAGGCTACCGGCCGGGCTGTCTGCTCCAGCAGCCCCCCGGGTACCCTCCGTCCTATCTGACGCCGGCGTACCCGGGACCGCAGTATCCGGCGCCACAGTACCCGACGCCACAATACCCGATGCTGGGCTTCCTGCCGCTGGGTTTTGGATACGCTCCTTGCAGCTATAATCCGTATCCTTATCCTTATCCCCGCCTCCTACTCCACCGCCCTCACAGCCACCGGTGGACTTGCAGGAGACTCTGGCCTCCTGATGGGCTGAGGCCAAGGCTCAGCTCTCCAAAGAGGTCGAGAGCCGCCTTCAGACTTCTGTGCCGTCCCAGGTTCCCATACGTCCGAGGCGGCACACTCCCTCACCACCTCCGGATTCCAGGGCTCTTCCGTCTGGATCCAGAGAGGGCAGGGCACGCTTCCCCGGGGGGGTCTCAAGGGGTCCGTTCCTCCCCCTGGTCGGGAAACTGAGTCCTTTTCCTCTTCATTCTCCTCTTCACCCTCTGACTCCTCTGATTCTTCCGACGTTTGCTTCGAGAGAGACGAGCCACGCTCTCTGAAGCCCAAGCCAAGGACTCCTCCGAAAGATCCTTCTTTTACGGAATTGCTTAACAAAATCCAGGAGTTTCATCAGTGGCACTCCTTGGAACCAGCTCTTCAGCGTCTGAAACTCTCTGAACATCTGGATCTACCTGTGACAGCTCCTACCTTGATGCCACCCTGGATAGAGCCTCCTGCCGACCTCGTTACCACCATATGGAAACGGCCGTCGGCTTTAGCCCCACTTCCTAGGAAGTCGAACAGGCTATATCAGGCTCCAGAGGGTGTTGATTTCCTGGATTCTCGCCCTTGTGCCGACTTGGTTGTGATTAGCGCCGCTCACCGCCGGTCGGCCAACCCAAAACACCTCGGCTCGTCGCCACCTGATAAGGAATCCTGCCTTCTGGACCAGTATGGGAGGAAGATCTACGCTTCCTCCATGCTGGGGATCAGGGCCCTGAATTATGTCGGCCATATGGGGGACTATGAGAAGGCCATTCTGACCCAGGTGGAAGCCAAATTGGACTCCCTGCCTGACTCCCAAGTCAAGCAGGAGTTGGCTGATCTTGTCCGCTCTGCTCGTTCGGCCAGTCGACACATGCTTCGTGTGACATACGATGCAGTGGACACTGCTGGATGGAGCTCAGCTTTCGCTGTAGGCCTACGGCGTCATGCTTGGCTCCGTGTGTCAGGATTGGTCCCGGAGGTGCAATCTGCTATCCAGGAAGCACCTTTCCAGGGGTCGGTGCTTTTCGGGGGTGATGTCAAGGACATCACCAATTGGCAAGAGAAGGAGACGGCAGTGAAGTCTGATCCATGTACTGTCCATCAGCAGCAGCAGCGCCGTCCCTTTCGCGGACTGAATCGGCCCAAGGCGAAACCCCAGGAAGGTGGGCCACCAAATGCGGGCCCCACAGCTGCTAAGCCCCCCGCCCCAAAAATAGCGGGTGCTTCAGCTGTGGCGCTGCCTCACACCACGGACTCCTCCCCTCTCCCACCGCCTCCTGACTCCCAGAGGAACCGGTAGGAGGGAGATTTCTCCTCCTGGCTGGGAGAGGATAACCACAGATTCTTGGGGTGATCCAGCTCATAGCAGAGGGACACTCGATAGTTGCTTAAGAAACCACCGTCGCCCCCTCGCCATCGTGATACAAGGTAACATCTTCTCTTGGTCCAGGAGGAAATTACTCTCCTGCTGAAACAGGCAATAGAACCCGTCCCCCTCCATCTGCACGGCACTGGTTACTATTCCCATTTCTTCCTGGTCCCAAAGAAGACAGGAGATCTCAGACCAATTTTAGATCTCAGTTTCCTGAATCTTTTTGTAGAATACAAAAGGTTCAGGATGCTCTCTCTGCAGAGTCTTCTGCCCCTCCTCCGGCCGGGTCAATGGCTGTGTGCTCTGGATATGCAGGATGCTTATCTGCACACTCCCATTCACCCATCCCATCGCAAATACCTTCGTTTTTCGTTCCAGGGGACCACTACCAGTTCAAGGCGCTCCCGTTTGGTCTATCCTCGGCGCCCGAGTGTTTACCAAATGCCTGGCAGTGGTGGCGGCCACCTCGCTTATCATGGGAGTGCAGGTTTTCTCGTACCTGGACGACTGGCTCCTAGCAGCCTCGTCCAGGGAGGAACTCCTGCATTGCCTCTCCCTTACCCAGCAGGTTTTTGCCTGCCTGGGTATTACCATCAACCATTCCAAGTCTCATCTGGTCCCATCTCAGAGACTAGTTTAGTTTATTGGGGCGATTCTTGATACGACCACGGGCAAGGCCTTCCTGCCTACGGACAGGCCGTCCACCCTCCAGACTCATATAAGTCTGCTGTCCGACCACAGGATGGTTTTGGCGAGGTTGGTCCTTTGCCTTCTCGGGCTCATGGCGGCTGCTATCCTGACGGTTCTTCAGGCTCGACTCCACATGAGAATTTCTCAGTGGACTCTGCGCTCCCAATGGGACCAGCTAGACGACGACCTAGATCACCCAGTTGTTATCTCCCTGCCGATGCTTCGAGACTTGCAGTGGTGGATGGTTCGAGAGAACTTGTTTCGGAGAGTTCCTTTCTTTCATCCTCCCCCCTCCCAGACTCTAACCACAGATGCCTCGGGCGAAGGTTGGGGAGCCCATCTAGGCTCTCATCGGACCCAGGGCTCCTGGTCCAAGCTAGAACAAGCTCTCCACATCAGTCTGCTCTAGCTTCGGGCAGTGTTGTACGCTCTCCAAGCCCTTCACCAATACATCCTTCTCGGCCACCTAGCCGTCCAGACAGACATGTGCGTAGTGTGGTATATCAACAAACAGGGAGGGACTCTGTCCTACCCTCTTTGCAGGGAGGCCATGAGGGTTTGGGAGTGGGCAACACAACACGACCTTCACCTCACAGCAGTTCACGTTCCGGGAGTTGACAACACCCTGGCAGACAAGCTAAATCGCTGTTCTGCTATAACTCACGAGTGGGAACTGGACCAACGGGTCATAGACAACATCTTCCGACTTTAGGGAACACCACAGGTCGACCTGGTCGCATCCCCTCTAAATGCAAAGCTTCCCGTCTTCCGCTTGCTCGTTCCAGAGCGAGGCGCTTTCTGGAGAGACTGTCTCTAGACTGGAAGGACAGATTCGTCTATGCCTTCCCCCAATTCCACTTATCCCACGATTCTTGCAGAAACTAGCTTCAGAAGGAGCACGATTGATTCTGATCACTCCTTTCTGGCCCAGTCAAGTTTGGGTCTCTCTTCTACAACAATACTCAGAGGATCCTCCTCTTTCTCAAGGTTTACTGACCCAGGATCAGGGGACCCTGGTCCATCCAGGCCTCAAATTCCTTCAGCTGCATGCATGGCTCCTGCAGACTTAGCCCAGTCTCGTTTTGGAGTGTCTCCCAAAGTGGCGGAGATTTTGATGGAGGCCAGAAAACCCTCTACCAGATCTGCTTATGCCATGAAATGGAAAAGATTCACTATCTGGGCTGCTTCCATGAACGTGGGAACCCTTCTCATGTTCAGCGGGCCTTCTGTTGGAGTATCTAAGTCTTCTGTTTGACCTGGGTCTTAGTCATTCTTCGCTGAAGGTACACATGGCGGCCATTTCGGCCTATCATGTTCCCTTCACGGACAAAACTTTTTCAGTTGGAGGTCTCTAAGACCTTTCTCAGAGGGGTCCTCCATCTGAGGCCCCCCATTCGTACTCCTGCCTCCCTCCCCCGGGACTTGAACTTCGTTCTCGAGAAACTTACTCTCCCTCCCTTCGAACCTGCAGCTTCTGCGGATTTGAAGTTCCTTTCGTTGAAGACTGTCTTCCTGGTGGCAGAATTTCTGAGCTCCAGGCCCTGATGTGTAAAATCCCATACTTGATTTTTCACAAGAAACGTGTTGCTCTTCGCACAAATCCTAAGTTTCTCCCTAAAGTAGTTGCTGAGTCTACTCTAAATCAGTCCATAGAGTTACCTACCTTGTTTATGCAGTACTCTAATCAAGGGGAGTATTTACTCCATACTATGGATGTTCACCGGATTCTGAGATACTACACCAACAGGACGAAGAATCTCAGACTAATCAATTGTTTCTCTCTTGCTCATAAAAGGGAAGGCAATGCTGTTTCTAAGCAATGCCTGTCTAAGTGGTTGGCTTATTGCATCACTTTCTGTTATGACAAATACAACAAGACCCTCCCGGGTGAAGTAAGAGGCCACTCCACCAGAGGAGTAGCGGGCTGGCTTGTTTCAAAAAATGTGTATGCAGCAGACATCTATGCTGCCGCCACCTGGACTTCCATCCATACCTTTACTAAACACTACAGTTTGGATGTTGCCTCTCGCCGTAGAGCAGGCTTTGGGCTGGCTGTTCTGCAAGGCCTCTTATCTTAAGGCTTGCAAGCTAGAACTGCTTCTTGAGGTAGTTTTCCTCCTCCCGGTGCCTCTCTTTGTTCCAGACTGCTTGGGATTCAGTCTTTATATGTAATTACCTACTGCAAGAGCCTCTCGAGTAAGATAGTACAGTTACATAAGAAACTTACCGTAACAGTAGATCTTGAAGAAGCTCTTGCAGGTATATCTTCCCGCCCTCCATCCCCTAGGCTTTTTCAGCTCCTTTTCCAGTGAGGGGAAATATCCGCTCCTCTCTCGTCCGGCCTTTCTGGCCCGTGGCGGAAAAGAACTGGAAGGCGGGCGTCATGGACTGCCCCTTTATACCGACGTGGGGGCGGTCCCTCGCCAGGGACTGCTAGCTAGAAATTTTTCTATGGGGTCCTGCCACCTGCCGGCGTCAGTCCTATATGTAATTACCTACTGCAAGAGCCTCTCTCGAAGATCTACTGTTACGGTAAGTTCTTACGTAACTGTACTATTCCTTCCCAGAATGGTGTCAGAATTTCATCTGAATTAGTAATTTACACTTCCAGTTTTTACAGCAAAATCCAGCTCCGAAGAGGAGCTGAATAGTCTGGATGTTAAGAGCTGTGAGCTACAATCTGGACCCCACAAAGGATGTAAGGTCCACTAGCACTCAGGTATTTGTCCCCTGTCGTGAAAAGGGGAAACAGCATAAATCTATGTATCCAAGAGAACCATTTCTCATTGGATAGTTTTGTTATGGCAGAGCTGGTAAATCTCCACCTAAAGGTTTTAGGGTGCACTCCACAAGGGGCACCTCTGCCTCTGTGGCAGCACCAAGGGGTATTTCCCTGCAGGAAATATATAAAGCAGCTACTGGGAAAACAGTACACACTTTCCCAAAGACCTACTATCTGGACACACTGTTCAGAAGGGACACAAGCTTTGCCACTCCTGTCTTGCAGAACTATGTTCCCTAAGCATGTATTTGTGTGCTTGGTAACCGGGTGAGTGCACTAGACGTAGAAAAGGCTTACTTTCAGGCATGACTCTGGAGAGTACAAACAAAATACAAAATGCAGTTACCTTCAGAAGACAGGGTAGCAGACTGTGTACCCGGGCCTCCCATTGTACTATGGAGTCTGCAGTTAAGCATAAGTGAGGGATTCCTGGGGTTTGAAGAAACATTTATTTACGGTAGTAATGTTTCTTCCTAAAGGGATCACTCACTATGCCTAACAATCCCTAAATCTTCGAGAAACAGCTCTTGCAGCAGGTTACACCATTAGGACTCAAGCCGGCAGGCGCCAGGACCCCACCTAAATTTTCTGGCTAGCAGTATTCAGCGTGGATAGCTCGACGTCTATCCCTTTAGCGTTAGGCATAGTACATAAGAGGCGGTCCCCCATAATCCCCAGTTCTTTTCCCTCCGTCTCTCCAGCATCAGCCTCTCGGTCTCTACCTAGCACACGACGACTTGGAACTTGCAGATTTTCTATACGACCAATGTCCTCTCCAACCCCTTCTTTTGAGGGGCACCTTTCAAAGTGTACCTTTGGAAAACGGATCCCTTTCAAGGATCCTCAGTCCTCCTGAGTGCATTGCCTAGGCCCGGACCACAATACTAAGGCCTGCACCTTTTGCCAGGGGTTCAACAGCCACACCAGGATCTGCCGTCAGAAGGCACTTCAGGCTTACTTGCTAGAGGAAAAACTTAACAGGATGAACAAGGAACCTTCTTTCAGGGGTGATTCTTCCTCCAAGGTCCACAAACACCGGGACAAGCACCGGGAGAAGGCAAGGTCCAGATCCCCGAACTGGGCCTCGGACTCGTGGAGCTCAGGCTCCACCCAATCGGACTGCTCTCCCTCCAGGGCTAGGTCTCAGCCCCCTCCGGTCAAGGTCCGGGCCTCCATCGGTTCTTCGACTGTTCAGCCCATTAAGACTTCCAGGCCCTTGGCTTCCTCTACTCCCTCTCGGGTCTCTTCAAAGTCCTTGGAATGCCACAAGTCTTCCTCTTCCACCAGACATCGGGACCCCGACTCTAGGTCGGTCTCCCAGCCCCCTAGGGGCCCCGAACCCTCCACCCAGGAAGACGAAGGACTTGATGTCCCTCAAGCAGACAGACCCGACGTCAGCCAAACACCCGACATCGGCAAAGCACCAGATGTCTGCCAGCTGTTTGCCAGAGCCGAGGACACCGGCCAAGTACCAGACGTCAGCCGGGTGTTCACTGGACCCGAAGTCGTCCGCCAAGCGACCGACGTCAGCCTCACCGGAGCCCGCTTCACAGTCACTGGTTGACACCAGTCATAGGGACTCCATGGAGGAGGACACTGCGTTGCCCGAAGACCAGGCGGGTGACACACAGGATGCCGGGCTTCCAAGGGTACCTTCACCCACCCCGGAGACACCCCAGGACCTGACGCCCGACCCTGGCGACAGACCACCAGTGCCAGGCCTGTCATCGGGCATGAATATTCAAGAAGTAAAGGAACTCTTTACTTTCTGGTGGGACACAATCTGCAAAGACGTGGTCCCAGTGAAATCTCTTCCTACTACTCCTTCGACTCCTCCCCCCTCCTCCACTACAGGGGCCAGCAGGACAACCCCCAAGGAGCATACTCCACCTCCTAGGGGTAGATCCCAGGATCGGAGAAGGCCTCCCTCAAGATCTCCATCAGGGTCTCCCAGCCCCAAGCGACCCAGACATCAGCGGTATACCCTGTCGGGGGAGGACTCCAGATCTCCTTCTCCACTCAGCGTTTCATCACCTGACCTTCCCAGATCTCCTCCAGATGACTCCTCTTTCTTTGAGATCATGAGGCACCTGCAGGATGACATGGGATGCTGAAGAATTCGACCTCGAAAGACAGTGCCTTGCCTGTTATCTTCGGCAGAAAGATTCAAAGCCTATGGTAGTGCCACCCTTGGTAGACACCTTCGCGGACGTCACCAAGGCTGCATGGAAACGTCCGCACTCCACTCCTGTGGTGCCGAAGAAAGCTGCCCGCCTGTACAAGGCCCAAAGAGTACCAGAACTTGGCTCAACAACCTCTGGCAGACTCCCTGGTCATTACGACCTCACATGACTGGTCCCAAAGACTGCAACACATGAGCACACAGCCACCGGACCATGAATCCAAACAATTGGATGCCCTGGGGAGACGCATGTATGCGGCCGATATATGCTCCATCAGGTCCCTGAACTACCTAACTCACATGGTACAGTTTCAGAACGCCTTATGGGAACAGGGCCAGGACCTGGTCGATAAACTTCCGGATGGCAAGCAGAAGGCGGAGCTCCTAAACCTCCCCTGCACAGGGTCTGATATGGGGACCCAGGTACTACGAGCCGCATATGATTCTGCGGACTCGTCCGCCAGAGCTGCAGCTTCAGGCGTCTGTCTTCGGCGACACTCCTGACTCTGTGTCTCTGGCTTCACCCCAGACGTACAGAACAACATTCTTGATGTCCCATATAATGGCGAAGTACTTTGTGGTGAACCCTTGGAGAAGGGTGATCACCAAACTTCAGGACACTGGGAAGGCAGTCAGGTCTGTACAGGCCATGTACAGACCCTAGCCCAGTTCCTTTCGTAGGAACCCGAGCCATTTTTGCAGCCGGCAAAGACAACCACGTTCCGGCCAGCAACAAAGGGGCTTCTTTCAATGAAAAGCCCAGGCTGTCATCCCCAGGCAGAGCCCAACGGTATACGAAACCGGCCCAGCCTGCAGGGACCAATGAAGCCACAGCATGACTCCTTCCCGGTCCCAGCCCCTCCCCTGGATCAACTGCCGCAAAACGTCAGGGGTCACATCGCTCACCACTTTTTAGGGTTGCAGTCGATCACCACCGACCAGTGGGTTCTCCAGATGGTCAAAAAGGGCCATTTCATAGAATTTCTCGACCACCCACCAGTATTCCTCCCCTGCTTTTCCGTTACTCGGGTCAGCATGCCCTGCTTATACAGCAGGAGGTGCTCACGCTCCTGGAAAAATAAGAGATGGAGCACGTTCCACGGAACCAGAGGGACACAGGATATTCTCCTTTTTGGTTCCCAAGAAAACCGGGGATCTCCGTCAGATTCTGGACCTCAGCGACCTCAGCGAGTCGGTCCTGTACAAACACTTCCTCATGGTGATCCTTCCAGGTCTGACTCCCATGCTCAAGCAGGGTGCCTTTCTAGCATCTTTGGACATGCTGGACGCCTACCTGCATATACCCATCACTCGAGTGCACAGGAAGTTTCTGCACTTAGTTCCAGGGCCACCATTATCAGTTCCGAGCCCTCCCTTTCGGACTGTCATGGCACCTCGGGTATTCACTAAGTGTATGGCAGTCATAGCGGCGACTCTGAGGCAAGGCCACTACGTGTTCCCCTACCTGGATGACTGGCTTCTCGTGGCGCCCTCTCGGGAGGCCTTTATGGAGGCCATTCTCTATACTCGGTCTCTGTTCGAGATGCTGGGCATCTTGATTAATCAAGAGAAGTCTTGTCTGGTCCCGTCTCAGACCCTGCAGTTCATGGGCGCAGTTCTGGACACCGTCCAAGGGAAAGCTTTTCTTCCCTAGGACAGAGCAGAACACATCAGATCCATTTCGGCAAGGAAAACCGTTCCTGCCAGATTGGTCCTTTGCCTGCTCGGACACATGGCTGTGGTCCTTGCAACAGTCCCGCTTGCTAGTCTCCACATGCGGGTCACCCAGTGGATGTTGCAGGTCCAGTGGGATCAAAAGCAAGACCATCTGCAGCTTCCAGTCCGGATCACGAAGACCGTAATCCGGGATTGGCAATGGTGGCTAGATCCAAAGAATCTGCCGGCAGGGGTCCCCTTCATGGCACCATCTCGGATTGTGACACCTCCACTGATGCCTCAGGGCGCGGTTGGGGAGCCCACCTCGACTGTGTCCGGTCTCAGGGCTTGTGGACAGCCCAAGAGTCTCATCTCCACATAAACATCCTGGAAATGAGAGCAGTTCTTTATGCCCTGCAGGCCTTCCGGTTGGAGATCCCACCGGGTACTCTTCTGTTATAGACAATTCCGCGGTGATGTATTACCTCAACAAACAAGGAGGCACCCATTCCTACCCGCTTTGCAGAGAGGCCATGAGGGTGTGTGATTGGGCTTTGCAACACGGCGCAAACCTCATTGCTGTTCATGTCCCAGGAGTGGACAGTGTCGTTGCAGACGGCCTGAGCCACTCTCAGGCCAGAGTCCACGAGTGGGAACTATTCCAGGAGGTAGTAGAGGATCTGTTTCACAGATGGGGTACACCGGAGTTGGACCTCTTCGCGTCCGTATCCAACGTAAAACTGCCAAATTTTTGCTCGCTAGATCCAGGGCCTGGTGCTTTCTGGCGAGACACGTTGTCCCTCTCCTGGGTGGGCAGATTCCTCTATGCCTTTCCCCCCTTTCCGTTGATCCAGAGGGTTCTTCTGAAGCTTCGCAGAGAGCAGGCGACGCTGATGAACATCGCACCGTTCTGGCCCAGGCAGATCTGGTTTCCTCTGCTACATCAGCTATCCCGGGAACTTCTGGCGCCTCTGCCAATCAGCTCTCACTTGCTGTCTCAGGAGTAGGGCTCCTTGATCCATCCAGACCTTCGTTCACTGAGCCTGCACGCTTGGCTCCTAGAGACATAGCCATTTTGCGACACGGGGTCTAGCAAGAGGTAGCTGATGTACTTGTGGCTGCGAGAAAACCAGCCACTCATGCTACGTACGCCATGAAATGGTGCCGTTTTTGCCTATGGGCTGAAGCGCAGGGGTTTTCGCCTCTAGACTGTCCAGAAAAGTCGGTCTTGGACTACCTCCTGTCTCTTTTTCAGACTGGCTTGGCCTACTCCTCGATCAAAGTACACCTCTGTGCCATATCAGCCTATCATTGTCCGATAGGCCAATGCACCATATCCCAGTTGGACACGGCACGAGCCTTCCTGAGAGAGATTCTCCACCTTAGACCTCCGATTAGGGATCCAATTCCGCCATGGGATCTACCCTTTGTCCTGGAGCAGCTCACGCTGCCACCCTTTGAACTAGTCACGGATTGCAAGCTACATCTTCTCACTTGGAAGACGTTGTTTTTAATTGCCGTTACTTCAGCCAGAAGAATTTCTGAACTCCATGCACTCATATGCAAAGAGCCTTATTTGGTTTTTCACCAAGACAGGGTATCCCTACAGACTAATCCCAAAATTCTACCTAAGGTGATCTCAGCTCTCGCCCTTAATCAAGACACTGATCTACCAGTGTACTTCCCCAAGTATTTGAATCGAGGAGAGGCCCTGTTGCACACCCTAGATGTGAATAGGTGTCTCAGATGCTACTTGACCAGAACCAAACACCACTGAAAATCAGACCAGCTTTTTGTCTCCTTTGCCCACAGGATGATGGGAGCTTCTGTTTCCAAACAGTCGCTGTCCAGGTGGCTCATTCAGTGTATCACATTCTGTTACCAGCTGCGCAACAAACCCTTACTGGGCACAGTTAAGGGTCATTCTACAAGGGGGGGGTGGCTACCTTCTTTGCGGCCGTTAAGAATGTGTCTACCTCAGCCATCTGTGCTGCAGCTACTTGTAGCTCCGTGCACACTTTTATCAGGCATTACAGCCTGGATATTGCTTCGAGGCGAAGAGCAGGTTTTGGTCTAGCAGTCCTTCAAGGACTTCTGTCCTAGGCTTTGGTTTCATTAAATATTTCTACCTTCCCTCCTCCCAATGGTGTGGGATTTCTATGATTGCTTGGGAATCGGTCCTAATGGTGTAACCTGCTGCAAGAGCTGTTTCTTGAAGTAAGATAGTACAGTTGCGTAAGAACTTACCGTAACAGTAGATCTTCGAGAACAGCTCTTGCAGCAGGTACTTTCAAACAACATGAAGTCTTGCTGTATTCTGACTATTAGTTAGGTTCTGCCTTTCAACTGCCCCTGAGAACAAAGAGTTAACTTTCCATGGCCAGCATGGAACGTTCAGCGCGAGCTCGGTTGAAGCCCCTGTCTGCTGTTTAAACTCCAACCGTCAGATTCTTTACTCCGCCTCACTGAACAGTCGCTCCGGAGATTTCTCCTTTGCTCGGTTCAGTTTGTCGGTTAAAGTACTGCTTTTCTCAGTTTTCAACTGAATTTAAACCGCAACCTGTCGGTTCAGTCTCTGTCTGTGGTATTCGTGAGTACTACATAGGTTTTGCATTTAGTTTCTGTGTGGAACTTGTAAATATTAGATCAGTTTGGTTTGAACTGATCAGATTGAGTCTTAAAAAGTTTTGAATTTATTATTATGTGGTAACCAGTCCATATCGGTTCTTAAAAAAAAAAAAAAAAACAGATTTAATTACGTTTTTCAAACCCATAACAGCGGTCAGGAACCGATAGGAGTGTCTTGCCTGGCGGATTGCCGAAAAAAGAGTAAGTTTTGGATAGGATTGGCCATGTCTGAGAAACCCAAGGAAAAAAGACGGGCCCACTGGGTTTCAACACTGTAGTGTGTGTGGGGAAGCCTTTGCTAAGGCTGATCCCCACACCACCTGTGTTTGTCTGGGGTTTGACCACCTCGATTGAGACTGCCAAATTTGTAAAAGTTTTCCCAAAGCTACCCGTGGATAAGAGTACGTAGACTGAGGGAAAGGGAGGCCGAGAAGTCCACTGACCTGGATGGCCAGCCCGGTTTGGTTCTGACCGAACCAGAAGGAGTGCCCTCTGACCAGGGTGAAACTTCTTCGGGCAAAAGGAGAGCCGATTCTGAGGAGTCTGTTCCGGTTAAAAGAAAGAGAAGAGAAAAATCATCCGGTTCGGATCCACAAATTCTTTCTCTGACCGCTGATGAAATGTCCAAAGCGATAAGGATAGTTCAGTCGCTAACTTCGGTTCTGGCCGAACTGGCACCATCTGGCAGGGGCTCGGTTCGGTCGGTTCCCCCGGTTCCGGATTATACTTTAGAAGAATTTTATGAACCGGAGGAGGAGGGAGAGTATGAGGATGATGATGGTGGTGGTGATTATGAAAGTCTGGATGTGCCTATTGACCCAGACATCTCCCCAGACAGACCTTCAGGTGTTTCTCTTCCTAGGCTTTCTGAGTCCCCTTCCCACTTTGTTTTTCAAGAAAGTGGCTGAAACCTTCCAGCTTCCAATGGAAGAGGCAGTAGAGGATCAGGAGGAGCCTGATTTTGTTGAGATGATGGACATCCCAGAGTCCAGGAGATTGTCTATTCCCCTCCATAAATCTTTTGGAAAATAGACATTTAAAATCCTAAAGACTCCTAATTCCATACCTCCTGTGGACAGAAGAATGGACAAGAGGTATGCCCTTTCAGGCTCGGACACGGAGTTACTTTCCCAGCAATGCAGCCATGTTGGGGTAGTGCAGGCTGCTGCCTGTGATAAGGCAAATATTCCCTTGGCATCACACACCCCCAGATAAGGACTCCAGGAGGATTGATGCCATGGCAAAGAAGCAGTACATGGCAGCATCTTTGGGACTCAGGCAGGCTAACTATATGGCCTACACAGCTAGATACCAGAAGTCCAGGTGGGACACTGTGCTGGCTCTGACTAAACAGGCCCCTGACCAGCTTGCCAAGGAGCCGGAGCAGGTGGCTGCGGATGGGATTGAGGCATCTAAGGTGCAATTTCATGCTGCTGTGGACTCCAATGATGTTTCATCTAGAGTCATGGCTACATCTGTGGCCCTTCGGAGGATGGCTTGGCTCAGACGTACTAGCCTATCACATGATACCCAGGCTAAGGCCATGGATTTCCCTGTCATTGGTAATTCTCTGTTTGGAGAGCAGACAGAGAACTACATGAAAAAGATGGACGAGTACAGAACCACCTACAGGAGTGCTCTTGCCAAAGAAAGGCAAGCCACTCCTCAGAGACAGCATTCCAGGGGCAGGGGCAGACCCTTTCAAAGGCCTTTTAACCAAGCCCAGGCCTCCTCTTCTGCTTATGCTCAGAGGGGGTTCTTCAGAGGGAGAGGCAGATGGGGAATGAGCAGGCCTGCTTCCACCCCTCAGCCTAAAGCCTCCGCCAAACAGACACCCTGATGGGTCTGCCCGGGCCGATTCTCCAATACCTGTAGGGGGCAGGCTGGCTTACTTTGTCCAGGACTGGAAGTCTCTGACATCAGACAAGTGGGTCCTGGAAGTAGTAAGCCAGGGACTGGTTCTCTGCTTCAAATAATTTCCCAAGATGAGAACCAGATCCTTTCCACCTGCAAATCCATCAGAGACCCTTGCCCTAGAGGCAGAGGTTTCTTCCCTCCTGGCTCTCAGAGCCATAGAAAGGGTTCCTACCTTACATAGGGGCAAAGGATTGTACTCCAGGCACTTCCTAACCCCCAAAAAAACAGGAGAATGGCGGCCCATCCTGGATCTAAGATATCTGAACAAGCACCTTTTAAAACCAAAATTCAAAATGGTGACTCTGGGGATAATTCTGCCCTCTCTAAGGCCAGGGGACTGGCTAGCCTCCCTGGACCTCAAAGATGCCTATTTTCACATTCCCATCAGGTGCTCCCACAGAAAGTACCTCAGGTTCGAGTTGCCCTCAGGCCACTATCAATTCAGGGCAGTGCCCTTTTTCCTAACATCAGCCCCAAGGGTGTTCACAGTGTGCCTGGCAGTAGTGGTTGCTTTCCTAAGGAGAAAAAAGATCTCCATCTTTCCATACTTGGACGACTGGCTCATAGTGGGTCAGTCTCCAGACCAAGTCAAGTCACAGCTGCAAATAACTCAGCAAGTGCTTACTTCCTTAGGATTCCTCCTCAACCTCCCAAAGTCAGTTCTCGAGCCAGTAGAGCTCCTCACCTTTATAGGGGCAGAGCTGGATACAGTAAGGGCGAGGACCCTTATAGAACTGGCCTCTTCATTCACCCTTCAGGTGTCTCGACCAGCAAGGCATTTCCTGCAGCTCCTGGTCCACATGGCAGCCTCTACAGCAGTGGTCCAGGGGGCAAGATTCCAGATGAGGGACATTCAGTTCCACTTAAGAGCCTTCTGGTCCCAAAGAAGGGATTCCCTTACCAAACTAGTCCCAGTGACTCGAACCCTGATCCAGGCTTTGCAGTGGTGGCAGGATCAGGACAATTTGAGACAGGGAGTTCCTTTTGTCACTCAGTCTCATTCAGTGATACTCACCAGATGCCTCCCTGCTGGGCTGGGGAGCCCACTTGGGATCTTACCACCCAAGGGCTGTGGTCACCTCAAGAACCTCTGCTTCACATCAGTCTCTTGGAACTCAGAGCAGTGTTTCTGGCACTGCAAGCCTTTTCCAAATCTGTACAGAACAAGGTGGTCCAAATCGGAACAGACAATACCACCACAATGTGGTACATAAACAAGCAAGGAGGCACTCTGTCTACGGCCTTGCGCACAGAAGCAATGGAGTTGTGGTCTCTGGCCTATTCCCCTGCAAACCTCTCTGATAGCAGTTCACCTCCTAGGGAAGGACAATGTCCTTGCAGATGGCTCTTAGCAGGATATCCCAGGGCCATCACGAATGGACCCTAGATCCCCTAGTTTTGGAAGTGATTTTCTCGAGATGGGGCACTCCACAGATGGATCTTTTTGCAGCCCCAAACAATCACCAACTTCCTCTCTTGTTGCAGACCCCCAGCCTTGGGCTCAGTCCCCCTGGATGCTCTGATTCTGAATTGGGAAGGGAAATTCCTGTATGCTTCCCCCCTTCCCTCTCCTGTTCAAAGTGTTGGTCAAGATCAGGTCTCAACCATGCAAAGTGATTCTGATTGCTCCAGACTGGGCCAGACAGCCCTGGTACCCACTGTTGCTGTCCTTAGCAGTCCACCTTCCGCTGTGTCTTCCCAGGAATTGCAACCTGTTGACATCCTCTCAGGGGAGGATTTGGTATCCGAACCTCAAATCTCTCAATCTCAAGGCACGGCTCTTGAAGAGTTAGTTTGCTGATGTACACCTTTCTCAAGGGGTTCTGGATATCTTTAAGGCTTCTTGAAAGCCTTCCACCAGAAAGACTTACAACTCCAAATGGAAAAGGTTCACTATTTGGTGCTCTAATAAGCATATTTCTCCAGAATCTGCTGGGATGCCTACTGTCCTGGACTATATGGTTCATCTTAATGGCTTGGGACTTAGGCCAGCTACACTTAAAGTGCATCTGGCAGCTGTTTCTGCCTTCTTGTCAGTAGGCAAGTCCTCTCCTCTGTCAGCCCATCCTGTGTTTTGTAAGTTCTTCAAGGGATTACTGCACACCAATCCCCCCCTTTAGGGACCCTGCTCCTGCTTGGGACCTTAATGTTTGCATTGCTCAGCTTATGCAACCACCCTTTGAGCCTTTGTCCTCTGCTGAGCTTAAGTACTTGACTTGGAAAACTGTGTTTTTGGTAGCCATTACCTCTGCCAGGTGTATCAGTGAATTGCAAGCCCTGTCAGTGGAGCCTGATTTCATCTCTTTCCATAGAGATAGTGGTTCTAAGAACTAACAGGAAGTTTTTGCCTAATGTGGTTTCAGATTTCCACCTTAATCAGTCTGTCTCTCCCTGTTTTCTTCACTGACCATTCCTCCTCTGGAGAGAGGAGGCTACACAGCTTGGATGTTAAAAGGGCCCTCAGCTACTACATAGAACGCACCAAGGGTCACAGGTTAGAGTCCCTCCAGTTCCTCACATATGGAGAGGTCGGTAAGGGCAAACCTGCCACTAAAAGATCTATTGCCAGGTGGATTGTGCTATGAAAAACTGGGTAGAACCCCACCCTCAGGCCTGAGGGCTCACTCTACTAGAGGTACAGCTGTTTCCCTGGCTGCTGCCAGGGATATTCCTATCTTAGAAATTTGTCAAGCAGCCACCTGGAAAACAGTCCATACATTCACCAAGCATTACTCTCTGGATATCCAGGCTAGGAGTGCTGCTTGGTTTGGCACAGCAGTACTTCAGAGCCTATTCCCAAAGTAGGTTCTGTCCCTCCTCCATGGAGGTAGTGCTTGGTAGTCTGCAATAGTCAGAATACAGCAAGACTTCATGTTTGAAGAAAAAATTACTCACCTTAGTAATTGTGTTTCTTCTAATGGAGTCTTGCTTTATTCTGACCTCCCCCCTGCCTCCCCTCTCAGAACCTGTTTTTTTGGGATGTGGGTGTGCAGGAGCAGTGTTGACACCATAGGGGTGCCGGTTTTTCACCCTCCTTTATTTTGGGTGTGTGTTGTGTTTTGTTTTTTGGGTTTCC
The DNA here is from genome assembly GCA_016271365.2 of Neoceratodus forsteri. Classification (NCBI taxonomy): domain Eukaryota; kingdom Metazoa; phylum Chordata; order Ceratodontiformes; family Ceratodontidae; genus Neoceratodus; species Neoceratodus forsteri. The sequence goes on along the minus strand of CM028133.1, from coordinate 266,513,460 downwards.
TGACTTGAGTCTTTGCTTTGAAACCAAAAAACCCTTTTTTAATAAATTTAGTTGCCAGTTGGCTAGTGTGAGTTTTACAGTTTCCACACACAACTTCTAGTGAGTATTGCTCGTAAAGATCTGACTGAGTTTAAATAGCAGACAGGGGCTTCAACCGAGCTCGCGCTGAATGTTCCATGCTGGCCATGGAAAGTTAACTCTTTGTTCTCCGGGGCAGTTGAAAGACAGGACCTAACTGCAATAGTCAGAATACAGCAAGACTCCATTAGAAGAAACATTACTAAGGTGAGTAATTTTTTCTTCCCTCCCACCATCCCCGCTGGAGGTAGATTCCAGTTCCAACATCCTTTTCCTAGGATCGGGTGTCTCAGCATCTCTCTGACTGCTACTGGGTGGCGGATGCTCAGTCTCCTCTTCTGATGTCATCCAGCGGCTGGGAGTCTCCGGGAGAACTGGGTATTCTGAGGGACCGCCTCCTTATGTACTGTGCCACAAAGCGTCTGGGGGCGGGACTGCCGGGGATGGGTCCCCGCTGAATACTGCTAGCTAAATATTTCCGTGGGGTCCTGGCTCCTGCCGGCTTCAGTCCTAATGGTATAACCTGTTGCAAGAGCTGTTCTCGAAGATGTACTGTTACGGTAAGTTCTTACGTAACTGTACTTTCCAGTCTCCCTTTCCAGAACCTGGTAAGGTGAGCTCAAGAATAGGTTTTTTATTTGCTTCAGTGTTGATACAGTGCCTTTACAATTGCTACTCAGTGGCCTCAGCTGCTTGATTTTTTTTTTGTAGCGTTAAAAAAAAAACAAACAAAAAAAAAAAACTCTTCTGCCAGGTTTAAACAGTTCTTACAAACTTTCTGAAATACATTGATAATTCTTGGTAGCCTTTTAGCTAGTTTTACTGGTAGTTGCTTACCCTAGGTTTAGAAAGAAATCTGGCGATGGAATGCAGGGGCAAACAGCTGGCCCAGTGGTGAAGAGGGCTGAGGCACCTAGTGCATGTTAAGTTTTTCAATGCCGGTGACCCGGGTTTGGGAACTAGCTTTGGTCGCTGAGAGTCCTCCCGGGGTGGGAGGGTGGCACTGAGCATCCCCAAGGGTGGGGAGGCTTGCCCTCTGGTTACTTGGCTGCCACCTGGTGGAGGCTGGGTGGCAGCACAAGACTACGAGGGTTCATAATTCCATAGCATGTGTGCACCTCCACACTCATTCCGTTATGTGCTTCTGTGGCTAGGGACAAGTCAGAAAATGGAATAGGGTGGGCACCGGTTTCATGAACCTACTTGCCCCATTCCCTCATTGCTACCTGACCACCAACCTCTGGTTCTGGATGAGGCGCAGTTTTTTTTTGGGGGGGGGGAGGGAGTGGCTCTGCCATGGGGGGGGGCAATCCATAGGGGAAACTACAGGTCAGGGTGAGTCTGAATGGTGGGTGCTGGGCACGGATAGGGCTGAATAAACCTGCCTGTAGCCAGCCCATTGGAGAAAAAGGTATATGGGAGGGGAAGGAAAAAGAATGCAAGAGTGAGCGAGACCGCACAGCAGAGTTCGAATTTAATTCTGAAGGCTCTAGGGTTGCTCATTCCAGGGAAAGGATTGCAGTTGTTATGCATCGTGAGGGACCCCTTTGGAAGAAACATTACTATGGTAATTGTTTTCTTCCTCACATCAAATTTTCTTTTTATAGCATCTTTGAGAACCAAGGCGCTGTAGATAAAATCAGATACAGATAAATATAAATACAAGTTAAAAACAGGGACAATAAAAACAAATTTAACATGGTTGGGGAAGGCTAAATTAAATACGTTATCTTAATTTTAAACCCATTGATGGTCAGGCGTTCTCTTAACCAAGGTAGAGAATTCCACAGGGTTGGAGCAGAAAAAGAAAAAGCACGGGCACCAGATGTCTTCAGTCGCACCCTGGGAATCTCTAGCAATCCCTCGTCGTCGGATTGGAGAGGACGGAGGGGTCAGTAGGGTACCAGGAGGTCTTGCAGGTAGCCAGGTCCCTGATCATGTAGGGCTTTAAAGGTTAGCAAGCCAACCTTAAAGGTGAAATTCAGCGCTGCAGTAAGTTGGATTCAGTCAAATGCTGTTAGTTATGGAGTGGCATGTTCTGAAGCTTAGAAGGGTACAGATTGGTGTTTTATGGTGTGGGTCCAGATTTGAATGAGTCCCTGATGAATCATGCGGTCACCTTTGAACCCTTTGGCTCTTTACATTGTAAGTTACTTAGAGCAGCAATTCACGTTGTGGCAAAAAATGTTATATCTATACATCTTACTTCGAGGAAGGCTCTTGCAGCAGGCCACACCGGTAGGACTCGGCTGTCAGGCGCCAGGACCACACTGAAAATGTCTAGCTAGCAGTCTACCATGGGGTACCGCCCACTGATGTAAGTAAGTTGACGTCAGCGTAGCCTGTAAAGGTGGGCAGTCCCACACACCTACCTCAGTTCTTTTCCTGCCATCTACCCACTCACGTCAGACTTTTGTGGTCACCGCAGGTACACTCAATTGCCATTTCCCACGCCTATGACAGTTTATTTTTCGTTTTTCTTTAGTGTAAAAAGTACAGTTACATAAGAACTTACTGTAACAATAGATCTTCGAGAGACTCTTGCAGTAGGTAATAATCATTAGGACTGCACCCCCTGGTGTCCGGACCACATGGAAAACTTTAGCTAGCAGTGTCTGGCGGGGGACAGCCCACTGACATTACATGACCAACGTCGGCATGACCCTGTATAGTGTGCGGCCCCCAGCCCGTTCCTCCAGTTCTCCCGCTGGAGATCTCTGAACAAAGCGACAGTGGAAGGAGTGGGCTCCTTGAGCCTAAGTAAAGCTTAAAGAAGTAGTAACAGAAGTTGGGGGAAGGTGGGAGGGAAAGTTACCTACTGCCAAGAGCCTCTCTCGAAGATCTACTGTTGTAAGTTCTTGCGTAACTGTACTATCTTACTTCAAGAGGGCTCTTGCAGTAGGTAATAACTATTAGGACTGATTCAAGCAGTGAAAATCAGACAAGTCTGAAGCACGGGTTGCAGGAAAGATCTGCAGAGATGCAGGAAAATTCATGAAAGGAGGACCTGAAGGACAGCTAGTCCAAAGCCTGCCTGGCGGCTAGAGGCAATGTCCATACTGTTACGTTTTGTGAAAGTGTGGACAGAGCTCCAAGTGGCCACTGCACAAATGTCCGCAGCTGACACATTCTTGAAGCAAGCAGCAAATGCAGCTATACCTCTGGTAGAATGCCCTTTGACGTGACAGAACGAAATGCAGTTTGCCAACCACTTGGACAGACATTGCTTAGAAACAGCAACACCCTCCTTTTTAGGCACGAAGGAAACAAATTGATTAGTCTTGTGGACTGACTTTGCATTACTATATGAACAGGACAAAGTTCTGTGAACATCTAGGGTGTGCGAAAGTGCCTCCCCCTGATCAGAGTACTCTGTAATAAACTGGTAGTTGAATAGTCTGATTCATTGTAAACTCCGAAATAACTTTTTGCAAGAACTTAGGATTTGTACGCAGAGCCACTCTCTCTGTGGATAATCAAATGAGGCTCCTTACACATCAGGGCCTGAAGCTTGGAAATCCTCCGAGCAGAAGTGACAGCTAACTAAAAAGCACTTTCTACGACCGGTAGCGCATGTTGCAACTTGCGGCCGGTTCAAAAGGAGGCAAGGTGAGTTTCCATAACTTTAAAAAAAAAAAAATTAAGTCCCACGGTGGAGCAGAGATAACGCACTGGCAGTTTCAGATGGAGGATTCCTTTCAGAAACGTTTTGGAAACCTCCAACTGAGCGACAGTTTTGCCACCCACTGGAATGTGGTAGGCAGAAATGGCTGAGAGGTGAACCTTCAGCGAAGAGCAACTCGGGCCCAGGCCATAGAGATGCAGCAAATATTCCATGACCTGAGGAATGGAGCATAAAAAAGGGTCCCAGCCCTTTGAGGTGGCCCAAATAGAATATGGCGTACAGTCTTTGTGGAAGGGTTTTGGGCCTCTACGAGGACTTGGTCTACTCTAGAGGACACACCAAAGTGTGAGGTGGCTATGTCCATGTCCCAAGGTGCCACGTGTGGAGGGACTCGAGTCCTGGATGGACGAGAGTAGTCGCTGCCCCCGGTCAGATCATGGTAACATATGCAGTGGAATTGGAGTATCTTGCTTGAGAGGGCTCTTGCATTAGGTACTCGCATATAGCACTAAGCTGCCAGGCGCTAGGACCACACAGAAAACTTCTAGCTAGCAGTGTCTGGTGGGAGACGGCCTCTGTCACGTGACCGATGTCAGCATGACACTATATAAGGAGCAGTCCCCACATCCACCTTCCAGTTCTTTGCCATCGATCTGTGCATGTCGGACCTCGTAGAAGAACGCTGCTACTGTCAACGCCATCTTTGGATGAGTATATTTTCTAAAATTTACAAAATCGTTACGCATGTGGTCTGTGGCTTCAGAATCTCATAAAAACAAGTGCGACTTCTGTGGAACTCTGCTCCCTCACAAGGATGGCCATTCCTTTTGCTTGGGCCCAGGCCATAAGGTTGAGGGGTATGTGCACTACCAGAAGTTTAACTCTGTTAACACGTAAACGCCAGTGGCAGTCCCTGGAAGCACATCTTTTGAAAGAAAAGATGGCCTATATGGAGAAGGAGCTGAAGAAACTCAGGCAGTCGTCGTCCTCTCCAGAGGGCCACCACAAAAAGAAAAAGGACAAGGAGAGACATCGGGACTGGGGAGGGTCCCCAGCAATCCCGTCTCCTCCGGCTGGAGTCACGGCCCTCAAGGTAACTTCCCCTCTGGGGATCACCCTTTGACGTCCGTTTTGGTGACTACTGAACGGCTGGGAGCCTCTGGGGATCAGGAGGTGCCCACACCCTCTAAGGCCTCAAAGATTGAGGCATAGCGGCACGAGTGGGACCGGAAAGCTAAGTTCCAGGTCCTCTGCTTCTCACACAGGTGCTGCTGCCAACTCGTCCGCTGGCTCCTCAGACTGCCGCCCAGGATCCTGAGTCATGCCCAGTTAACGGGCTTGACAGAGAGGTGACGGTCCAGCTGATGCCTGATAAGCAGCTGATGGAGACTACTCAGACCTCTCCCTTACTGCCGATGGAGACTGTACCTCCAACTCCCCACCGTAGGGGATATGGAGGGAGATCGCCTGCTGTCGGGTTTCATCACCCCCCTGCGCCAGAACCTCAGAAGCCTGAGACACCAGACCAGACGCATGTCCCTCTGACTCCCTCGGGCATCTCGGTCCCTCAAGGAATACCATCGGGCCAGATGCCCAGACCATTGCGACCCAAGCCTGACAGGACATTGTCCGGACCTGTCGATTCCCTCAGTGAGGGCCGACGCCGGGCCCTGAAACCTCTTGGGCCTTATGTCGGGACACTGGCCACTGTTTTGGGCAGCTGATGCCGGGCTATCCACCGCCACATTACCAGACGTTAGGATGCCAGACTCCACACTATCCAGTGTCAGGTTTTCAAGCACCGGGTTACCCTCCGTTGGGTTGCAACTACCCTTACTATGGATACCTGAGTTATGGATTTCACAGTTCTCCACCTAAACCGCAGGTGGACCTCCACTCTGTCCTCAAGTCGTGGTGGGCGGAAGCAAAGTTGCAGCTCACGGAGCTGGAGAAGCGCCAACCACTGATGGCTCAGATGCTGGCTCCAAGGCCTCTCACCGAAGCCTCCCCCCACTGTCCGTCCCTAAGGCTCTGACGTCTGGCAGACTACTGGAACCCTTAACCAGTCCTAGGCCCTAGGAATTTTCAAGGCCGACAATGTTCGAGGCCAGTAGACTTACTGCTTCCAGCCATCAGTTCACCCAGTGACCATGATTCCTTGGACTCTGACAGTGACACAGTCCACTCCAACTCTGACCTAGGCACCCCTACACCGGAGGACCCGAAGCAAAGTCTCCCAGATCTGCGCGCCCCCCCCCCCACAGGACCCTTCTTTCTTTGAGCTCTTCAAGAAGATTCAAGTGGCCTGTGATTGGCGCAGGGTTGCCTAGGATCCGCAGAGTCTGGCAGACTCTTCTCCGACGCTCATTCTGCCATGGATAGAGCCACATGAGGACTTGGTCACTACTGTCTGGAAACAGCCTTCCTCACTGGCCCCAGTGGTCAGGAAAGCAGACTAGCTTTATCAAACTCTGACGACAGACAATCTCAACTTCCATCCCAAGGCTGATTCTGTGGTCGTTAGTGCAGCCCATGACAGGTCCGCCAAACAAACACCTCAGTGCTTCCCAGTCTGATTCTTGACCAGTATGGAAAGATGATGTATTCTTCTTCCACTTTAGGAATCTGGGCACTGAACTTTGTCGCCCATATGGTAGACTACCCGTTCTTGGGTCAGTTAGTCCACAGTGGATTCCCTTCAGGACTCTACTTTAAAAAGGAGATGGCAGATATAGTTAAGTCTGCTAGATCTGCTTGCAGACATTACGGGCCACCTACAATGCTGTGGATGCTGCAGGTAGAGGTTTGGCATCTCCCATTGGCCTTCACCATGCATGGCTTCGGATCTCAGGCCTGGCACCCAAGGTCCAGACAGCCATACAGTATGCCCCCTTCTGAGGGTCGGTCCTTTTTGGCGGAGACGTCTAGGACATAATCACTGGCCTCCAGGATAAGGCTTTACGTTCTTTGCAGTTTATGTACAAACCTCTGCAGAAACTGAAACTGCCATTTTGGAGACAGCGTCGCCAGCAAAAACAATCAGAATAGACATCAAAATAAACATCTGGCAACTTCGGCTGCTAGAGCCCCCCCCCCCCGGCCAAATCCCACAAGGCCTTGGGTGCCATGGCTTCTGCCTTGCCCACTGCCTCCTAACTCCTTAACCCTCCTGCCTCCACTGGTCTGCACCCCAGAGTAACTGGTATGGGGAAAGTTCTCCTATCACCTACCAGAGTGGGAGAAAATAACACTCATGGGTGCTACAACTGGTGGCAAAAGGCCACTCAGTAGAATTCATAGAGAGACCTCCAACAAAACCTCCAAGTCACTCATTCTGCCCACCCCACCACTTACCCTTGGTAAAAGAGGAAATAACATCCCTGCTGGCAAAAGCAGCAATATAACCAGTTCCCATAAAACATCAAGGGAAAGGTTACTACTTGCACTTCTTCCTGGTTCCCAAGAAGACAGGCAATGTCAGACCCATTCTAGATCTGAGCTCTCTGAACCTTTTCGTGGAATACAAGAGGTTCAGAATGCTCTTTCCAGCCTACTTTCTCTTTTACAGAAGGGTCAGTGGCTCAGCGCTCTGGATATGCAGGATGCCTACCTGCATATCTTGATTTGTCCGCCACACTGCAAATTCCTCCTTTTTTGTGTTCAAGGGGAGCATTTCCAGTTCAGTGCTCTCCCCTTTGGCCTTTCTTCAGCACCCAGGGTATTCCTGAAATGCCTAGTGGTAGTGGCAGCTTTTCTGCACACACAGGCGGTCCCAGGTTTTCCCATACCTGGACGATTGGCTGATTTCAGCACTGTCAAGGGTGCCCTAGCCAGGTCTCTGGCCCTTCCTCTGGACACTTTCCAATGGGTGGGCAATAACTGTCAATTATGCCAGATCCTACCTGGTTCCTTCCCAACGGCTCCCAATTTATTGGAGCAGTGTTGGACACAGTCCAGGGCAAGGCTTTTCTGCCACAGGATGGGATGGCAACATTGCAGCATCAGGCACACCTAGTATCTTTGCAGAAGGTATCAGCCAGAGCGATCCTTCGACTGCTGAGGCTCATGGCAGTGGCCATCCCTTCAGTCCCCTTAGCCAGACTACACACGAGTCTCTCAGTGGGACTAGAGATCAGACTGTCTGCACCACGAGATCCTAGTCTCTGATCTGATGACACAGGATCTTTTGTGGTGGCAAAACCAGGACAACCTCTCTGAGGGGGTTCCGTTTCGCTCAGACAATCCCTCCCAAACCCTGACAACTGATGCTTCAGGCTTGAGATGGGGAGCACACCTGGGACCACACAGGACACAGGGTCTTTGGTCCCACGTCAGATTCTCTCTTCATATCAACATACTCGAGATGAGAGCAGCGTTGAACGGCCTTGAAGCTTTCAAACATCTCATTCTGCCGGGTCATCTTATGATACAGACATATGCATAGTCTGGTACATAAACAAGGTGGAACCTGCTCTTATCCCCTTTGTCAGGAAGCCATGATTGTGGTACTGGGCAGCCAACCACAGCATTCTTTTGACTGCAGTCCATGTGCCAGGTGTCAAAAACATCCTGGCAGATGCACTCAGCCACACGTAAGACAGAGCACACGAATGGGAGCAGGTGGGAAGGTCACAAATAGGTCTGTTCACCTCTCCACTCAATGCAAAACTACCAACCTTCTGCTCGCTCGCTCCAGGGCGTGGTGTTTTCTGGTGAGACACGCGGTCTCTCTGCTGGAGGGGGAAGTTCGTGTATGCCTTCCCTCCACTCCCATTGATTCTCAGAGTGCTCATGAAACTCCAGGCAGAAGAAGCACGAATGATTCTCATCGCTCCCTTCTGGCCGAGACAAATGGTACTGTACTGCAACAACTGTCAGTGGAACCTCCCTTTCCACTGCCGGTCTCGAGATCTCTTGACATAGGAACAGGGGACCCTGGTACATCCAGGTCTAGAGTACCTTCATCTGCATGCATGGCACCTACTGACATAGCTGCTGCGCGTTTCGGGGTTTACCCGAAGGGTAGCACAAATTCTGGTGGAGACCAGAAAGCATTACACCAGAGCCACATATGCCATGAAATGGAAACGGGTTTCCATCTGGGCAGGCTCTAAAGGGATAGAAGCTTTCTCCTGTTCAGTCATGCAGGTCTTGGATTACATGCTTCATCTCTATGATCTGGGTCTTACTCGACTTTAAAAGACCACTTATCGGCCATGTCTGCGTATCACATTCCTGTGGGAAACAAGACTTTGGCCCAGTTGGAGGTATCCAAAACTTTACTGAAAGGGATTCTCCATTTAAAACCACCAGTACGGAGCCCGGCTCCTCCCTGGGACTTGAATTTCATACTAGAGAAACTCGCTCTGACCACTTTCGAGCCAGCAGCAAGTTCTGACATGTGCCATCTTTCTTAGAAAGTTTTTTAGTAGCCATCACTTCAGCTCGAAGGATTTCTGAGCTTCAGGCTCTGATGCGCAAGGTACCTTACTTGATTTTTCAGAGACTGGGTGGCTCTGAGAGCCAATCCTAAGTTCTTAAGGTGGTCTCTGAATCCACCTTGAATCTGTCACTTAACTTGCCTGTGTATTACTCCGAGCACTCCAACAAGGGTGAAGCACTTCTGCACGCTCTGGACGTACACAGAATTCTCCAGTACTATATGAACAGAATGAAGTCTGTTCATAAAACTGACCAGTTGTTCTTTTTTACGCCCAAAAGAGAGGGCGCCGCTGTTTCTAAACAGTTTGTCCAAATAGCTGGTGAACTGCATTACCTCCTGTTACCAGAAGTACAATAAAATCCTTCCGGGTCAGGTTAAAGGACATTCAACCAGAGTTATGGCTACTTCTGCTGCTTGTTTCAGGAATGTTTCAGGTGCAGACATTTGTGCGGCTGCATCGTGGTTCTGTCCATACTTTTACCAAGCATCACAGTTCGGACATTGCGTCAAGGCGCAGAGTGGGCTTTGGCCTTGCTGTCCTACAGGAACTCCTTTTATGAGTACCCTGGAATTGCTGGAAAACCCATTCCTGCCTCCCATGTCTCAGACTTGTCTCGGGTCACTGCTTGGGACTCGGTCCTGTATGTGAGTACCTATTGCAAGAGCTCTCTTGAAGTAAGATAGTACAGTTATGTAAGAACTTACCATGTCAGTAGATCTTCGAGAGAGGCTCTTGCAGTAGGTACTGCTTTCCCTCTCAACCTCCCCCTGGGTTTCCTTCTTTGGTTTCTCTTATTGTCATTTTGGTTCCAGGAGCCCTCTCCTTTTCTCCTGTTGCATCTTTTTAGGTCTCCGGCTGGAGAACTGGAAGGTGTGTGGGGAGACAGCTCATATATAGTGCTCACAGCTGACTGTCGGCGTGCCGGCTGGGAGCGGGGAAGAGGCATGATCCCCCTGGACACTGCTAGCTAGCAGTTTTCCATGCAGTTCTAGCACCTGTGGTTTAGTCCTATACTAGTACCTACTTAAAGAGCCTCTCACGAAGGGCTAAAGTTACGGTAAGATCTTACTTCGAGATACAGCTCTTGCAGCAGGTAACACCATTAGGACTGAAGGTGGCAGGACGCCACGGAATTCTTCTAGCTAGCTGTCTTCAGCGGGGACTGCCCTTGATGTTGGTCCCACCTCCGTCAGGCGTAGTACATAAGGGGGCGGTCCCGCCAGATTCCCCAGTTTTTTTCCACCGTCGACTTGCATGTCTCGACCCTTGGATAGTTTCTAGCGCGGCCATGGTTAAGTTCTTCCTTCCTGGGAAAAAGTTAAGTTTTTCGGCTTAGTTGCTGTCTGTCCTCTCCAACCTCCGTTGAAGGCCATCCCTCGAAATGCGCCTGTGGAACCAAATCCCTTTCAAGGATCCGCATTCGGCCTGCGTCCGGTGCCTAGGCCCAGACCACGACACCCGGTCCTGTTTTTTCTGCCAGGGGTTCAACAGCCAGACCCGGATCCGTCGCCAGAAGACTCTGCAGGCGTTCCTGCTCGAGGAGAAAGTTAAGGCCATGGACACCTCCAAGGGGAGTTCTGCTGAGAAAGCCCGGAAACATCCCGAGAAGCACAGGGAGAAGGCTCCATCCAAGTCCCCATCTAGGGCTTCAGACTCCTGCAGTTCCGGCTCCCGGTCTGACTGTTCGCCTTCCCGGGCCCGTTCTCAGCCTCCCTCCGCTGCGATGAAGAAACCTTCGGGCTCCTCTTCCTCCTCCTCACAGGCCAAGACCTCCAGGCCCTCTTCGTCCTCCTCTTCCAAAGCCCTGGTCAGGTCTGGGGACCATCATCATCACCACAAGTCGGGTTCCCACCATTCTGAACCCGACGTCAGGTCTGCCTCCTCCTCCCCAGCGGAAGACCAAGGAGCTTACCTCGCTTAAGAAGCCGTTGGACTAGACGGCCCGGCCGGCGTCGGCCACTCATCACAGGTCCCAAGAGCCGTCGACCCATGAGCGCCGTCGCGGTCAGGCCTTCACCCTCTCGGTCGTCGGCAGGAGGGCGGCGTCCCGCGGTCGAGGACCCAGGCGCCTCCTACCGGCGGTCAGGAGACTATTACGGAGGAACTGACACAGCCGAGGACCAGGCGGTGAACCCGGTCAGTCGGAGCCTCCCAGGAACCCTCCCACAACCTGAGACTCCTGAGGCAGGCGGCGGAACCCGACTACCGACCACCGGCACCCGGTCCGTAGTCGGGCCATTCTTTTTCTGAGGTCAAGGAGCTCTTTACCTACTGGTGGGATACCATTAAAAAGGATGTGGTTCCCACACCACCTCCTCTACCTCCTCCTCAGACACCTGCGACCCCTCCGGCTCCTGCGCCCCCTTCTCCATCCGGGGCAACAGGCCGAGTACCTCCCCCCCCCAAGGAGCCTACGGACCCTCCAAGGGGAAGACCAGATAGGAGACCTCAGTCTAGATCCTCTTCAAGGTCACCCAGTCCTAAGAGACCCAGAAGACGCCGCCGTTCGCCCTCGACGGAGGATACAGGATCGGAATCCTCGACAAGATCCAGATCCCTCTCTCCTCTTTCGATCCCCTCTCCAGACCCACGTGAGCTTCCTAGATCTCCGGATGACCCATCGTTCTCGGAAATCATGAGACATATCCAAGAACATGGGCTGGGGTGCAGAAGTGTTAGACCCAGAGAGACTACGCCTTGCTAGATGCCTTCGGCAGAAGGATCCCAAGCCTGTGGTGGTGCCACCCTTGGTGGACATTTTTGTGGACGGCACCAAGGCAGCGTGGAAGTGTCCACAATCTCTCCCGTCGATGCCGAAGAAAGCTAACCGCCTGTACAAGGCTCCTAAGGAGGACCAGTACTTGGCTCAACATCCTCTGGCCGACTCTCTGGTCATAACAGCCTCTCATGACCGGTCCCAGACACCGCAACATTTGAGCACCCTGCCACCGGACCCGGAGTCCAAACAGCTGGACGCTATGGGCAGGCGCACGTATGCTTCCGCTACCTGCGCCATCAGATCCCTGAACTACTTGACCCATGGTGCAGTTCCAAAATGCTTTGTGGGAACAGGGACTGGATCTGGCGGAGAAAGTGCCAGAAGGTGAGCAGGAGGAGGAGATGTTGCAGCTCCTCCATGCAGGGTTGGACATGGGAACCCAGGTGCTGCGAGCAGCGTATGATACGCGGACTCCTCGGCCCAGGCGGCAGCTTCAGGCGTATGCCTCCAGAGGCAGCTCATGGCCCGTGTCTCGATTTACCCGGACGTCCAGAAGAACATCATGGACGCCTCTTTCGAAGGAGAAGTTCTCTTTGGTGCACCCTCTGAGAAGGTTCTCACCAAGCTCCAAGAGGCCGGGAAGGCGGTGAGGTCGGTCCAGGCAATGTACCGACCGAAGCTTGGTTCCTTTCGTAGGAACCAAAGCTGTTTTTTGGACGGACCCTGAGACAACAGTCCATGCGGTCCACAACAGAGCTCCGGTTTCACGAGCCCAGGAAGACAGCCAGCGGGCAGAAGTCAGCGTCCAGCTAAGCTGGCCCAGCTCAGCTCCCTCCGCCGCCACAGCCTGACTCCTTCCCGGCCCCCGCCCCTCAGGATCAACGGGACATCAAGGTCGGGGGTTGTATTGCAAATTACCTGCCAGGATGGCAGTCCATAACCACCGACAGGTGGGTTCTTCAACTGGTCAAAAAAGGCCACTTTATAGAATTCGCAGACAAGCCACCCTCGAGGCCTCCTCTGCTTTCCCGTTACTCGGTTCAGCACAAATTGTTTATCAGGCAAGAGATACTCACGCTCCTGCAGAAGGGAACGGTGGAGTATGTTCCAGAGAACCAGATAGAATCTGGATACTATTACCATTTTTTTCTGGTTCCCAAGAAAACAGGGGACCTCTGTCCAATCTTGGACCTCAGCGACCTAAATGTCAGTCGCCTACAAACGATTTTGCATGGTCTCATTCCCATGCTGAAGCAGGGCGCCTTCTTAGCGTCCCTAGATATGCAGGACGCCTACCTGCACATCCCTGTGGCTCAAGCACACAGGAGGTACCTGCGCTTCGAGTTCCTCGGCTACCATTTTCAGTTCCGGGCTCTTCCATTCAGACTGTCATCGGCCCCCAGGGTCTTTACCAAGTGCATGGCAGTCGTGGCAGCGTCCTTAAGGAGACAGGGCCACTATGTGTTCCCTGCATTTGGACGATTGGCTTCTCATGGCCGCCTCCAGAGAGGCGTTGTTGCTTGGCTATTCAGAGCACCCAGGGCCTGTTCCAGTCTCTGGGCATTCTAATCAACTACGAGAAGTCTCTCCTCGTACCGTCACAGAAGCTGCAGTTCATAGGCGCAGTTCTGGACACCGTTCAGGGGAAAGCATTTCTTCCAGACGACAGAGCGGAACGCATCAGATCCCTCATCAAGGATCTCTCGGCGAAGAAGACTGTCCCTGCCAGGCTGGTCCTTCGTCTGCTCAGACACATGGCTGCGACCATTCCGACAGTCCCTTTGGCAAGGCTCCACATGCGGGTAACTCAGTGGATGCTCAAGGTGCAGTGGGACCAAAGGCAAGACCACATGCAGCATCCGGTCAGAATCACAAATGCCGTGATTTGAGACTGGCAATGGTGGCTTGACCCAGGGACACTTTCTGCGGGTGTCCCGTTTACAGCGCCGTCCCTGGAGATAATCCTCTCCACAGACGCCTCAGGGCTAGGGTGGGGAGCACACTTGAATGGGGTGAGGTCCCAGGGAACATGGACCCCTCAGGAAGCCCACCTCCACATCTGCGTGTTGGAGATGAGGGCGGTCCTCTACGCCCTGCAGGCCTTTCAGTCAGATATCCCGTCGAGCACTCTTCTGCTTCAGACAGACAACACGGCAGTGATGTATTACCTCAACAAACAAGGAGGCGCACACTCTTACCCGCTTTGCAAGGAAGCTATGAGAATGTGGGATTGGGTAATTCGACACGACGCGAACCTGATTGTGTTGTCCACTCCGGGGAAGTGAACTGCAGTCGCAGACGGCCTGAGTCGTTCCCAGGCCAGAGTCCACAGTGGGAACTTCTTCAAGGGGTCGCAGAGGATCTGTTTCTTCGATGGGGCACTCCAGAACTGGACTTATTCGCTTCCCCATCCAACGCAAAACTGCCCAATTTTTGCTCGCTAGATCCAGGGCCTGGTGTTTTCTGGCGAGACGCGTTGTCCCTCTCCTGGGCGAACAGATTCCTCTACGCCTTTCCTCCTTTCCCGTTGATCCAGAGTTCTTCTCAAACTGCGCCTGGAGCATGCAACAATGATCCTGATAGTGCCTTTTTGGCCCAGACAGATCTGGTTCCCCTTGCTCATGCAGCTGTCCCAGGAACCTCCGGTCCCGTTGCCCTTCAGCTCCCACCTTTTGTCTCAGGAGGAAGGTTCTCTAGTCCACCTGGACTTACGCTCACTGAACCTGCATGCATGGCTTCTAGACACATAGCCATTTTGCGACACGGGGTCTCGCAAGAGGTGGCGAAAGTTCTTTCTGCGTCAGAAAGCCGGCCAGCATAGCGGCGTATGCCATGAAATGGCACCGTTTTGCCTGTGATGCGCCCAAGCCGCCGGCCTTTCCCTCTAGGTTGCCCGGTGAAGGCGGTGTTAGAATACCTGCTCTCCCTTTTCCATTCGGGCCTCGCCTATTCCTCTATTAAGGTGCCCCTCTGCGCTGTCTCTGCTTACCACTTCCCGGTGGAACCGTGCACAGTAGCGCAACTTGACGCCTCTCGAATTTCTGAGAGGGGTGTTACACCTTAGGCCACCCATTAAAGACCTTGTTCCTCCATGGGATTTACTCTTTGTCCTGGAACAACTCACGCTTCCCCCCTTTTGAACCTGCCGCGGATTGCGAGCTGCGTTTCCTGTCATGGAAAACGTTATTTTTAGTTGCTGTTACGTCAGCAAGGAGAATTTCCGAGCTTCACGCTCTCATGTGTAAGGAACCTTATTTGATTTTCCACTAGGACAGTGTGTCCCTGAAGACGAATCCTAAGTTCTTGCCTAAGGTGGTCTCTGCACTCACTCTCAACCAGGACATTGACCTGCCTCTGTATTTCCCTAAATATTCTAATAGAGGAGAAGCGCTGCTCCATACCCTGGATGTTTACCGCTGTCTAAGGTATTACCTGAACAGGACTAAACAGCTTCGCAAGTCTGAGCAACTTTTCGTTTCCTTCGCTGAGAGGATGATGGGCCAACCAGTATCGAAGCAGTCCCTTGCTCGCTGGCTTGTCCAGTGTATATCATACTGCTGTGATACTAAGCAGAAGTCCTTCCCGGGTACAGTCCGGGGCCATTCCACTAGGGGGGTGGCTACCGCCTTTGCAGCACTTCTCAACGTCTCCTCCTCTGCCATTTGTGCTGCAGCCACTTGGAGCTCTGTGCATACTTTTATCAGGCATTACAGCCTGGACATTGCTTCACGGCGAAGAGCCGGTTTCAGCCTGGCCGTGCTACAGGGTCTCCTGTCCTAGAGTCAGGACTTGGTATGGATTTTCCTAGTTTCCTCCTCCCAGAATGCTTACAAGCGTTATTGCTTGGAAATCAGTCCTAATGGTGTTACCTGCTGCAAGAGCTGTATCGCGAAGTAAGATAGTACAGTTACATAAGAACTTACCGTAACAGTAGATCTTCGAGAACAGCTCTTGCAGCAGGTACCTTCCCGCCCACCTTCCCACTTGGAGGAGGCATGGCTTACCGAGCCTTTGGCAGGGGCTTACGCCCTTTTGTCTTCTGATGGTGGATCCTCGGTCTCCCATTCTGATGTCGTCCTGTGGCCGGAAGTCTCCGGCGGGAGAACTAGGGAATCTGGCGGGACCGCCCCCTTATCTACTACGCCTGACGTCGGAGACGGGACCAACCTCGGGGGCGGTCCCCGCTGAAGATAGCTAGAAGAATTCCGTGGGGTCCTGCCGCCTGCCGGCTTCAGTCCTAATGGTGTTACCTGCTGCAAGAGCTGTTCTTGAAGATCTACTGTTACGGTAAGTTCTTATGTAACTGTACTTTCTTGCGTGTAACTACTTTCCACTGCCAGCTGTTGCAGAAGTGGGAACCACACTTGGTGCGGCCAAAGCAGGGCAATCAGGATCGTATGAACCCCTTCTGCTTGTGGTTTGACCAATACCCGCTGCAGGATTGGAAAGGGAGGAAAGGCGTACAAGAACCTCCCTGTCCAGCAAAGGGTGTGTGTCTTGCCAGAAAACACCAGGTCCCAGAGAACACCTGGCCCTGGAATGAGTGAGCAAAACTTGGGAAGTTTTGCATTGGATGGGGAGGCGAACAGATTGAGATCTGGACGACCCCACGGGTTAATGTCTTCGACTACTGATTTAGTTCCCACTCGTGAGCCTTGGTCTGGGTGCGGCTGAGACTGTCCACTAGGACGTTCTGGACATCTGGGACATGGACAGCAGCAAGGGAGATTTGAATTGCCCAGTTCCAGACCAGCATTGCTTCCTTGCAGAGGGGGTAGGAGCGAGTGCCCCCTTGTTTGTTCAGATACCAGACCATGCACATATTGTCCGTTTGGACCAGCAGTGGACCTGGACTGAGGTGTTGAAAGGCTTAAATCGTGTACATCGCCTGCATCTCCCAACACATTGTGAGACAGCTCTGACTGAGACCACACTACTTGTGTCCTGAGGGCCCTAGGTGAGCTCCCCCAACCCAGCCCTGAATTGTTCGTGGTCTGGACAGGGGAAGGGGACTGAAAAGGAAGTCGCTTGCAGAGATTGCTGAGATTCTGCCACCACAGGAGGTCCCGACACATCGACTCTGAGACCAAGACTTTGTGGTTGAGGTAGTCAGATCTCTGGTCCCACTGGACTCGTGTCCAGTGCAATATCCACAGGTGGAGCCTGGCAAGAGGGACAGTCTGGATGGCCGCTGCCATAAGGCCAAGAAGGTGTAATACTGACCTGGATGTAACCCAATGACTGGCAGCCACCAGCTGTGCCTGCTGTTGCAAGGTTTCTGCCCTGTCCGAAGGTAGGAATGCCTGCCCCTGGGCCATATCCAACACTGCCCCAATGCACTGCAGGCCCTGCGAGGGAATAAGGTGAAACTTGGTGTAGTTCACTGTGACCCCAACTCTGCCAGATAGGGCCAGGGATGCCGAGAAGGAAACTTTCCAATCGTTCCCTCGTCTGGGCCGATATCAGCCAGTCACCGAGGTACGGGAAGATGTAGTGGCCCTGGCTCCTCAAGGCCGCTGCCACTACTGCCAGGGACTAGGTAAACACCCTGGGGTTCCAGTGATGGGCCAAAAGGGAGGGCCTTTAACTGGTAGTGTTCCCCCTGAAAAGAGAACTGGAAATCACGACGATGGGTCAAACACTGGAATGTGCAGGTAAACATCCTGCATGTCCAGAGCGCAGAGCCACTGATCCTCGTGTAGCATGGGCAGCAGGCCTGGGAGTGTCAACATCCGAAATATTTTGTACTGTATGTACAGATTTAGGATGTTGAGATCTAATACTGGATGCAGATCTCTTGCCTTTTTGGGTACCG
The DNA here is from genome assembly GCA_016271365.2 of Neoceratodus forsteri. NCBI lineage: Eukaryota > Metazoa > Chordata > Ceratodontiformes > Ceratodontidae > Neoceratodus > Neoceratodus forsteri. Next base: position 266,495,779 of record CM028133.1, on the reverse strand, counting down.
GAAGAAGTGAGTAGTACCCTCTTCTCCCTGGTTTAGAGGAAGGTGTTCTATGGCTGCCTTTTACAGCAGAACCTCTATTTCCTCGTTGATGGGAATGTGTGTCTTTTGGATAAGGGGATGGACCCGGAGGGTTGTCGGTGGGTGTCTCAAACTGTGTTGCCCTGGGAGACTATTTGAAGGACACACGAATCTGTGGAATCACCTCCCACCCTGCCAGATGACTGGTGAATCTGCCACCCACTGGTTCCTCTGACCAAAGAAGAGGGAAGACGTGCCACGAGTCAAGAGGTGGAGGGTGGGTGGCCTCCTAAAGTCCTCTGGTTCTTGGCTGGAGGGGTGGTCTTTGCTGAGGGGGGGGCCTGACGTTTGTTCTGACGTCTGGCCTCTTATGGTTGCTTCTTCTGCCATCTCTGCTTGCGACGAAAGGGCTTCTTTTCTTGAGAGCCAGTGCGATACATCGTCTGCACCGAACATAACGCCTGCCCCCCCCTTAACCTGGAGGTTCTTGATGTCGTCTTGTGCATCTCTTCCGAAGAGGACGGAACTGCGGAAGGGATAATCTTGGATGGCCACCTGGACATCAGGTGCCAACCCAGAAACTCTTAGCCAAGAATACCTCCAGAGGCAGACTGCAGTAGCCATGCCCCTAGCTGAGGAATACAGTGTTGTAAGTTGCTCTGAAAGAGTGGTGACGAGCGACCTTAGCTGACCTAATGGTGTCGGAGAGGGTTTCCTTTGTGTCAGAGTCCAGCATGGCCTCCATAACAGCTCTAACTGACGAAAGAGGAATTTTTGGTACACCGTGTGCGCCACTTTAAGGGCATGCATAGCCAGTGTAGCGGACGAATAAAACTTGTACCCAAATAGGTCAAGCTGTGTCGACTGTTTAGGTTTGGTAGATCTGTTGTGCGCCACATGAATGACCAGTCTGCTGTAGGGTGGACACTAAGATGGTCTTTACTCTCTGGCGTATGGCAAGTCCTGTCCGCCTTCTTGGCCACAGCCAGAATGGAGAAGGGCATTAGCCAGATGGTGGAAGTGAGATCTTGTGAAGTTCCAGCCAAGGGGGCTGGAGGACCGGGGAAAGCGTCCAAACTTTTTGCTTGGGGTCCTGGTCATCAGCCTTCCAATCATAGGCCTCTGCAGTCTTTTTGAGAAGATACGAAAAGGAGGGATCCTGCAGCAGAGACTTCGGAGACTCCTTAGCCTTCAGTTCTTACCGCAAAGGTGTCTTGACAAGTCAGAATCTGATTCAAAGTCCAACAAATGAATCTGGACTGGAGATGGAGCTCCTGAGCATGGCTGGGGAACCTCCTTGGAGAGCAGAAAGGACCAACCTTATGAAGTGGCTGTGTCCTTTGTCAGGCCTGACGTTGGGATGGTGCTCCCCATGGCGAAGGGGACCGATGCATTGGGTCCCGGAGTGCCGGGGAAGAGGCCGCTACCAGATGACTGTCCAATTCAGAGACTAGTTGAGACTTTGTTTCGGTCCACCAGGACTGGTGAATGGCCCTGAAGTCCACCTGTGGTTGGGGGAGGGAGACTGGTAAACTGACGGAAAACGGAGCCATAACCCAGCGTCTGGTATCCTGATATTTGGTACCCTGACGGTGGGTGCCCGGCAGCAGGTACCCTGGCAGAGGGAGATCTGGCGCTTGCTACCCTGATTGAAGATATCCAGGGGTATGATAGTATGGCAGCTGGGAGCCTGACGTCTGAAAGTCCAGCACTGGACCTGGTGGACGAGCCCTTGGTGCCCGACTGAGGACTCTGAGGAGGCCTGAAGGACTGGCTGGAAGACCCAGAAGGGTGATAGTCCGGCGTTGGGCTGCTAGAGAGGGGGCCCATCATCGACCCGGAGGCACACTGAGACTGAGGAGCAGAAGGCCCTGCCAGAAGGATTGGTGAGGAGGGGTCCTGGGAGTCCACCGGCAAACTGATGTTGATCCCTGGATGCGACCCAGTAGTGGCATTGTCAGGCAGACGTCCATTGACTCTAGTTCCAGGTGTTCAGGGAGGCCGGAGGCAAGAAGGGGCCCTGTTCAGGAGAACCCGCTGGGGTGTGATGTGTAGGAGACTGCAATGGGCACTGAGGATAAACATCAGGCCGCTCGTTGGGGCCTGACAGAAGCACCTGGGTGGGCATCGGAGACTCCAATGTCCAGCTTATCAGCCGTGGCTGGGTGTTCACTGGGGCCTTTGGTGACTGGCTTAACAGCCTGGGCTGGGCGCTTATGGGGTACTCCGAGTGACTTATCGGCCCCTCCAGCAGGCGTAGACCATAAGGTTTTGAGGGGTCTGAGTGGCAATAGCCTCAGACACCGCTGAGGCAACCACCGCCACCAAGGGCTACTCCTGGGAGGTCGAAGTGGTAGAGGGCTTTCTGCCGGTGTTTCCGTATGGCCTGGTTGAAGCTCAGGCAGGCCTCACAGTCCACAGTCTGGTGTTCCAGGCCCAGGCAAAAGAGGCAGAGTATGGTCATCTTTATGCGGGAGTTGCGTGCCACAGGACTCACACTTTTACGCGATTCAGAAGGCATCAGGTAAGACGTACGTAGATTGTTATAAAAGTACGGTAGAATAATTTGAAATATACTCATCCTAAATGGCGGTCGAACTGTAGCAGTGCTCTGAGGTCTGTGCACAGGTCTGTGGGAAAGAACTAGAAGGCAGGTTGGGGACCGCCCACTATATAGGGTCATGCTGACGGTGGGTGGTCCCCCGCCAGACACCTGTGTGCTCTTGACGCCTGGGGACTCTGTCCTAATGGTTATTACCTACTGCAAGAGTGCTCGAAGTAAGATCGAATTTTCGGTGTTCTCATAGTTCGTCTTCACCAGCCTCGTCTTCCGACTGCTTCTTGAAGTGTGCTTGCGGCAAGCAGATCTCTGAAAAGGACGGCTGCTCTGCATGTCTCCTGCCCAGGCCCCAGTCATGACACCGAAGTCTGCCAGTTTTGCCAAAAATTCAACCAGGCCACTTGGAAAAGTCGTTTAAAATATGTGGAGAGCTACCTTTAAAAGCAGAAGTTGGTTGCGATGGAGAAGGAGCTGCAGGCCAGGAGCTCTTTGGCCTTGCCGGCACAGTCTTACGAACATACGAAAATGCCAGTAGAAACGGGCCTCATGGTCTATAGAGTCTGCTCGAGTGTGCAGCTAGTACCTTAAAATGCTGCTACCCCATTCTATTACCCTTTACCCCCATCCCAGCCCCTCTTGAAGCGGTCTTCCATCTTGCAGGCCAGTACCTCACCCGGCAAGGAGTTCCACTTGTCCACCACTCTGTGTAAAAATGTCTCCTCATCTCTCTCCTGAATCTACCCCGTTCCAGTCTCTGTTGGTGTCCTCGTGTCCCTCCCCTTTCTTCTCAGGAAAATTCTCTTAGTCTTTTTTTAATTCCTTTCAGGTACTTAAAGGTCTCAATCATAGCTCTCCTGTCCCTTCTCTCTTCCAGAGAGCACATGTTCAACTCCCCCAGCCTTTTCTCATATGGCTTGCCTTCCAGTCCCTGGATCATCTTTGTAGCTCTACGCTGTACTCCCTCCAACAGTCTGTCCTTCAGGAATGGGCACCAGTATTGCATGCAGTACTCCAGGTGTGGCCTTACCGGCGACCTATCCGGGGGCAGGATAGCTTCCCTACTTCTGGAGGAGATCCCTCTAGCTTTATACCCCAGCATTTTGTTGGCTTTTGCTGCTGCTCTTCTGCATTGAATAGAGTTGTTCATGCTCAATTATCACTGCTAGGTCCTTCTCTTCTGTGGATCAACCCAGCTGAAACCCGTTTAAGTGATAATCCCTCCCCTGGTTCTGACTCCGAAGTGCAGAACCTTGCACTTGTTGGTGTTGAACCCTAGCTGTCATTTATCTGCCCTGTCCTGCAGCTTATTCAGGTCCTCCTGCAACCCCCCCCCCCCCGGTGTCATCTGCCACAGCTCCCATCTTGATATCATCTGCGACCGACTAATTTTGCTCTGGATCCCATTCCAGATATCTAATGAAAATCTGAACAGTACTGGTCCCAGCACGGATCCCTGTGGTACCGTCAATCACTACTCTTGGTGACAGTCTCTCCCCACACACACACCACCCTTTGCTGTTTCTCCCTCATCCAGTTCCTGATCCAGGTCACCGTTTTTGGTCCTGCTGCCCCCCGATCTCCCATGCGGCACTGAATTGGAGGCCTTACTGACATCCAAGTACAGGACGTCCACAGCATGGCCCTTGTCCAGTTCCTGTGTCACCCAGTCATAGTGCCAGACAAACCTGGTAGAGTTCTATCTGCCTGCAACAAACCTGTTGCTGGTCGTCCTGCATACTGTTTGCCTCCAAGAAGCTCACAAGCCTCTCCTTTAGGATGATCTCCATGAGTTTGCCCACGATTGAGGTGATCCTCACTGGCCTGTAGTTCCCTGGCTCATCCTTTGGCCCACTTTATGGATGGGCACCACGTGGGCCATCCTCCAGTCCTGTGATACACATACTGTGTCCAGGGAGGTATTGAACAGGTCTGCCAGCGGTCCTGCAAGGACCTCTGCCAGCTCCCTCAGTACGCTAGGGTGAATACCATCCAACCCAGGCGCTTTGTCCACTCTTGATGCCTTCAACCCCTCCAGCACTCTGCCTTCTGTAATGCCTACATCTGTCGTCCTCTTCTCCCCTCCCACTTGCCTGAGGTATTTGCCCCCTCCTTCTCCTGCGTGAACACAGAGCAGAAGTACTCGTTCAGTGCTTCTGCCTGCGCCGCCCCTTCTCCACCCCCTCCCCATCTTTCTTGATCCTCACCAGCTGGTCTTTGCTTCTCCGTTTCTTGCCTATGTTACGGAAGAAGTATTTTTCTCTTTTGATCCCTTGCGCCAGTCTCTGCTCTCTAGATGCTTAGACCCCCCCCCGACCAGTCTGGTGACCTCCCTAGACTTTCCCTGTATACATCTTTATCTTCTCCCGTTCCTGTTTTCCTATACTGATGAAATGCCGCCCTCTCGGCTCTCACCCCTTCCCTGACCTCCGGTGATAGCCAACTGGGTTTCTTTGCCGTGCCCTTTTTTTTTCTTTCCATAGTACAGGTCTCTGTTGCCTCTGCCAGCCCTCCCCTTATTCTATTCCATTTCTGATCTGCATCCATGTGTTGGATGTCTGCCATGTGATTGCTCAGAATTTTTCCCATCCTCCTAAAGCCCGCCCCTCCAAACTCAACCACCCTTGTACTTGTGCCCCCTGTGTCCCTCCCCATGTTTAGCATGAACCACACTGAGTAGTGGTCACTCCCAGCAAGTGGTTCCCCCACTTCCAGGTTCCTTACAACTTCCTCATTATCCAGTACAAGGTCCAAAGTCCTTTCCAGCCATGTTGGCCCCTGTACCAGCTGTCAAGAAGCTGTCCTGAAAAGCTTCCAACAGGACTCTCTCTCTTGCACTCATGGTGGCAGGTGTGCTGCAATCCACCCCTGGTGCACTGAAATCTCCCACCACTGTGCTTCCCTTCCTGTTTACCCTTAAAATTTGATCTGCCAGTTCCTGGTCCAGGTCATGACCCTGTGATGGTGGCCTGTACACTACCCCCCCATCCTCGGTATCCTATTCCTCGCACCCTGGAACTGCATCCACAGAGCTTCTGTCCTCCCCTTCCTCACGCACTTAATTCCCTCCTCACATAGATTCCCCCCCCCCAATTCCCCTTGGCCCCATCCTTTCTGAATAGCCTGTACCCTGGGATCATCATGTCCCAGTCTTGGTACTGTGTGGCCCATGTTTCTGTGATGGCTGCAAAGTCCACCAATTCCACCGGCAAGAGAACCTGTAACTCCTCAGTTCTGTACCTTGGGCTTCTTGTGTTGATTGAGACCACCTTCCAGCCTATTGCCTCCCCAACTTTACCATTCCCACCCCCGTCCTCTTGTGCCTTCTAGCTGCCTTCACCTCTAACTAGAGGGAGGAGCACCCTATGCTCCCCTTTCCGGACATTGTTTCTAATAACGGTCCCCTCGCCACCCTGCCTTCCTACTTTAAAATCCACCCTTGTTTGAGTATGCTCTTCCACTCCTTGCCCAAATGTAACTTGTCCCCTTCGTATAGGTTGCTGTTGTCCCAGGTCCTGCTCCAGTCTGACACCAGTCCCTCAGCCCCTAATTGAACTCCTTTTTCTCCCTGTACTTGCACATGGTACCGGTAGCGCCTCAGAGAATGCCACAGACACCCCCATCTCCTCACACTGCCTACCCAATTCCTCGAACCTCTTCTTAACCACCTCCACTGTTTTCCCCGGCCAAGTTGTTTGTTCCCATGTGCACCACCACATGTGGTTTCATCCTCCCTTTGCTTTCGCACTTGAGAAATGCCTGTCCTGCCCTGTTTGCGGTCAACCTCGGAATTGCCTCGACCCAAATATGGTTGTGCCTTTCCTCCCTTCCTCCCCATCTGATCCCCTTCAGTATGGAGTCCCCCAGCACCAACACCCCCCCCCAATCATTCTGATCCTGACCATTCCTTCCACTGTGATCCCTGTCCACTCCCCTCCCTCCTCAGAACCCCACTGCCTCCCTCCTTACATCCCTTATCTGCTCCTTTTGTGCTCCTTGCATCATTCCCCTCCTGTTACTGCCTCTCCCACTGCCTCCTCTACCCTGCCCTTCCTCTCCCATCTGTTTCTCCTTTGCAATTCCTGCCGCTTGGACCTTCCCTGCCCCTCTTTCGCAGCTCCGATACTTCCACTTCCTCTGCCGACACTGCAAACCTATTGCTTGATAATCCCGCAGTGGTGCCCATTGCCTCCTTCCTCCTTCCCTGATACCTCCCTCCCTCCTGCTGCGCCTCCACTCGCCTCCCCCATCGTTCTTGTATCCCCATCTTTAGCTCTGCAGTTCCCTCTCTGCATCTCCCTGCCCCTCCTTAGTGGGGTCACTCCTGCCTCAACTCCCCCTTCCCTCACTCTCCTTTGTTCCCTCCATAATCCCATTATTTCATCCTCCAATTTCCTTAGCCTGCAGCAAATTGGACAGCCTCCCAGTTTCCATAATAAATTCATCCAAACAGCCGCCCCACATCCATTGCAACTCGTTATCCTCCCTGTGCCTGCTCCCGTCCCTCCACAGTGCCCATCATTCCACCCTCTGTTCTGCAGCCTCCACCCACCCTCCCATATCCATTTCCATCCACTTAAACCGCCCCTCGCGTTCCTTCCCCTTGCAGCCCTTCACACCTACTCCCCATTATTTGTTTGGCTTAAGTGTATCCCCACACCTGTTCCCCAGTCCTTACTCTCGTACTTATGCTCTATTACTAGTAGGACATCAATCCTTCTTTAACCCCCTGGTCTTCATTTGATGGCCTTTACTCAGTAACACATTAATACAGTCCCCTCTGTGTACTACATTTAATACAATCCCCTCACTGTATTATAGTTCTTATGAACCCTAACTACTTATCACAGCCCCAAGTATGCTAGTTCTGTAGTTTAGCAGTATATTACCACCTTGGTGTATATATCAAATCCAAATATAAAATCCCATAACAAAGCTAGCTTTCATATAACAATCCTTGCAAGAGACCCTGTGGGCTTGGTAAACTGTCTCCACCCACCTACACCCCCTGTGTCTTGAACTTTTACCACCTATTCGCTTTAAGAGTTGGTTCATACGAGCAGTTTGCATCTCCACAAGCTGCTCTCACAGCCTTCAAGCCCAACCCCCAGTGGCTTTTCAGTATTTAAGAAGGTTGGAGTTCGGCTAGGGACCACGGACACCCGGCTTGCTTGGTGTGACTTTGGCCAGATGGAATTAATGGACATTGTGAGGATCGTTCAGACTTTGTGGCCAACCTGCTGTAGCTTGGACCTGGGCGGAACGCACCTTCTTGTAGGGTGCATTGATGAGATTGGCCCTGTGCTAGCTGAGATAGTATAGAGTTTATTAGAGGGGGATCTTTCCAGACCCCCTGAAGGAGGCGGTTGTACAAACTCTCCTTAAGAAATCCTCCTTTGACCCGGACTGTCTAGCTAACTACAGACCTGTCTCTAACCTGCCTTTTGTAGGTAAGGTTATTGAGAAGGTGGTTGTGCTGCAGCTGGGTGATCATTTATCCACCCATGATGTCCGATTCTCTCCAGACTGGCTTTAGGAAGAGACATGGTGCCGAGACTGCTTTTGTCTGGGTGCTGAACGATCTCTGATAGCAAGAGATCTGAACATTTGTTACATCTTGGTCCTCCTTGATATCTCTGCAACATTTGACACTGTGTACCATGGTGTGCTACTGGAGTGCCTGCAGTTCATCTGTGGACTGTTTGGTACAGTCCTCAGATGGTTTCAATCTTTCCTTGAGGGTAAGTCTCAGAGTGGTGTCTGGGATTTATTCCTCTGCTCCTCTCTCCCTATCCTACGGGATACCACAGGGTTTCATTTTGTCACCCGTGTTGTACGCAGTATACATGCTGTCGTTGGGAGATATCATTAGGCAGTATGGGCTGAGTTTTCACTGCTATGCTGATGATACTGTGCTGTACATGTCCTTTGTGCTTGGGCAAGATGGCTTTCTCACGATCTTCAACTGTCTCTCTGAGATCCAGGGCTGAATGAGTGTCGGCTGGCTGCTGTTGAACCCAGCTAAGACTGAGGTGTCGGTGGTGGACCCAGGTCATTGAGAGGGGGGTTTGTTGGCAGGGCAGCCTCCTGGACTTTGGCTTGGGGGGGGCTAAGCTGACTACCTCAGACCAGCTGTGGAACCTGGGTGTTTTTTATTGATATAATTTTTAAAATTCTTCACAGGTTACAGGGTATCGGCGGTTACATTCATCTTGGTACACATTAGGCATGTACAGGGCAGGAAATCGGTAAATTAAAGTCGAGTTCATAGGAAACAGTGTTTCATTATCTTAGGCCTAGAGGAATTTGGTTCAGTGGGCACACTGCATATTTTATTACAGAGTAACATCCCTCCCCTTCATTCGACCAGGCTAATTCATTCCCCAGTGGCATTTACCTTGGTGCAATGCCCCCCCCCTTTGAACCTAGTGGGCTCAGTGGTTTTAGGGGATGAAGCTGGGGTCCCTTGCCATAATATACATAATTCATTTGGTCCACTTCAGTAAGCATAGTTTGGAGCAGTCATTCAAATAAAATGAAATTCTCTCCACCCTATGAATGAGTCACTATTTCTCTACATTCAGGTATTGTAGGGGCCTGAGGTGTCAAGGTTTTCTTCGCTGCCAAGAGAGTTGTCCCCAAAATATAGTGTATGAGAGTCCTTAAACTCTTGGGGGATAATTTGCAGTATAAAGAATTCTGCTGTTAGGGTAATTGGATGTCCTAATAGGTCAGCTAACTCTGACGGTAGGGAAGACTGAAAGGGTTGTATGCTAGGGCACAACCAAAACACATGAGCGTGATGTGCCAGTGGTTACCCACACTGACGCCAGCATTCAGTAGTTATTGTGATTGAATAATAGGCTGTTATTGCCGGGGTTCTAAAGTACCTAATCATTAGCTGCTAGGGAAAGTCTCCAGCTGTGTTGAGTATGTAAGTTTAGATGATAGGAGACAACACCCATCTCATTGTTGTGCTGAAATGTCTAAACCCAGTTCCATGCTCCACCTTTCAAGCATCCCCAGCGTGTGCCCCAACGGTTTCATTAAGGGCCTTATAAAGGGTAGAAATAACATGAGGAATCTCAGTGGCAGCAGTGGTAGCTTGCAGTAAAGTTGTTGGTAGGGGAAAGTCCTCAAGCCTTCATAGCTCAGGTGGGAGGGAATAAAAAAGTCTCAATTGTAGAAACCTATACAAATCCGCCTGCTTCAAACCGTGAGATTGCCTTAGCTCTTGGAAGGATTTAAATTTGTTCCCATTTAATAATTGCTATAGGGAGGAAAGATAGAGACTGTCCCACTGCTTGAATGTGTGATCCATCTGAGCTGGTGGAAAATTCTCCAGTAGGGCGAGCGGACATAAGTAAATCAGGTAAGGGGACTGGGCACGCTGTCTGCGGATCACGTTCCAGGTTTTGATCTGGTGGGCAAGCCATGGGCCAGGGTTCAACTGGAAGAAAGCAGGCTGTCTGGTATAGGGTTGCCCTGACTAGGTCATTGAATGGGAGTAGGCCTTCTTCAGTCTCTCTCCAGATGGCAGGGCTGGTCCGCATTAAGCGAGTAACAATGAAAGAGATGTGAAGCCTAGTTGTATAATTTAAGATTCGGTAGGGCCAACCCCCGCCCGTCTAGGGAGAAAAAGGACTGAGGACCTTATTCTGGGGCACTTACCAGCTCGTATAAACGCCATTATTGCCTTGTTCCACACTTGAAATGCCTTAGCTGGGATGTATATTGGTATATTTTGAAAGAGATGGAGCCCGGGGGAGAGTCCTCATCCTGACCACTTCCACCCTCTGGAGTAGGTTAAGCAGAACACTCCACCTTGCCAGATCCGCCTGAAGCTGGGTATAGAATGGGTCGTAATTGTTTCGTGCAGCCTTCCCGGCACTGTGCGAAAGGTAAATGCCCAGATCAATTTTTCAAGATCCCAGCAGAAGGGGTAGGTTTGCCTGAATAATGGTGATAGGGCAAAGTGGAATGTTAACAGATCAGTTTTGGAGGTGTTTAACCTGTACCCAGAACATGACCCGAACTCCTCCAATATTTTAAACATGGCTGGGACAGACTGCGTGGGGTTGGCAAGGAAAAGCGGAACATCATTCGCATATAAAGCAGTGCGGTTCTCCCTCTCCTCTAGCTGGAGCCCAGTGATTTGAGGGGTGTGCCTAATAACTTGGGCCGGGGCTTGATAAGGATAACAGAGCCCAGGGGACAAGGGGCAACCCTGACGGGTACCCCTATACAGGGGGAAATAGGCAGAGTGGTGGCCACAGATTCTGACACAGGACCTAGGGGAGGAGTAGAGTGCCTTGCTCATGGAAATGAGGGTGGGGAATCCCATCCTGGACATAGTGGCGAACAAAAAGGGCCATCTCGGCATCTAGGCTGAGAAAGACCAAGGGGGTTCTGCGGGATTGCATCTCCTGGATCAGGTGCAGGGCCCTCTTGGTATTGTCTGATCTTACTTTGAGAAGGCTGTTGCAGTAGGTAATTACATATAGGACTGACCCGGCAGGCATCAGGACCCCACGGAAAAATCTCTAGCTAGCAGTCTCTGGTGGGGGACCGCCCCACGTCAGGTGACTGATATCATGCAACATCACTATAAAGGGTCGGTCCCCCACGCCCGCCTTCCAGTTCTTTCCCGTTGTCGACTTGTGAAAGTTCCTTGCGGTAGTTCCATCGCTCGTCAGTCTTCTGTCGGTCAGTTTTATCAAACTTTTCGATAGTTTTTCTCTTTGCTTCAAACGTCCATGTAAGTTGTCCCCGACGCCTTCCGAATTGCATCAAAATAAGTGTGACTCGAGCGGTTCCCAACTGCCGCATAAGGACTGACACTCCCTGTGCCTTTTCTGCTTAGGCCCAGACCACCCTGTAGAGAAGTGCCAGCACTGCCAACAGTTCAGTTCAACCATCCGAAAACTGCGGCAGCAGTCCCTGGAGGCGCATTTTCTCAAGGAAAAAGATGGTTTCCATGGAGGAGTTGAAGTTAAGGCAGGCTTCCACTTCCCTGAAGGCCACAAGAAAAAGAACAAGGACCGGGACTCTACCTGCACGGCCTCCACGACTCCGGCTGGGTTTGTGGTTCTTAAGGTAACGTTCCCTCCGGGGGACCGCTCCTCGACAACCATCCAAGACCGTCACCCCTCCCGTTTGGCTCACACTCTGGCCCCTCGGGTGCCTTGAGGGCAAAGAAGGCTTCCGTCCCCGGGAAGGCCGCTGCCACGCGGCCCTCTGGGTTGAGCGGGTCCGCTAAGTCGGATGCCGGTGCAACAGACGTCCACCCGGACAGGATTGATGAGACGCAGGCTCCTTCGGGAGGGCGCACGTTCCCTCCTACGCCCGCCAAGGTCGCATCCCCTGCGTAACCTGCGTCGGGCCAGAGTTCCGATAAGTCTGATGCTGGCTCCTCTGACGCCAGCCCGGATCCTGTTGATAAGCCGGATGTCGGCCCCTTCGACAACCGCCCAGCAAAAGAGCCTACATTGGACCCCTTGTCTCAGTCCAACGTCCCAGGCTCACCGCAACGCTTGTCATTGCTCTCCGAGGCTTCTGTGTCTCCTCTGCTGGACCGCGGGGATTTTAACCCTTCATCCCCGGTCGACACGGAGGAGCTGGATATGCTGACATCAGGGCTCCCTCCTACAGGGTCGGACCCCCTGACACCGGATCCTCGGACGCCGGCTCCGACGTCAGCCTACCCGACGCCAGCCGACATCCCTCTACCGGACGCCTTTCCAACTCCAGGCCCAACGCCCGCAGGGTCGCCTTTACCTGGCCTGCCTGCTGGGCCTCTCCTAGGGTCTCCTGCTCCGTCAGAGCCCCTGGCACCTGGGTATCCAACACTGCTTAATCTGGTGCCGCAGTACCCGGTGACACTTCATCTACCGCAGTACCCAGTGCCTCAATACCAGATGGGCTTCCAGCCGTCTGGTTACATATACTCTCCATACGGATACTCTCAGTATCCATATCCTCCTCCACCGCCCTCACCACAGCCGCCGGTGGACTTGAAGGAGACTCTGGCTGCCTGGTGGGCTGAGGCCAAGGCTCTGCTCACGAGGGAGGTATAGAGCAGTCTTCCAGCGCCAGACCCTGCACAGGATCCCCTATGCCGGAGATGGGAGACTCCTTCCCCCTTACCAGACACCAGAGGTGAACCCTCGGGCGCCAGGGGTGGGGATGATGCGCTTCCCAGAGGGCTTCCCATGGGACCATTCCTCCCCAGCATCAGGAGGAGTCTTCCTACTCTACGTTGGAGACCTTTGACTTGGGGATGCTCCGATCCTGATGGCGAGCCTCGTACTAGAGATCGTCCCATGCCAAGGACTCTTCCGGAGGATCCCTTCCTTTTTGGAGTTACTGAGAAAGATCCAGGAAGTTCATCAGTGGCAATCTCTGGAACCAGATCCACAGCGCAAGAAGCTCACTGCCTACTTGTATCTACCCGATACCACTCAGACATTGATTCCACCCTGGATTGAGCCTCACGCAGACCTTGTTTCTACTATTTGAAAGCAACCATCCGTGTTAGCCCCACTTCCGAGGAAGGCAGATCTGCTATATCAGGCTCCTGAGGGAGTAAATTCTTTGAATGTACACCCCAAGGCTGACTCTGTCGTGATTAACGCCGCTCACGGCCATTTGGCCAACCCCAAACATCTCGTATAGTCTCCACCTGACAAGGAGTCCCGACTTCAGGACCAGTATGGAAGGAAGGTGTACGCTTCTTCTACCCTGGGTATTAGGGCCCTGAACTATGTCGCACATGTGGGGGACTACCAGAAGACTATCCTGAGTCGGGTGGAATCCAAATTGGACTCCCTTCCTGAGTCCCAGACCAAACAGGAAGTGGCTGACCTTGTCCATTCTCGTTCGGCCAGTCGACACCGGCTTCGTGCCACCTACGATGCAGTGGACGCAGCTGGATGGAGTTAGTCTTTCGCTGTAGGTCTTCAGCGTCATGCCTTGCTCCGGGTGTCAGAATTGGTTCCTGAAGTGCAATCCGCCATTCAGGATGTGCCCTTCAGGGGTTTGGTGCTGCTTGGCGGCGATGTCAAGGACATCATAACCGACCTGCAGGAGAAGGGTACTGTACTCGAGTCCATGGAGACTCTGTACAGGCCCCCTCAGGGACAACGTTGCCCTTTTCGTCTACGTTCTCTACCAAAAGCGAAACCACAGGGCAAGCGGGCCAACAAGCAACCAAGACTCCCCCGCCCATAAATGCTGCCGGAGCCTCAGCCGCTGCGCTGTCCCACACCTACTGACTCCTTCCCTCTCCCATGGCCTCTGGACATTCCAGAGGAACCAGGTTCTCCTTCCATCTACTGGGTAGGGGGAGTATTACATCGGATGCTTGGGTGCTCAAACTGATAGCATTAGAACACTCAATCGAGTTTCTTCAGAAACCTCCCCAAAGACCACCCCCAAGTCGTCTTACTCCCCGGAACATCTTCCTCTGGCCCTGGAAGAAATTTCCTCCCTTCTCACGAAGGTGACAATAGAACAAGTCTCCACCCATCTTTGGGGGACAGGTTACTATTCCCATTTCTTCCTAGTTCCAAAGAAGACTGGAGACGCGAGGCCAATTTTAGACCTCAGTTCCCTGAACATGTTCATGGAGTACAAACGCTTCAGAATGCTCTCCATCCAGAGCCTTCTGCCGCTTCTTCGGCAAGTACAGGGGCTGTGCGCTTTGGATATGCAGGATGCCTACCTGCACATCCCCATCCGCCCTTCCCACTGCAAATTCCTTCGGTTTTCTTTTTAGGGAGACCACTACCAATTCAAAACCCTCCCATTTGGTCTTCCCTCAGCTCCCCGAGTGTTTACCAAATGTCTGTCTGTGGTAGCGACCCACCTGCGTACCCAGGGAGTGCAGGTATTCCCGTACCTGGACGACTGGCTCCTTGCAGCCCCATACAGGGAGGATCTTCTACTCTTTTACCCTGCAGGTTTTCACCAGCCTGGGTACTGCCATCAACCAGGCCAAGTACCATGTGGTCCCTTGCCAAAGACTCTAGTTTATTGGGACAGTCCTGGACACTACCATCGGTAAGGCCTTTTTGCCTCCAGACAGGATGGACACCCTCCAGACTTAAGCAAGTCTGTTGTCCAGTCACAGAAGGGTCGGTGCCAGGTCAGTCCTTCACCTCCTTGGGCTCATGGCGGCTGCTATCCCAACAGTTCCTCGCGCTCGGCCCCGTATGAGGATCTCTCAGTGGATGCTTCGGTCTCAATGGGACAAAATACTGGAAGACCTAGACCAGGAGATTCTAGTCTCCGATCCCATGGTCAGGGACTTACAGTGGTGGATGGTGCAAGAGAACCTTTGCCAGGGAGTTCACTTCAGTATCGAACCTCCCTTCCTAACATTGACAACAGATGCCTCCGGAGAGGGCTGGGGAGCCCATCTAGGGTCCCACAGGACTCTGGGCACCTGGTCCAGACTCAAGCAGACTTTACACATAAATGTGCTTGAACTCAGAGCCGTCCTGTATGCTCTCCAGGCTCTGCACTACTCCGTTCTTCCCGGTCATCTAACCATCCAGACAGACATGTGTAGTCTGGTACATCAACAGGGGGGGAGGAACTCAATCCTACCCTCTGTGCAGGGAAGCAATGAGAGTTTGGAGTTGGGCTGTTCAGCACAACCTTCACCTGATGGCAGTTCATGTTCTGGGAGTAGAAAACACATTGACAGGCCACCTCCGTCTTGTCTTCAGCCAGAGCCCATGAATGGGAACTGGATCGAGAGGTAGTAGATGACATCTTCCTGCTCTGGGGAACACCTCGGGTAGACCTGTTCGCGTCTCCTCAAAACGCAAAACTTCCCACCTTCTGCTCGCTCGCTGCAGGGCGAGACATTTTCTGGTGGGACGCTCTCTCTCGATTGGAGGGACAGATTCGTCTCTGCCTTCCCTCAAATTCCCTCAATTCCGAGGGTTTTGCACAAGCTCTGAACAGGAGCCCAGATGATTCTCATCGCTCCATTCTGGCCCTGGCAAGTTTGGTTCTCTCTTCTGCAACAATTTTCAGAGGAACCTCTGCTTCCTCTTCGTCTGTCACAGCACTTGCTGACCCAGGATCAGGGGACCCTTGTTCATCCAGGTCTCAAATTCCTTCAGGTGCATGCGTGGCTCCTACAGACGTAGCTCAAGCCCTGTTCGGGGTTTCTCTGCTCGTAGCAGATATTCTGGTGGAGGCCAGAAAGCCTTCCTCTAGATCCACCTATGCCATGAAGTGGAAACTGTTTTCGATTTTGGCCTCATCAAAGAACTTTGAGCCTTTCTTTTGACCAGTTGAGAGTCCTGGACTACAAGCACCATCTCTTTGACCTGGGTCCCAGCCATTCCTCTTTGAAGGTACACATGGCAGCAGTTTTGGCCTACCATGTTCCTTTTGGAGACAGGACTTTCGCTCAGTTGGAAGTTAAGACTTTCCTCAGAGGGGTTCTCCATTTGTGACCCCCATCCGCATTCCTGCTCCTCCTTGGGATCTGAACTTTGTTCTCGAGAAGCTTACTCTGTCTCCTTTCGAACCGGCAGCCTCGGCAGATTGATTTCCTCTCTTGGAAGACTCTCTTCCTAGTGGCCATTACTTCAGCTTGACTAATTTCTGAGCTTCAGGCCCTGATGTGCAAAATCCCATATTTGATTTTTCACAAGGAACTTGTGGCTGTGCACACCAACCCTAAATTTCTTCCTATAGTGGTAGCGGAATCTACGCTGAATCAATCCATTGAGCTACCCACTTCTTTACGCAACACTCTAATCAAGGGGAGTACCTCTTGCATACTTTGGATGTTCACAGAATACTGAGATACTATATCACTAGGACTAAGGATCTCGGGAAATCGGATCAGCTTTTTGTCTCTCTTGCTCACAAGAGAGGGCAATGCAGTTTCCAAGCAATGCCTTTCTAAATGGTTGGCTCATTGTATCACCTTCTGTTATGACAAGTACTCCACTCTGGTCACTCCACCAGAGGAGTAGCTGTCTCTGCGGCTTGTTTCAAGAATGTGTCAGCGGCAGACATCTGCGCAGCCGCAACTTGGACTTCTGTCCATACCTTTAAGAAACATTACAGTTTAGATATTGCCTCTTGCTGTAGAGCAGGCTTCGGTTGGCTGTACTCCAAGGTCGTCTTTCCTAAAACCTGTTCAGCCGGAGGTTCTATTGGTTGGATAGTTTTCCTCCTCCAGAGTGCTTTTCCTTTTTTTCCAGACTGCTTGGGATTCAGTCCTATATATAATTACCTACTGTAAGAGTCCTCTTTAAGTAAGATAGTAAAGTTACATAAAAACTTACCGTAACAGTAGATCTTCGAGAGAGGCTCTTGCAGTAGGTAATGCCTTCCTGTCCTCCATTCCCCTTAGCTTTTCAGCTCCTTTCCCAGGAAGGGAAACATCTGTTTCTCTCTTGTCTTGCCTTTTTTTGGGTCTTTGGTGGGAAAGAACTGGGAGGCTGGTCTGGGGGACCGACCATTTATACCTAAGTCGCATGATGTCCGTCACCTGTCGTGGGGGCGGTCCCCCGCCAGACTGCTAGCTAGAGATTTTTCCATGGTGTTGTGACACCTGCCAGGTCAGTCCTATATGTAATTACCTACTGCAGGAGTCTCTCTCAAAGATCTGCTGTTACAGTAAGTTCTAACGTAACTGTACTTTGTGGAGCTGGAGCTTACAAAGCCTGTGTTCCAGGCCGATAAGGGCAGACCCTGTCCAGGCGCCCAGCCATGATGGACATAAGGATTTTATAATCTAAGTTTAGTACCAAGATGGGGCGATAGGAAGGACATAATTGGGGTTCTTTATTGGGCTTGGGGATGACAGACTGCGGCTTATGACCAGCTTGGGTGAGGGTCACCAAGGCCCTGTAGCACCTTACTATAGACCTGTACCAGAAGCGGGCTGACCAGGAGCTCTGTGCCATAGCCGTCTGGGCCAGGGGTCTTCATAGTTTTTAAATGGGAGATGACGGCTTGTAGTTCCTTCTGGGTTATGGGGAATGTCAGACCGATCTGCTGGTCTCAAGTTTAGGGCAGCCCAGGGATCAGAGGAAAGTATCAATATCATTGCAGTCTGATGGATAAGGAGTGTACAGTTTTTTGTAGTAATCACAGAATGCCTGTGAGATATTGCCCATCCTCGTATGCAAGGTGCCAGTCCCTGGGTCCTTAATAGTGGCTGTGGTGGACAGCCGTCTGTTTACAGAGACAGAAGGCTAATAAACGGGGGGGGCTCTGGGACCTATTTCCCCATACCTCTCCCTTAGGAATGCAAGTGCTATTTCTGTGCGCTGCATGCACAGCTTATCCAGTTCCTGCTTGGTCTGTTTGAGCTGGGCTGTGTCCAGCAGGTCTCCCTGCTGCTGGGCCTCTTGGAGAAAATTAAGAGTTTGTTCCAAATGTGATTCTTTCCCTATGCAGCCTCACTAGGGCGGCAGTGTGTTGTATTAGATGGCCCCGGAGGACCGCCTTCAGCATGTCCCACCAGATCGCTGGGGTAGTCACTGGGTCAGAGTTGTCCTCCCAAGATTTCCTGTATCTTATCACCTAGGAACTCTCAGAAAGGTTCATTCTTAAGATGTCTGGTTGTCTCCACATGGTATTACGCCTCTTGAGACCTAACTCCCAGGCTGTAATCACTGGGGCGTGGTCAGAATTGGCGATGTCACCCATAGTGACCTCTTTAAGAACCCCCAGGCTTTCCGTTTGTGTGTAACACTGGTCTGTTCTGGAATAAGTACCACTTACAGCTGAATAGAATGAGTATTTTCTGTCTCTAGGATGGAGGGTATGCCATAAATCCAGCCAGCCCACCTCCTGGATAAACCGTAAAAAAAAAAAACTTGTGTGAGGCAAGTTGCCTGCCCCTGGCAATGTCAGTGGAATCCAGATTGGGGCTTGGGGCAATATTAGTCTCATACTAAAATCGGGGTCCCTCTAGTCATCTCCAGCACCTTCCTTAGCAGATACCGAATTATCTGTGTATTCGACCCTGGGGGGGAAAATGGGTGTTGGCCAGGGTTACCTCATTGTCCTGCAACAACCCTTGGACAATCACCAGGCAGCCCTGCGCATCTGCCCACTCCTGGCTTACCTGAAAGTGTGTGTGGTCTGAGACCAGTATGGCGACACCCCTAACCTCCTATCCCCCGCAAAGGAGGATGAGAAAACGTGAGAAAATCCCCTATCGGCCAGCTTTTTGTGTGTTAAATCATATGCGTTTCCTGTATATAGACATTTTTCACCTGACTTTTCTTGAGCATAGTAATCATTCTTGAGCATTTAACAGGGTTGCCCAGCCAGTTCACATTTAATGAGAACATGTGTAATAGTTTATTGGACATTTAAGTCTCTATAGGCATGGAGTGATTCTGCAGTGTCCCACTGCGGAGCCCCAGTCCCATGACTCTGAAGCTGAAACCTGCCATGTAAGAAAGTGACTGCTTGTGTGGGGGTGAGGGAGATGAACCATGCTCTTACTTCAAACTCTCAAAATGTGATGAACAGTAGGGATGACAAACTAGAGCAGAGGCCTGCCAACTGGGCAAGTGCTGCTAAACTGCAAAAGGCTTCCATGAGTCTGGTGGCTAAGGAGCACCCAGTCCCCAGTTTGCCAAGTTTGGCTTAGTCCACCTCAAGGGAGGACCAGACGTAATGTCTCTTTAGGGGAAAGGGTGGGTAGTCGCGCCTTAACCCCTCCAAGGCTTCACATAGTAACTGTTTATGTAAATGCTAAATTCAACTTTTAGTTGTAAAATAGAGTAATTTACTGGGCTGATCCAGTATGAAATGCTGAGCTATGGTGTCACCTGTATCTGGCCCCACACTGCCAGCAGAAAATAAAAGGGGCCCAGATGTTAGAGGCCAGCCCACTCCCAGCGCCCGAAATGCATTGAAAGGGGAGTGGCAAGGCTCCCCTCTCTAAATTGATAGCAGATATGGAGCGTGGCCCTCGCCCGCCAGTCGCATCAGCCAATGTGGGGGTCAGTCCCCAAAGCTCGGACCGGCTCAGCACCCAGCCAGTCACCCACTCCATCAGTTTTTTTTTTTGCCTCTTAAAGCCCACCGAGTAAGCGGGGCAACAACCAGCCCGCATCCAGAAGTAGGTTGCTCCAGTTGGGGGGCAGCATTCACAGCGCTAGAACTGCCACTGACCCGGCCCTTTCCTTCGTTAGTTCACAGCCTTGAAGAGGCCATAAGAAAGGATGCCAGCTCCCCCAACCCCCGCAACCTACCAGGCCTCTGCTCCTCAACCCTTGTCTCTTCCGCAGCCTTATTCCCTGTCACCCATCACTGCAAACACCACACCAAAGATTATTGCATCTCCGAGGCCTGCTGGTGGGCCACGCTGCCTCTGCAGCGCTAGACCCTCCCAGACTGGCCTACACCTCAGCAACAGAGTCCCCAAGACCACCGTAAAGGAGGAGAAAGGGCACACCCTAAACATCTGTCTTGAGTGTGGGGCTGCGGTGGTGGGTGGGGCTGGGGGAGTATTCAGGGGAAGGCGGGAGGCCCCGAAGTCACAAAGGAGACCAGAGTTTAAGGGGGAAAGCTTAGCCAGCCTACCTGTGAAAGAATGAGTTGGAGATCAGTTAGTTCATTAGTTAGTACCTTCGTTTCACAGCTTGCGAGGGAGTTTCAGTTCTAGGGACATGGATATGTTGTTCATCCACACTGTCTGGCAGGTATCCTTGCCGCTTTAAATCTTGCCGGAAGGTCTTCAAGCTGGCTCCTCCCACCCACCCGGGTGGTAAAACACTCGGCTCCGCCCCATGACGCCAGATCTTCCTTACCGCTTGGAAGCTCAGGTTCCCTGCTTAATGCTCTGCGTATAAGACTGGTTCCTAATTCTTCGGTTTTGCGAATTTAAACTTCTAGACTTCGGTCTTCTATCCCTTGCGGCTGCGATGGATAAATTGACTCCTGGTTTTCGGAGATGCCCTTGCGGGCAGAAGATGTCTCTGACAGATCCGCACTCCACGTGTGTCTACTGTTTAGGCCTTGAGCACGACCTGCAGGCTTGCGACCTGTGCTCTTCCTTCTCAGCCTACGTCCTCTAAGACCGTGCTGCCTGTTTACAACTGGGGCGTCCCGAGAAACGTTTTCCTCCGGTAAAGTCAAAAGAGGCCCGGTCGGTGGTCTCCGCGGATCAGCTAGAGCAGATGATCGCCCTCGAAGAGGAGGCGGCGTGGGCGCATCTTCCTCGGCTGCGGCATTTATCCTGCTCTCCCTGGGTTCCTCTTACACAGCTTCTTTTAAGGAGCTTTGTCTGTCCCTCTCCACTAAGGGAGAGGGACCAACGTCTGCTGGACCTTATTCCCGGTCCAAAAAGAAAGACAAGGGTAAGTTCCTCCATCGACGCTCTTGGGAGCGGGAAAGGTCCCTCTCCCTGAGTTGTTGGCCATCGACTTCGGTCGATCGTTCGGCTTCGGCCACTGGTCTCACGGTGTCCCCGTCAGGCCAGTTGACCGAGACTCCCGTCGACGCAGTCGAGATTTTTCTCAACCCGTTGGACGGGTTGTCGCCAGGCGAAGCCGGGAATCCTCTCTCCCCAGTTCCCCCGGTGGGAGTTGAGGATCCCGTGGGCTTGCCAGTGCCTCCAGTCCCGGAGCCCTCGGGTGAATCCTCCGAGCCGAGGGGAGAGCCGGTCCCCCTTGGCCCCTCCCCGCACCACCCTCTGAAAAGCCGAGGTTCTCTGTCTCGGACTTCTTCGCGGTCCAGCCGATCCTGCCGTCATAGGCGGTCTCGGTCTTGGCACCGTGGTAAGCGCGCCGCCGCTCGTCCTCCTCCTCGGACGAGGGGAGGCTTCGACGTAAGTTACGTCAATGGTACGAGGACCTTATGTGGCAACAGCTTCTTCTGACCGGGAACAAGCCGACACCGTCTCCTTCCCCGGCCATTAAGTGGCTGTCACCGGAGTGGCCGAAACAACCCCTTGACTTACCCGAGGAGCCTGTTCCCAGGCTGGTTGTTCGGCCAAAACCAGCTGCTCCACCAGTTCCGGTGGAACCTCCACCTCCACAGCCGTTATTTGGGGCTCCGACCAAGAACTCTCGGTTGGCTCAGGGACTGCCCCATAGGCTGTCTGTTACCCTCACTCCCGATCGACCTCGGCAGCTGGAGGGTGGCTCAGGCCCGAGGCAGCTCTTTGCGGACTCTTCAGAGTCCGACGGCGATTCCTCCCTTTTCTCCAGGCGAGTGGACTTGGAGTCCTCTGGAGGTCAGTCGATGGACGATAGCCCTTCGTCCTATCTGGGATTGCTTCGGCTCATCTCGGAGTCCACCGGGATGAAGCTCGAACCTGTGTCTAAGCGGGCCAGGTATCCCCTCACGGCGATACTGGACCGAGGGGATTCCCCTACAGAGGCCTTTCCGGTGGCCGAGGCCATAGTGGGCCCGGCCTTGGAGCTCTGGCAGCGCCCTGCTTCCTGTCCTGCGCCCTCGGCCAGGATGGCCAGGAAGTATGCGGTCCTTACCGGTTCCTTGTCCAGTTTTTCGGAACACCCCTCAGCCGAGGGGCTAGTTACCGACAGGTTTTTCTGGCGCGCTGGGAACGCTAGGGACGTGGACAAACCTCCTGACAAGGAGTCCAAGAATTGGACTATGCCGGGCGAAAGTTCACGCTATGGCTCCTCCCTCGCCTAGGCCAGTTCGGCATACTCATGGCACATTTCTCTCATGCCCTGTTGGGCTCCTGGACCGAGGTAGTTCCTCATCTTCCGCGGACCTGCAGACCACGGTCAGGCAGGTGCGGGACCAGGGCAGTGGCCAAACAGCAGCTTCAGACTGCTCTGGACATTGGGGACTCATGTGCCAGGGTCAGTAGCGGCCGCAGTGGCTATGCGCGTCGGGCATGGCTGAGGATATCCACCTTCACTGGATACCCAGCACAGGTTGGCGGATGTCCCTTCCTGGGGACCGACCTCTTGACCCTGGGGTGGAAGGTCACCTGCAGAGGATTGAGAAGTCCAATGCTACCTTGGACTCGGTCTCATCCGCACAGAAGGACAAAGGCCGCAGCCTAAGCCCTTTCGTCCCTCTGCGCCCGCGGCACGTCAGGGCCAGCAGGCTCAAACTTGGCATTCCAAACCCAAGCCCTCGGCTTCCTCCTCCAGGAAGCAGGGAGGTAAAGGCCCTGGAGGTCCCTCGGCCGGTCCTTCCTCCAAGCCTGCCCAGTGACGGGTTGAGGGATGTCGCCCCAACCCTGTCTCCTCACCCCAGGTGCCCCCCATGGGGGGGGGGGCGGCTTCGCCACTTTCTTTCTGCCTGGTCCGTTATCACCACTGACTGGTGGGTGTTGGAGGTGGTGGGAAAGGGCCTGCCTCTGGAGTTCGAGCAGGCCCCACCCTTCAGAGCCGTCGCACCTCGGGGAGCCTCGGGGTCCAAAGCCTCGCTGTCAGCTCGCCCGAGCCGACATGTCGCTCTCTCCTCGAGAGGAGGTGATGAGAGGTGGACCCTCCCTCAGACCGAGGTTCGTGTCCAAGGTGCTTCCTGGTTCCGAAAGCGGACTGGGGGGGGGCTGGCGCCTCATTCCGACCTACCACGACCTAAACAAGTTCCTAAGGTCTCGAACCTTCAGGATGGTCACTCTGGCTCAGATAATACCATCCTGGAACACGGTGATGTGGTTCTGCTCTCTGGACCTGCAGGGCGCGTTCTTTCCGTCCTATCCGTCCGTCCACATCAGAGGGTTCCTTCGCTTTTGAGCGGAGGGATCCCTTTTCAAGTTCCAAGCCATGCCCTTCGGCTTATCTCCAGCTCCCAGGGTCTTCAGCAAATGCATGGCAGTGGTGACAGCATTCCTGCGGCGCCGAGGGGTCCGGGTTTACCCTTACCTGGACGATTGGCTGATAGCAGCCCGTCCAGAGATCTGGCCCTCAGGTTTGCTCTCAAGTCGGCCTCCTCATCAACGAGGCCAAGTTGGAACCGAGCCAAGCAGGTGATTCTTTTTCATCGGGGCAGAGCTAGACTCTCTTGAGCCAGAGCACGGCTCCCGGGCGGACAGGGCGAGGTTCTTTCCTCCTTTGCCCAATCACTTCTGGTTGGGCAATTGCGCCCTGCCCGGGACTTCCTGCGCCTCCTGGGTCTCATGGCGGCCCTGTACCAAGCGTGGTCCGTTGGGCCCACTGGAACATGCGCCCCCTTCAGTGGGGGCTGGCCAGCCAGTGGTCCCAACGCTGCGATCCATTGGACCAGCTAGTGACAGTGACCCAGGGGATGTGGAACGCTCTCCAGTGGTGGACCGTTCAGTTCATCTGCAGGAGGGCATCCCGTTTGTCCGCCCCGAGCCGACGGTCTCTCTATCGACCTATGCCTCTCTGATGGGTTGGGGTGCCCATCTGGGGGAACACTGAGCGCACGGCCTCTGGTCCCCGCGGGAGTCCCGATGCCACATCAACCTGCTGGAGCTCCGAGCAGTCCGCCTAGCTCTCACTGCCTTTGCTCCGTTTCTTCGGGGTCAAGTGGTCCGGGTCCAGACGGACAATACCACGACCATGTACTATCTAAACCGCCAGGGCGGGACGCGCTCCATGCTTCTATGCAGAGAGCTCTCCGCATCTGGTCACTCGTCTTGCAGCCTGGACGCGGATCTCTTAGCCATTCACGTGGCAGGGGCCTCCAACACCCTGGCCGATGCCCTAAGCCGGATAGGGGCTGCGTCCCAGTGGTCCCTCCTGCCGGAGGTAGTACAAGATCTATTCTCCCATTGCGGCACACCTCAGGTGGACCTGTTTGCCTCCAGGGAGAATGTGAAGCTGAGGCTGTTCCATGCCCGCCCCCCCCTCAGCAGGGTTCGCTGCAGGGGGATGCCTTCTCGAGGCCGTGGACCCAGGGCCTCTTCTACGCCTTTCCCCTTGATGCAGAAGGTGCTGCTCAAAGCAAGGAGGGACAAGGCGCAGGTGATTGATAGCCCCAGACTGGCCCCGCCAGTACTGGTACCCAGATCTCCTCAGCCTCAGCTCCACGCTCTCGAGGCAGTTTTCAACTCGCCCAGACCTGCTCTTAATCAGGGGAAGGTATTCCATCCAGACCTTCAATCCCTGCACCTGACGGCCTGGTTCCTGAGCGCCTAGAATTCCAGGCCTTGGGTCTTTCCGACGAGGTCCTCAACGTAGTTGAGGCGTCCGCTAAGGAGTCGACCAGAAAATGCTACGCCTTCAAATGGAAAAGATTTTCCATTTGGTGTCAGGGCAAGGGCCTGGACCCTTCCTCCTGTTCCTTGGCGAGCATATTGGACTACCTTTGGTCCCTTTCTCAGCAAGGGCTTAGGTCGACGACCCTTAAGGTGCACCTGGCAGCCATCTCTGCTTACGGACGCGGGCCGGGAAGCAGTCTGTGGCGCAGGAGAAGGTGGTCTGGCGCTTTTTCAAAGGCCTTGATCACATTTCCCTTCCAGTGCGAGAACCTCCACCTTCGTGGGATCTACTGCTGGTACTGGGAAAGCTCATGGGCAAGCCATTCGAACCAATGCACAGGTGTGAACTCTCTCATCTGTCGGGGAAGACCGCCTTCTTGGTGGCTTTCACGTCAGCCAGAAGGATGGGATTGCTCCAGGCGCTCTGCATAGTCTCCTTACCTTGTCTTCCACAGGGACAAGGTTGTCCTGCGCCCCAACCCGAAATTCCTTCCGAAGGTGGTGTCGGAGTTTCACCTTAACCAGGTGTTGACTCTGCCGGTGTTCTACCCCAATCACACCTCGGAGGCCGAATATAGGCTCCGTACTCTGGACCCTAGAAGGGCACTCGCTTACTATAAGGAGCCCACGGCTGAAATTCGGGGAGAGGTTCGCCTGCTGTTTGTCACCTACGCTGAAGCCGCACCTGGCAGACCTGCAGCCAAGCGGACGATAGGCAGGTGGGTCACCTCCTGCATAATCTCTGCTATAAGTTAGCTGGCATGGAGCCTCCCAGAGGGATAAGAGCTCATTCTACCCGCCATACCGCTGCATCGGTGGCTGCTTCCAGGGACGTCCCTATCCAGGAAATCTGCAGGGCTGCTACCTGGAAGTCAGCACACACCTTCATCACCCATTACCACATCGACCTTGAGTCACGCCGGGATGCTGGTTTTGGGGCCTCGGTTCTCCAGTCTCTGTTCCCTAAGTAGGGCCTGTGCGCTTGCCTCCCTCCCTCCCGGAGAACTGCTAGGAGTCTGCCAGACAGTGTGGATGAACAACATATCCATGTCCCTAGAAATGCAGGTTACTCACCTGTAACAGGAGTTCTAGGAATGGTATATGTTGTTCATCCTCACATTCTACCTCCGGCTTGACACACAACCTGAGCTTCCAGCGGGCCAGATCTGGCGTCATGGGGCGGAGCCGAGAGTTTTACCACCCGGGTGGGTGGGGGGAGCCAGCTTGAAGACTTTCCCGCAAGATTTAAAGCGGCAAGGATACCTGCCAGACAGTGTGGATGAACAACATATACCATTCCTAGAACTCGTGTTACAGGTGAGTAACCTGTATTTTCTGTCGTGCCCTCTTTTGTTTCCTTAGTCCAGCCACTATCTGTTAAAGTACCAAGGCGCCCTCCCTTCGCTGCTCCCTCTGTGGCATTCGGTTCCAGGCCTTCTGCGCCAATTTGGCCACCAGCTGCATGTTAGTCTCTGGTCCAGCGCCACTGTAATTCCATTCCTAGAGAGTCCATGTGCCGCTTGCTCTGCATTTTCATAGGTTTTTGGGCCTTCGGTAAGTTGTACCACGAGTTTCAAAGGATAGGGGGTTCTGAATTTAATCTTTGCCTCCTTTAATTTCTTTAGGATGGGAGCTTAGGCTGTACGTCTTGCAGCAGTAGCAGTCAGGTAGTCGTTATCCACATAAATGCGGTGCCCTTGAAAAGTTAGCTCTCCCTGCTGCTAGGACTTATGTAGGACCATTTCCTTCTCCTGATACCCCAGGAACCTTATCAGGATTGCACGCAATTGGTTAGCTGTCTGGTGACCCAGCGTGCGATGAACCTGGTCCATCTGAGGGAGCAGCTCTCCCAATAGGTTCAGCTTGGTTCTAAAAAGGTTTGCATTAATTGTATGGCACTATTACCCTTGGATCCCTCCTGGAAGCCTGAAACTCTCGGGGGTTATTCCTCCGACTGAGTGTTTCCACGTCATCCACTCTTTCCTGCAAGCTGTGCACTGCCTGGTATAGCTGGATGATGGCACGTTTGGTGCAGTCCACACGAGAGTCTGTGTGGCCTGCTCCTCAAGGCCATCCAGTCTTTTCTCTATCTTGCCCACATCTGTGCGGAGAGCAGCAAAAGCAGAGCGGATCTACCTCCTAAAGTCCTTCAACCCCTGTAGAACCACGTCCATCTGCCTGGCGATATTAGATGATCCAACAAGGTTGGCCTTTGAGGGTTCACTTTGGGCAGAGATCTGTGAGCTGTCACTGTCTGTGTACAATCCATCGATCAGCTGGGTCTGGAGGAGATTTTTGCAGTTTCTGGTTTCCGGGGCATCTTTGCGTTGTCTAATTACTGATCAGCCTGAAATTTTAGGTTGGTTTAAGTTCAGTTTTAAAGCTGCTTTTTTTTTTTTTTTTAGCCTTGGTGGGGTCGGAGCTGAGAGCTCAAGTGGCTTCTATGGGCATGACGTTATCGGAAGCCCCTCTGGGGGTTATTTTTGACAACGGCCTGACCTGTAGATCTCAGGTGTTGGCCGTTTTAAGACCTCATTTTATCATCTGAGGAATAACGCCCATGTGAAGCATCTGTTTCCCTTGATCTTCCAACGTTGGTCCACACGTTTGTGACCACCTGCCTTGACTACTGCAGTGCCCTTTACCTAGGACTACTAGGGGTTATCAGCCGCTTGCAGCTGGTGCAGAATGCTGCAGCCAGACTTTTGACTGGTACTTTTAGGGCCAGTCATACAGCACCTGTGCTGCGCGGACTGCACTGTCTGCCAGTACAGTGGCGGATCACCTTTAAAGTCTGATTACTGGCCTATAAAGCCGTACACTAACAGGGATCCCTCTACCTGCAAGATCTCCTTCACCCTTACTGCCCCCCTATGCTCACTTTGCTCCACTGATGAGGGATTGCTGGAGATTCCCAGGGTACGTTTGAAGACACCTGCGGCTCGATCTTTTGCTTTTGTAGCCCTCAACCCTGTGGAATTCTCTACTTCGGGTTCGAGAGTGCCTGACCATTCAGAGTTTTAAAACCGCCATAAAAACATTATTTAGCAAGGCGTTTCTGGATTGATTTTACGCTATTACATATTTATACTTGTGCTGGCTGATCAATTGTTTTAAATATGGTTGTTTATATGTCTTTTATGTGCAAACGCTGTGGTTTTGTAAAAGCACTTTTTAGAAGTAAGAAATGATTTGATTTGAAAGCCTCCAACACAGGGCGGGTGGTGAGGTGGAAGAGAGGGCTTTATCACAGCCAACAACTGCTCCCACAACCAGCACACAAGCCACCAACAATTGCAATATCACAGCCCAGGTAACAGTTGTAACTCACAGTACTAATTTAAAGTACAAACTATTCAAAGATCTCAATTAAAACCGAAGAAAATAACAGAGTCACTTGCCTTTCTCTTCTGTTCCCAAGTAAGTCTTCTGGGGCCTGTATCTTCTGAAGGAGAAATCTGGGAAGCATAAGCACTGGGGTAGACACGAATCGGGCCCAGTCGGCTTCCCATTCGCAGTTGCTCCACAAACCATACACCATGATGGGGTCGTCCGCTGTGGGGGTCAGCTCCGCCAGCCCTCTCTTCCTCCGGGCTTCTGATGGCTCTGCTGCATGTTCTCATTGCTGTTTTAGGTGGTGGCTCTTGGGGGCAGGGGACTTGGTCTCCTGCTGCCAGCCCCTGATGCTGAGGCCCATATCTTTCACTGACTCTCAGCCAGGTGGCTTGGCTGGTGTTGGCTTCTCGGGCGTCTGTTCCATAGCAGTCATCCCCCCCCCACCGCCATGGTGCTGCATTCGTAGATTCCCACTACTGGGGCCGTCACTCCTGCCAAGCAGTGCCCGCAGCAGGCTACCGCCATCAATTCCTCGCCAGTGTCTCCTCAGTCTCTGACTCTGGGGTCTCCATCTCCTCGGGCACTAGCAATCTCCAGCTGGGCCAGCACCGGCAGATCCTTTTCCTGGGTGCTCCAGACCGATGCCTGCCTGGCTGCTGCCAGTGCTACTGCAGCCCCAGCATATGGGCCCAACTCCATCATCGCCCCTGCTGCAACCTACGCTGCAGCCGATGCCTGCTGGGCAGACGCCAGATCAACTGATGCTGGGTGGCCTTGCGCCTGGGTATCCTGCACTGGCTCCTCCGCTGTCATACCCTTCCCTGCACCCTCCTAGCCATTCCTACCAGTGTACAGTGTACCGCCCCTGGTGGATTTTAGCACACTTTTCTAGGGACGTGGATATGTTCCGTCCATACTTGTTGGCAGGTACCTTGCTGCTTTAAGATGAGCTGGAAAGTCTTCAAGCTGGCTCCTCCCACCCACCCGGGTGGTAAAACCCTTGGCTGCGCCCCATGACACCAGATCTTCCTTACCGCTTGGAAGCTCAGGTTCCCTCCTTAGTGCTGTTGTGTCTCTAGCCTGGATCCTAAACCTTCGGTTTTACCGAATATCGTGTTGAAGTTTACGCGACTTCAGTCTTCTCCTTCCTTAGCGGCTGCGATGGGTTCCAAATCTCTCTGCTTTCGGCTTTCGTTTGTGCCCTTGCGAGCAGGAAATGTCTCTGCCAGACCCACTTGCCACGTGCGTCTACTGCCTTGGGATTGGCCACGATCCGCAGGCCTGCGATCTTTCCAAGTCCATTTTGGCTTTGGTTCTTGAAGACCGCGCTGCCCGACTCCAACTGTGGCACTTTGAAAAAATGGTTTCCGCCAGTGAAGTCGAAGCAGGCCCGTAGGGAGGTGTCCATGGCTGTGTGCTCCTCAGAGCAGCTGGAGCAGTTAATCGCCCTCGAGGAGGAGTCTGCCTAGGCTGTGTCTTCATCTTCCTCTGCGTTTATCCCACTCTCCTTTGGCTTCTCCTGCACTGCTTCTTCCGGGAGCTTTGTCAGTCCCTCTCTATCAAGGGAGAGGGGCCATCAGGAACTCTTCCTTGGGTCAAAGAAGGATCCAGAAGTTAAGTCCTACCAACGACGTTTCCGGGAACAGGAGAGATCTCGCTCCCCGGACTGTCCTATCGACTTCAGTCGAGGTTGTGGCCAAGGCCGCTGGCTTTTTCGGTGTCCCCGTCAGGTCAGCTGGCCAAGATACCAGTTGATGAGGTCAGGATTTTTCTTGGCCCATTAGATGGGCTGTCGACTGAAGAGGCAGACAACCCTCTTTCACCGGTTCCCCTGGTGCCTACTGAGGACTTGCCTCGGCCTCCCGAGCCAAAGTCCCCAGTCAAGGACCCTGATCCGGAGGATGTGTGGGTTTCCCCCGGCCCTTTGACCCATCATGGGCGACCCCGACTGTCTTGATCCTCTTCCGTGTCGGGCAAGTCCCGCCGACGCTGGCGGTCCGGGTCCCATCACGGAAAGCGACGTCGCCGCTCTTCCTTGTCATCCTCTTTGGATGACAGGCTCCAGTGCAAGTTGCTTTGGCTCTGAGGATATGATGTGGCAGCAGCTCTTGTTGGCTGGCAACAAGCAGACTCGGTCGCCTTCCCCGGCAATTAAGTGGCTGTTGCCCGAGCGGCCGAAGTGATCTCTCCCTCGGTTCCTTGGTCAAGGAGTCGACTCTGGCGCAGATTGCTCGGCAGAAACCAGCTGCTCCACCCATTGTGGTGAAACCACCGCCTCCGAAGACTGAGGCCCCTGCCAAGGATTCTTGGTTGGGTCAGGACTTGCCCCACAGGTTGTCGGTCACCCTCACTCCCGATCAGCCTCGGCGAGTGGAGGGTGGCTCAGGTGCTCAGCAGCTGTTCGCGGACTTCTGAGTCAGACTCCTCCTCTGTATTCCAGGCCCCTCGACCTGGAATCCTTTGGGGGTCTGTTGGCAGACGAGAGCCCATCCTCATTCCTCGGTATTCTTCGACTCATCTCGGTCTGCTGGGATGCAGCTCGAACCCATGCAGAAACGGGCCAGATATCCCCTCAGATTTTGGACTGAGGAGATTCCCCCACGGAGGCCTTTCCCGTGGCTGAGGCCATTGTTGGTCCGGCCTTGGAGTTGTGGCAGCGTCCTGCCTCCTGTCCTGCATCTTCGGCCAGGATGGCACGCAAGTACGCAGTCCCGACCGGTTTCCTCCCCGGTTTTTCGGAGCACCCTTCGGCTGAGGGGCTGGTGACCGATGGCGTTTTCCGGCGCTCTGGAAATGCCAGGGACGTAGAGAAGCCCCTGAACAAGGAGTCCAAAAAGGTGGACTACTCCGGGTGCAAAGTTTATGCTGCCACCTCTCTAGACCTTTGACAGGCTAGCTCGGCTCTACTGATGGCATACTTTTTACACGCCCTTTTGGGCTCCCTGGATGAGGTGCTTCCTCATCTCCTGGCTGACCTTTCAAACGACTGTCAAGCAGGTGTGGGATCAGGGAAGTGCTGTGGCCAAGCAACAGCTCCAGACTGCTCTGTATATCAGAGACTCTTGTGCCTGGTCAGTAGCGGCCGCAGTATTAATGCTCCGTAGAGCCTGGCTGCAGATCTCTACCTTCTCGGCAGATATCCAGCACAAGCTGGCAGATGTCCCTTTCTTGGGCACCGACTTGTTCGGGCCCGGAGTGGAGGGCCACCTCCAGCAGATTGAGAAGTCCAATACCTCCTTCGACTCTGTCATGTCTGCCCAGAAGGACAAAGGCCGCCAGCAACAGTGCAAGCCCTTCCGCCCCTGCAGCACGACCAGCCCAGCAGCATCAGCATCAGGGCAGCAGGCGTCCTGTAAGGAGTCGACTAGAAAATGCTATGACTTGAAATGGAAGAGATTCTCCATTTGATGTCAGGGTAAAGAGTTGGACCCTTCACCCTGTCCGTTGGCTAGCATATTGGACTACTTGTGGTCCCTTTCTCAGCTAGGGCTTTGGTCTACGACCCTTAAGGTGCACCTGGCAGCCATCTCTGCTTACCAGGCGCGGGCCGGCAAGCAGTCGGTGGTCTGGCGCCTTTTTCAAAGGCTTAGATCACATATCACCTCTAGTGCGAGAACCTCCACCCTTGTGGGATCTACTGCTGGTATTGGCTAAGCTCATGGGCAAGCTTTTCGAACGGATGCACAGGTGTGACATCTCTCACCTGTCATGGAAGACCACCTTCTTGGTGGGTATCACGTCACCCAGAAGGATGGGAGAGCGCCAGTTGCTTTCCATTAAGTCTCCTTATCTGGTCTTCCACAGGGACAAGGTTGTCCTTTGCCCCCACCTGAAATTCCTTTTGAAGGTGGTGTTGGGAGTCTCACCTGAATCTGATGTTAACTCTGCCGTGTTCTACCCTAATCACACCTCAGAGGCCAAATATAGGCTCCATACTCTGGACCCTAGAAGAGCGCTTGCTTACTAAGGAGCAGACGGCTGAAGTTCGGGGAGAGGTTTGTCAGCTGTTTATCACCTACGCTGAAGCCACACCTGGCAGCCCTGCAGCCAAGCAGACGATAAGCAGGTGGGTCACCTCCTGCATCGATCTCTTCTATACGTTGGCTGGAATAGAGCCACCCAAAGGGATAAGAGCTCATTCAACCCGTCATACTGCTGCTTCTGTGGCTGCTTCTAGGGACATCCCTATCCAGGAAATCTGCAGCGCTGCTACCTGGAAGTCAGCACACACCTTTCTAGGGACATGGATATGTTGTTCATCCACACTGTCTAGCAGATTCCTTGCCGCTTTAAATCTTGCCGGAAGGTCTCCAAGCTGGCTCCTCCCACCCACCCGGGTGGTAAAACTCTCGGCTCCGCCTCATGACGCCAGATCTTCCTTACTGCTTGGAAGCTCAGGTTCCCTCCTTAACGCTCTGCGTGATAGACTGGATCCTAATTCTTGGTTTGCCGAAACTCATTTTAAAATTTTCAAGACTTGGTCATCTTTCTCCTCGGGCTGCGATGGACAAATTGACTCCTGGTTTTCGTGGTGCCCTTGTGGGCAGATGATGTCCAGGACGGACCCGCGACTCCGTACGCGCTCTGCTGCCTCGGCCTAGAACCGACCCTCAGGCCTAGGGAAGTCATGCTGCTCGCTTTGGCCAACGTCTTGGAGGACCGTCGCTGCCGGTTACAGCTTGGGCACCCCGAGAAGCGCTACCCGCCGGTTAAGTCGAAGGAGACCTGTTGGGCGGTTACCATGGCGGCTGGCTCGGCTGAGCAACTTGAGCAGATGATCGCCCTTGAGGAGGAGGCGTCCCAGGCCGCATCATCCTCTTCCTTGGTCGCGGCATTTATCCTGCTCTCTGGGTACCTCGTATTCAGCTTCGTTCAAGGAGCTTTGCCAATCCCTTTCCATGCAGGGAGAGGGGCCATCGGGACATTCCTCTCGGTCCAAAAAGGAGGACTCAAAAGAGTAAGTCCCATCGTCGGCGTTTGTGGGAATGGGAGAGGTCTCCTCCCCCGGACTGTCGACTTTGGTCGAGGTTGCGGCTAAGGCCGCTGGCTTCATGGCGTCCCCATCAGACCAGCTGGCCGACACACCTGTCGACGCAGTCGAGATTTTTCTCGACCCGTCGGACGGGTTGTCGACTGGTGAGGCAGACAACCCTTCTTCTCCGGTTCCCCCAGTCTAGACTGAGGATCTGCCTGCGCCCCTGGTGCAACAGTCCCCGATTTAAGGCTTCCGAGCCGAGGGAAGAGCAGGTGTCTCCCCAGACCCATCTCGAACACCGGGTCTCTGTCTCGGACTTCGCCTCGGTCCAGCCAATCCCGCCATCGGTGGTCTCTGTCTCGGCACCAAGGTAAGCAGCGCCGCCGCTCGTCCTCGTCTTCTGCCTCGGAAGAGAGGCTTCGGCGCAAATTGTGTCGGCCTTCGAGGACCGATGTGGCAGCACTACTTGTCCGGGAACAAGTCGACGCCGCCTTCCCGCCATCAAGTGGTTGTCACCCGAGCGGTCGACAACCCCGCCAGGTCGAGGTGCTCAAGCCTGGGCCGTTGTTCGCCGAAACCAGCTGCCCCACCGATTGTGGTGGAACCTCCGCCTCCACTACCGAAATCGGGGGCGCCGACCAAGGACTCTCGGTGGGTCGAGGCCTGCCCCACAGGTTGTCTGTCACCCTCACTCCCGACCGTCCTCTGCAGGTGGAGAGTGGCTTAGGCCCCGGGCAGCTCTTCGCAGACTCCTCAGAGTCAGACTCCTCCCTGTTCTCCAGGCCTGTTGACCTGGAGTCCTCCGGGGACCAGTCATTGGACGAAAGCCCATCGTCCTTCATGGGTTTGCTTCGGCTCATCTCGGAGTCCACCGGATGCAGCTTGAGCCCGTATCCAAACAGGCCAAGTATCCCCTGATGGAGATACTGGACCGAGGGGATTCCCCACGGAGGCCTTTCCAGTGGCTGAAGCCATTGTTGGCCCAGCCTTGGAGCTTTGGCAGCGGCCTGCTTCCTGCCCTGCGCCTTCGTCCAGGATGGCCAGGAAGTATGCGGTCCCTACCGGCTCTTTGCCCGGGTTTTCGGAACACCACTCTGCCGAGGGGTTGGTCACCGACAGCATTTTCCGGCGTTCCGGGAACGCTAGGGACGTGGACAAGCCCCCTGACAAGGAGTCCAAAAAGCTGGACTACGCCGGGCGCAAGGTGTACGCTGAGGCCTCCGCCAGGCCAGATCGGCTGTGCTGATGGCACACTTCTCCCACGCCCTCATGGGCTCCCTGGATGAGGTGATCCCTCATCTCCCGGCCGACCTGCAGACCACGGTCCGGCAGGTGCAGGACCAGGGTAGGGCAGTGGCTAAGCAGCAGCTCCAAACGGCTCTGAACATAGGAGACTCCTGTGACAGATCGGTTGTGGCCGCGGTGGCCATGCGCCGCAGAGCATGGCTGAGGATATCCACCTTCACGGCGGATACCCAGCAGAAATTGGCGGATGTCCCCTTCCTGGGGACTGACCTCTTCGGCCCTGGAGTGGAAGGTCACCTCCAGCGGAACGAAAAGTCCAGTGCCACACTGGATTCGGTCACCTCCGCCCAGAAGGACAAAGGCCACCGACAGCAGCAGCACAAGTCCTTTTGCTCTTCTGCGCCTGCAGCACGTCCGGCCCACCAGCACCAAGGCCAGCAGGCTCGCGCTTGGCATCCCAAACCCAAGCACGCGGCTTCCTCCAGTAGGAAGCAGGGAGGTAAAGGCCCAGGAGGTCCCTCGACCGGTCCCGCCTCCAAGCCTGCCCAGTGACTGGTTGAGGGGTGTCACCCCCAGCCTCGTCACTCCCCCTCCGTTCCCCCCCATTGGGGGACGGCTCTGCCGCTTCCTTTCCGCCTGGTCCGCTGTCACCACAGACTGCTGGGTGTTGGAGGTGGTAGGAAATGGCCTGCCTCTGGAGTTCGAGCAGGCCCCACCCTTCCGAGCAGTCAGCCCTCGGGGGGCCACGGGTTTCACAGCCTCTCTGTCGGCCCGCCGAGCCGATATTGCCCTGCTTCTCGAAAAAGAGGTGATCAGGAAGGTGGCGGATCCTCCTCCAGACCCGGGGTTTGTGTCCAGGTACTTCCTGGTCCCAAAACGGACGGGGGGCTGGCGCCCCATTCTCGACCTGCACGACCTGAACAGGTTCCTAAGGTCTCGGACCTTCAGGATGGTCACTGTGGCTCAGATAATCCCATCCTTGGAACGAGGCGTGTGGTTCTGTTCTCTGGACCTTCAGGACGCATTCTTTCACGTCTCAATCCATCCGTCCCACCAGAGATTCCTCCGCTTCAGAGCGGAGGGATCCCTTTACGAGTTCTGGCCCATGCCCTTTGGCCTTTCCCTAGCTCCCATGGTCTTCACCAAATGCGTGGCAGTAGTGACAGCATTCCTGCGGCGCTGAAGGGTCCGGGTGTACTCCTACCTGGACAACTGGCTGATTGCAGCCCCCTCCAGAGCGGAGGTGGAGCGGTCCAGAGATCTGGCCCTCCAGGTTTGCTCTCAGGTTGGCCTCCTCATCAACGAGGCCGAATCGGAACTCGTGCCAAAGCAGGTGATACAATTCATCGGGGCAGAGCTCGACTCTCCTCGAGCCAGAGCACGGCTCCCGGCAGACAGGGCCGAGGTTCTTTCCTCCATTGCCCAATCATTTCAGGTTGGGCAATCGCGCCCTGCCTGGGACTTCCTGCGCCTCCTGGGCCTTATGGCGGCCTGCACCAGCATGTCCGTTGGGCCCGCTGGTACATGCGTCCCCTTCAGTTGGGACTGGCCAGCCAATGGTCACAGCACTTTGATCCGCTGGATCAGCTAGTGACAGTGACCCAGGGGATGTGGAACGCTCTCCAGTGGTGGACCGTTCCAGCACATCTGCAGGAGGGCATCCTGTTTGTCCGCCCCGAGCTGACGGTCTCTCTATCAACCGATGCGCCTCTGATGGGTTGGGGTGCCTCCACCTCCGTGGGATCTACTGCTGGTATTGGCTAAGCTCATGGGCATGCCATTTGAACCGATGCACAGGTGTGACATTTCTCACCTGTCGTGGAAGACCGCCGCCTTGGTGGCTATCACGTCAGCAAGAAGGATGGGAGAGCTCCAGGTGCTTTCCATCGAGTCTCTTTATCTGGTCTTCCACAGGGACAAGGTTGTCCTGCGCCCCCACCTGAGAATCCTTCCGAAGGTGGTGTCGGAGTTTCACCTTAACCAGATGTTGACTCTGCTGGTGTTCTACCCCAGTCACACCTTGGAGGCCGAATATAGGCTCCATACTTTGGACCCTAGAAGAGCGCTCACTTATTACAAGGAGTGGACGGCTGCAGTTCGGGGAGAGGTTCGCCAGCTGTTTCACCTATGCTGAAGCCACACTTGGCAGACCTGCAGCCAAGCGGACGATAGGCAGGTGGATCACCTCCTGCATAGATCTCTGCTATAGGTTGGCAGGCATGGAGCCTCCCAGAGGGATAAGAGCTCATTCTACCCGCCATACCACTGCTTTGGTGGCTGCTTCCAGGAAATCTGCAGGGCTGCTACCTGGAGTTAGCACACACCTTCATCACCCTTTACCACATCGACTTTGAGTCACGCGGGATGCTGGTTTTGGGGCCTCGGTTCTCCAGTCATTATTCCCTAAGTGGGGGGGTGCGCCTTGCCTCCCTCCTCCCGGAGAACTGCTAGGTGTCTGCCAGACAGTGTGGATGAACAACATATCCATGTTCCTAGAAATTCAGGTTACTCACCTGTAACAGGAGTTCTAAGAATGGTATGTTGTTCATCCTGACGACCAACCCGACCTCCCTGGCTTCAACGCACAACCTGACTTCCAGTGGGCTAGATCTAGCTTCGTGGGGCGGAGCAGAGTTTTACCACCCGGGTGGGTGGAAGGAGCCAACTTGAAGACCTTCTGGCAAGATTTAAAGCTGCAAGGAATCTGCCAGACAGTGTGGATGAACAACATATACCATTTCTAGAACTCCTGTTACAGGTGAGTAACCTGTATTTTCAGTCAAGTAGGGGTAAGTAGCCGCCTTCCTCAGTTTTTCAACCAAGGGGGAAGAGACAGTTGTCCTTTTTATTTTTACTAATTAAATTAGAGTAAATTTTCTGTTCCGACCCGGTATAGTCAGTTTTTAGCACTTACCTGCGTTTTAACTGTGGTAGCTCCTGGTTTCATTTGTGTTTGAATTCAACCAGGGTAACTCCTGGTATTTTATTCTAGTTTCATTCTGGGGTAATTCCTGTTTTTCAATCAACATGAAGTCTTGCTATATTATGACATGCAGTGAGTCCCAACCTTCGAACTGCTCCGGAGGTGAAAGAGTTAACTTTCCATGCCAGGCATGGAACTTTGAGCACGAGCTCGGTTGAAAGCTCTGTCTGTTGTTCTTCAAACTCACACTGTCAGATTCTTTACTCCGCCTCAATGAAGAGTCGCTCCAGAGATTTCTCCTCGGTTCATTTTGTCGGTTAAAGTATTAATTTTTCGTTTTTTTAACCGAATTTAAACCGCAACCGGTCGGTTCAAGCTCTGTCTGTAGTATCGTAAGTACTAGATAGGTTTTACATTATTTCTGTGTGGAACTTGTAAACGGTATTATCGGTTCGGTTTGAACCGATCAGGTTGTTGTAAAATTCATTAAATCTGTCTTAGAGTGCGGTTCCCGGTTCTAATCGGTTCTAAAAAACCTGATTTCATTACATTTTTTCCACAACCCGTGACACAGTTGGGAACCGATAAGAGGGTCTTGCTTGGCGGATTGCCATAAACGGGAAAGTTTTGGTTAGGCTGGCACTATGTCTGAGAAACCCAAATGAAAAACCGGGCCCACTGGGTTTCAACACTGCAGTGTTTGTGGGGAAGACTTTGCCAAGGCTGACCCCCACACCACCTGTGTTTATTGTCAGGGGTTTGACCACCTCAATGCAGACTGCCAGATTTGCAAAAATTTTCCTGCAGCTACCCTGGATAAGAGAGTTGGTAGGCTCAGGAAAAGAGAGGCCAAGAAGTCCGCTGACCTGGATGGCCATCCCGGCTTGGTTGTAACCGAACCGGAGGGAGTGCCCTCTGACGAGGGCGAGACTTTCTCAGGCAAAAGGAGAGCTGACTCGGAGGAGTCGGTTCCAGCAAAAAGGACTAGAAAATCGGCAGGTGTGGAGCCAAAATTTCCAACTGCTGAAGAAATAGCCAAAGTGATTAAAATTGTCCAGTAGCTTTCCCCGGTTCCGACCAAACCGGCACTATCAGGTGAGCGTACGGTTCGGTCGGTTCCACTGGTTCAAGAATGATTTAGAGGAATTTTATGAACCGGAGGAGGGGGAAGAGGAGTATGAGGAGAGTGAATGTGGATTTGAAAGTCTGGATGTGCCCACTGAACCGGACATCTCCCCAGACAGACCTTCAGGAGTGTCTACCCCTAGGCTTTCTGAGTCCCCCTCTCATCTTATGTTTTATGAAAAAGTGGCTGAAACCCTCCAGCTCCCTGTGGAGGAAGCTGTGGATGATCAAGAGGAGCCTGACTATGTAGAAATGATGGATATCCCAGAGTCTAGGAGACTGTCTATTCCTTTGCATAAATCTTTTGGGAAACAGACATTAAAAATTCTATAAAACTCCTCACACTATACCTCCTGTGGATAAAAGAATGGACAAGAGGTACACATTGTCAGGCTCTGATACGGAGTTCCTTACACAACAATGCAGCCATGTTGGGGTAGTGCAGGCTACAGCCTGTGACAAGGCTAATATTCCCTTGGCTTCACATCCCCCTGACAAGGACTCCAGGAGGATTGATGCTATGGCAAAGAAACAGTACATGGCAGCATCCTTGGGACTCAGACAGGCAAATTATATGGCTTATGTTGCTAGATATCAGAAATCCAGATGGGATACTGTTATGGCTCTAGCAAAACAGGTCCCTGGCCAGCTTGCCAAGGAGCTGGAGCAGGTGGCTGCTGATGGTATTGAGGCATCCAAGGTGCAATTCCATGCTGCAGTGGACTCTAATGATGTGTCATCAAGAATCATGGCTACATCTGTGGCACTTCGCAGAATGGCTTTGCTCAGATGTATTAGCCTGTCACAGAATACCCAGACTAAGGCCATGGATTTTCCTGTTGTGGGTAATTCTCTGTTTGGGGAGCAGACAGAGAATTACATGAAGAAAATGGATGAGTATAGGACCACCTATAGGAGTGCACAGGCCAAGGAAAGGCAGGCCACTCCTCAAAGGCAGCCTTCCAGGGGCAGGGGCAGACCTTTTCATAGGCCTTTTTACCAAGCCCAGGCCTCCTCTTCTGCTTATGCCCAGAGGGGGTTCTTTAGAGGGAGAGGCAGACGGGGTACAAGCAGACCTGCTTCCACCCCTCAGCCTAAAGCCCCTTCCAAGCAGGCACCCTGGTGGGGTAGCCAGGGCCGATTCTCCACTACCTGTAGGGGGCAGGCTGGCTTACTTTGTCCAGGACTGGAAGTCTTTAACATCAGACAAGTGAGTCCTGGAAGTAGTAAGCCAGGGACTGGTTCTCAGCTTCAAAAAATTTCCAAAGATGAGAACCAGGTCCTTTCCACCAGCAAATCCATCGGAGGCACTTGCCCTAGAAACAGAAGTTTCTACCCTCCTGGCCCTCAGAGCTGTGGAAAGGGTTCCACCCCTACACCAGGGTAAAGGGTTATACTCCAGGTACTTCCTTACCCCAACAAAGACAGGAGAATGGCGGCCCATCCTGGATCTCAGATACCTGAACAAGCACCTTTTAAAACCAAAATTCAAAATGGTGACTCTGGGAATTATTTTACCCTCTCTATGGCCAGGGGACTGGCTAGCCTCCCTGGTCCTCAAGGATACCTACTTCCATGTTCTTATCAGAAGCTCCCATCGAAAGTTCTCAGATTCGAACTGCCCTCAGGCCATTACCAGTTCAGAGCAATGCCCTTCTGCCTCACCTCTGCCCCGAGGGTATTCACAAAATGCCTGGCAGTAGCAGTTGCCCATTTAAGAAGGCAAAAGATTGCCATCTTTCCTTACCTGGACGACTGGCTCATAGTCGGCCAGTCTCCAGACCAAGTCAAACTACACCTTCAGGTAACTCAGCAACTGCTCACATCTCTAGGTTTCCTTCTCAATCTTCCAAAGTCGGTTCTAGAGCCTGTCCAGCTTCTCACCTTCATAGGTGCAGAACTGAACACAAGAGGCCAGAGCCTTCCTTCCTCTGGAAAGAGCAAGGACCCTGGTCTCTCTGGCCTCCTCCTTCACTCTGCAGGTCTCTCGACAAGCAAGGCATTTTCTGCAGCTCCTGGGGCACATGGCTGCTTCTACAGCAGTGGTGCAGGAGCAAGATTTCAGATGAGGGACATCCAGTTCCATTTGAGAGCCTTTTGGTCTCAAAGGAGAGACCCTCTAACCAAATTGATCCCAGTGACTCGAACCCTGATCCAAGCCCTTCAGTGGTGGCAGGATCAGAGCAATCTGAGACAGGGGGTCCCCTTCACCCATCAGTCTCACTCCTTAATCCTCACTACAGATGCATCCCTCTTGGGGTGGGGAGCTCACATGAGCGACCTCACTACCCAGGGATTGTGGTCTCCTCAGGAATCTGCTCCACATCAACCTATTGGAACTCAGAGCAGTTTTTCTAGCACTTCAAGTGTTTTCCACATCTGTTCAGAACAAAGTCGTACAGGTCAGAACAGACAACACCACTACAATGTGGTACATCAACAAGCAAGGAGGCACTCTGTCTACGGCCTTGTGCACCGAAGCAATGAAGTTGTGGTCTCTGGCTTATTCTCTGAACATCTCCCTTACGGCAGTTCACCTCCCAGGCAAGGACAATGTCCTGGCAGATGCTTTCAGCAGGATTTCCCAGGGCCATCACGAATGGTCACTGGATCCCCTAGTTCTGGAGGTAGTATTTGCCAGTTGGGGCACCCCACAGATAGATCTTTTTGCAGCCCCAGACAATCACCAACTTCCCCTTTTTTGTTGCAGGCCCCCAGTGTTGGGCTCAGTCCTCTGATGCCTTCCTCTCAGTTGGGAAGGGAAGTTTCTTATGCTTCCTTCTTCTACTTAAGGGCTAGTCAAAATCAGATCTCAACCCTGCAAGATGATCCTGATTGCTCCAGATTGGGCCAGACAGCCCTGGCACCACTCCTTATGTCCTTAGCAGTCCACCTTCCCCTCGTCTTCCCAGGAATCACAACCTGTTAGCCTGTGCTCAGGGAGAGTTTGGTACCGAATCTAAAATCTCTCAATCTCAAGGCCTGGCTCTCTGAAGAGTGAGTTTGTGACCTACACCTTTCCCAAGGTGTATTGGATATCTTGAAGGCTTCTAGGAAGCCTTCCACCAGGGCTACTTATAATTCCAAATGGAAGAGGTTTTCCATATGGTGCTCTGGCAAGCACATTTCCCCAGAATCTGCTGACTTACTCACAGTCCTGGATTACATGGTGCATTTGAATACTTTGGGGCTGAGACCAGCTACCCTAAAGGTGCACCTGGCAGCAGTGTCTGCTTTATCAGCAGGTAAACCCTGTTCTATTTCAGCTCATCCTGTATTCTCAAAGTTTTTCAAGGGGTTTCTTCACACCAACCATCCATTCAGGGACCCTGCCCCATGCCTGGGATCTTAATATTTGCATTGCCCAGCTTATGCAACCCCCTTTTGAGCCCTTGTCTTCAGCAGAGCTTAAGTACTTGACTTGGAAAACCGTGTTTTTGGTAGCTATCACTTCTGCCAGGCACATAAGTGAATTACAAGCATTATCAGTGGAGCCTGATTTTATCTCCTTTCATAGAGATAAGGTGGTCCTCAGGACTAACAAAGTTCTTGCCTAAGGTGGTTTCAGACTTCCACCTTAATCAATCTGTCTCCCCCTGTGTACTTCACTGACCATTCCTCCTCTGGCGAGAGGAGACTGCACAGTTTAGATGTCAAAAGAGCCCTTAGTTACTACATAGAACGTACCAAGGGTCACAGGTTTGACTCCCGCCAACTGTTCCTCGCTTATGGTGAGGTTGGTAAAGGGAAATCTGCCACAAAAAGATCCATTGCCAGGTGGATTGTCTCTTGTAGCCAATTTTGCTATGAAAAACTGGGTAAGGTTCCTCCCTCAGGCCTCACTCTTAACAGAGGTACAGCTGCGTCTCTGGCTGCTGCCAGGGACATCCCTATCTTGGAGATATGTCAAGCAGCTACCTGGAAAACAGTTCACACTTTTACCAAGCATTACTCCTTGGACATCCAGGCTAGGAGTGATGCTCGGTTTGGCACAGCTGTGCTTCAGAGCCGGTTTCCTAAGTAGGTTCTGTCCCTCCTCCATGGAGATACTGCTGTGTAGTTTGCATATGTCAAAATATAGCAAGACTTCATGTTGTTTGAAGAAAAAATTACTCACCTTAGTAATGTTGTTTCTTCTAATGGAGTCTTGCTATATTATGACCTCCCTCTCTGCCTGCCCCTCTCAGAACCTCTGCTTTTGGGATGTGGATGGGCAGTGCAGTGTTGGCACTTGGTAGATGCCCACCTTGTTTTTTCACCCCTCATTTTTGGGGTGTTTGGGTGTTTTTTTTTTTTATTTTTTTCTTTTGGATCCCCTGACTTGAGTCTTTGTTTTGGGACGAAAAAATGTGTTCTTATATTTAGTAGCCAGTTGGCTAGTGTAGATTTACAGCTTCCACACAGAACCTTAGTGAGTTTTGCTCG
This sequence comes from Neoceratodus forsteri, assembly GCA_016271365.2. Taxonomy (NCBI): domain Eukaryota; kingdom Metazoa; phylum Chordata; order Ceratodontiformes; family Ceratodontidae; genus Neoceratodus; species Neoceratodus forsteri. The sequence goes on along the minus strand of CM028133.1, from coordinate 266,453,025 downwards.
TAAAGATCTGACAGTTTGAGTTTGAAGAACAGACAGCTTTCAACCGAGCTCGTGCTCAAAGTTCCATGCCTGGCATGGAAAGTTAACTCTTTCACCTCCGGAGCAGTTCGAAGGTTGGGACTCACTGCATATGTCATAATATAGCAAGACTCCATTAGAAGAAACATTACTAAGGTGAGTAATTTTTTCTTTGTCTGTTGGCATAACCAGAAAAAAAAAGTTTGTACTTTGGAGTGGTCAGGGGTATGTCACAGAAAACTAAAAAGAGAACAGGACCCACAGGTTTCCAGCACTGTTCCGAGTGTGGGGGAACTTTGTGCAAAAGCATCTCCAGAGTTAATCTGTTTGTCTGGGGTGTGACCACCTACAGACAGATTGAGATTTGTGTTAACTTTTCGTAGTCCACTTTAGACTGTTTAAAAGACTGTCTGAAAGAATGGCTGATAAGGCTGCTAACCCAGCCGCAGACCAACCGGATGAACTGGGAGAGCTGTCCTCTGAAAGGGGCGATAGCTCTATTTCAGAAAAAATGAACCGCAGATTAGGCTGCTGCACTGGCCGTTGCGGTCAAGAGAGAGAGAAGGAAGACCCCTGGCAGATCTGGAACAACATTTTTATAGTTGGATTACCTTAAGAGTTGAGATGAAACCTATCTCCCAGGCTTGAAGGTTACTGGTAGCCCAACACCCAGAGCAAGTCATAGTCAAGACCAGATGGGAGAGGGAAACTAACCTACAAATTGACAGCTTAGAGTGGCAAAACACACTTACCCAAAGCTGGCGCATCACGGCTTCCCCCTCTTGGGGCGAGTACCTCTGGAAGGTTGTGATGTTTTTCAGAACCCCAACAACTACCAAATATTTTAACCCTGAATACACTAATTTATGTTGGGGTGGGGAGTGGGTCCCCACTTCCATATTTTTTGGGAGTGCCCAGAGCTTAGTTGTTTCTGCCAACAGGTTCATGATGAAATTCAGAGAATTCTGGGGGTGTCTTTTCCTGGATCCTTTGGTGCCCTTTGTTTAGGTCTCTAGAATAAGGAACAATTAAAACTTTCCAGACCCCAGAAGAAATTATACCATATCTTTAGACTGGCGGCCCTAAAGAGTATCACGGTCTGTTGGCTGTCCGTGACCCCACCCACCATCTGTATTTAGAAAGATAAGGTGAATGAGTTAGAGAAGATGGAAAAAATTACTGCGTCTCTACGGCTTAACACTGACATTTGGGCAGATATTGAGGGATTGGTACGAGAAGGGTTTTCAGCCTGATGATCCTGGAAGGGGAGATCCACACTTGGCTTCTGGCCAGGAAGCATAGGCATGAGTTTGGGAAACTGATTGAATTTGAGATGGGAAATGTAAGTACCATCAGCTTCCTTTTGGAATAGCAGTACGGGTATAGATGGAGGCGAGAAGTTGTCAAGGGCTTTACCACCTGCCATCAATTATTCAGTGTTAGCTTTAATACTTTAATTGCAGCCTTTTTACTGTTATAGGTTGAGTATTTATAGGTGGGGGAAAAAGAAATAAAGGGAAGGGAAAAGAAAGAAGATCTCATCACTCACACAATATTTGTTATGGTTTTTATGCTTTATTTAAAGTGTACATAGTTCTTCAGCCGTGATGTTTTGATGTAGAAAGAGGAGCTTTGTTTAGGAAGAAAGTTTTTTGAGGGGAGTGGAAGGAATTTGAGTGGAGTTTAACAAGCTCTCTGCGCCATAGATGCAGAGGAGATGCCTTATAGTTTTAACTTCGTACTGAGAAGTGATGGTTTAGGCTACGGGCCCTCTGGTAGAGGGGCTCCTCCCCTTTTTCTTTTCTTTGTAACAGATGCCAGTAGAATGAGAACAGAAGAAAAAAGAAACACATATGGACTGTATAAAGATGGACATTTATTAACCCGAAGGGGACAATGTTCATACTGTATAAAGTGATATTATCAAAGCTCTTCTAATAGTATTAATAGTATTAAATGTAATAATAGTTGTAGAAGTAACATTAAGTGATGTTATATCAATCTTGTGTATTTTCTGTGCATCAATAAAAATTGAGTAGAAAAGAGAAGGAAAAACACCAGGAACCGTAACCGAAATAAACCGCGGTTCCTTCTGCCGAGGAGATTGCGAATGCGATCAGGATTCAGTCATTACAGTCCCCGGTTCGGGTTGACAAGCAATAGTTTCCACAAACTCCCAGTTCAGATGTTATCCTCTGTTTAATAGACCAAGGTGGGGATCCTTATGGGAACAGTGACTTTGGAAATGAGCTAGATGTAGATGAGGATTTTGGGGACCCTGTTGATCCAGACATTTCCTCTTATCCTCACAGACCAGATTCCCCTGACAAGGGAACAGAGGATTTTACCTCCTATTTTGCTTTTTTGAAGCAAGTGGCTCAATTTTCGCTTTATGCTGAAGCTTGGCAGAGGATAACCTATCAGTGGGTCCATCAGCTCGAAGACAACGGATAAGTTCATCCAGCTTCCACTGGACAGACCAGCCCCCATCCCATTACTCACTGGTGCATGCGGGCCTGATTCAAGCAGAAATTCAAACCCTACTGCTAAAAAAACTCCTCCATAGAGCCAGTTCCCCTAAGCCCAGCGGGGCACAGGCTTCTACTCGCACTTCTTTCTAGTGCCAAAAAAGACTGGTGACTTGACCTATTCTGGACCTCAGTGAACTCAATCAATTTGTAGAGTACAAGGTTTCGGATGGTCACCGTACAGGGCATTCTTCCCATGATAAACCAAGGTGACTGGCTGGCATCACTGGACATGCAGGCTGCCTACCTTCACATTCTAGTGGCAAAGCCCCACAGGAGGTTTCTTAGATTCCTCTTCCAAGGAAGGCATCATCAAGTCAGGGCACTGTTTTGGCCCATCATCTGCCCCGAGGGTATTCACCAAGTGCCTCACAGTGGTAGCAGCGGCCCTCTGAAGAAGACACTGTCTTTCCTTATTTGGACAACTGGCTCCTGACCGCACCGTCCAAAGGACAACTTCAGAGGTCCATTCAGGACACCTGTTCTCCAGAGAACTAGGTATCACGATCAGTGTCCTGAAATCCTCCCTAATACCAAATCAAAACCTACAGTTCATCTGGGGCCCTTCTATATACTACTCGAGGGAGGGTCTTTTTGCATCAGGACAGAGCTCTTTGTCTCCAAGCCTTAGCTCGTCACGTCTCTTCTGCTTCAGCAGATCTTACTTCGAGAGCTCTCTTGCAGTAGGTAATTTCATATACGACTGACCAGGCAGGCATCAGGACCCCACAGAAAAATTTCTAGCTAGCAGTCTCTGGCGGTGGACCGCCCCCACGTCAGGTGACGGATGTCATGCGACATCAGTATAAAGGAGCAGTCCCCCATGCCCGCCTTCCGGTTGTTTCCCACCGTCGACTTGTGAAAATTCCTCGTGGTAGAGTTCCTTTGCTCATCAGTCTCCTCTCGGTTTATTTTACCTATCTTTTAGACTTTTTTTTTTTTTTACTTCTAACGGCCGTGTGTGTTGTCCCAGATGCTCTCCGAGTTGCATTAAAAAAAAAAAAAAAAAGGTGCGACTTGTGCGGTTCCCAACTGCTGCATAAGGATGGACACTCCCTGTACCTCTTCTGTTTAGGCCCGGACCACCCTGTGGAGAAGTGCCAGCAGTTCAACTCGGTCACCGGAAAACGGAGGCAGCAGTCCTTGGAGGCCCACGCTTCAAGAAAAAGATGGCTTCAATGGAGAAGAAGCTGAAGAAGTTAAGGCAGGTTTCTACTTACCCCGAAGGCCATAAGAAAAGAGATGCACTGGGACCGGGACTCCTCCTCCATGGCTCTCGCGACTTCGCTGGAGTCTTGGTTCTTAAGGTGACATTCCTTCCGCAGACTCAGTTTAGACAGTCCTGATGGCACCAAGATTCTGTGTTGCCCTCCCTGCTGGGCTTGTGCTTGGGCCACTCTGGTACCTCAGGGGCAAAGGAGGCTACCGCTCCCAGGAAGGCCGCTTCCATGCAGCCCTCTGGGTTGAACGGTTCCGCTAAGTTGGACGCTGGTGTCACGGACATCCACCTGGACGGTATCGATAAGACGCCAGCTCGTTCGGGAGGGCGCATGGCCTCCAAGTTCGCATCCCCAACGCGACCCACGTTGGGCCAAGGTTCCGATAAGTTGGACGCCGGCTCCTCCAGGATCCTGTTGATAAGTCTGACATCTGCCCCTCTGACTACCGCCCAGCGAAAGAGGCTACAATGGATCCCTTGGACCAGTCCAGCGTCCCAGACTCACCGCAATGTTTGCCGTTGCCTGCCGAGGCTCCCACATCTCCTCTGCTGGACCCCGGGGATTTTAACCCTCCATCCCCGGTTGACATGGAGGAGTTGGGTACGCTGACGTCAGGGCTTCCTCCCACAGGGCCAAACCCCATAATGCCGGATCCTCGGACACTGGCCTACCCAACGCCCGCTGACGCTCCTCTGCTGGACGCCACTCCAACACCAGGCTGGACGCCCACGGGGCCACCTTTACGTGGCCCACCTGCTGGGCTTCTCACAGGGCCTTCTGCTCCGTCGGAGCCCTTGGCACCAGAGTATCAGATACTGCTTAATCTGGAGCTGCCCTACCTGGTACCGCAGTATCAGGTGCCACTTTATCTGATGCTGCAGTACCCGGCGCTTCAACACCCGATGCCAGGCTTTCTGCCATCTGGTTACAGATACTCTCCTTACGGCTACCCTCAGTATCCGTATCCCCCTCCATCGCCCTCACCACAGCCACTGGTGGACTTGAAGGAGATTCTGGCTGCCTGGTAGGCTGAGGCCAAGGCTCAGCTCACCAGGGAGGTGGAGAGCAGTCTTCCGGCACCGGACCCTGCACAGGATCCCCTACGCCGGAGAAGGGAGTCTCCCTCCCCCTTACCTGACACCAGAGGTGAACCTTTGGGTGCGAGGGTGGGGAGGACACTCTTCCCAAAGGGACTGTTCCTCCCCGTGTCGGGAGGAGTCTTCCTCCTGTACATCCGAGACCTCCGACAGACTGGGGGGTGCTTCGATCCTGATGACGAGCCACATACTCCAGATCGTCCCAGGCCAAGGACTCCTCCGGAGGATCCTTCCTTTTTGGAGTTGCTGAGAAAGATTCAGGAAGTTAATCAGTGGCAATGTCTGGAGCCAGATCCACAGCGTAAGAAGCTCACTGCCCACTTGGATCTGCCCAAGACCGTTCAGACATTGATTCCAACCTGGATTGAACCTCATGCGGACCTTGTTTCCATTATTTGGAAGCAACAGTCCGCGTTGGTCCCCCTTACGAGGAAGGCGGATCGGGTATATCAGGCTCCTGAGGGAGTAGATTCTTTGAATGTACACTACCGGTCAAAAGTTTTAGAACACCCCCATTTTTCCAGTTTTTATTGAAATTTACACAGGTTAATGTCTCAATGTACTCTGAAATTAAAGCATAGAACAAATAAACAATTGAGATAAAAAGAAATCATAGAATCATTTTGTTTAACAAAATTTAATCTAAATTTTTGACTCAAAGTAGCCACCTTTGCAGATATACTGTAAATCACTGAACACACCTTGTGGCATTCTTCCTACAATGGACATCAAATATTGTTCGGAAGTTCTTCCCAACACACTTACAGAAGTTCCCACAAATGTGTTGCACTTGTAGGTTGCTTTGCTTTCACCCTTCTGTCCAGTTCATCCCAAACCAGCAAGATGGGGTTTAAGTCTGAGACTGTGCTGGCTATTCCATGATTTGAAGCTCACTGCCTTGTTCTTTTCTCAAGATAGTTCTGACATAGCCTGGAGGTATGTTTTGGGTCATTATCTTGTTGTAGGATGAACCCTGACCAACTAGGTGTAGACCAGAGGGTATTGTATGGCGCTGCAAAATGCTGTGGTAGCCCATTTGGTTCAGGGTGCCAGTCACTCTGTGCTGTTGTCCTGTGAGCCGCCTATCACGCTAAGCTGTTGACTCTCAGAAACTTGTCTTCTGATTCTGTTGTGGCTTTGGGTCTGCCAGATTTTCTTCCTGTCAGTTTCTCTCCAGTTTCCAAGTGCCTTTTGATGGTGTAGGAAACTGTACTCACTGACACCTTGGCTTTCTTTGCAATTTCTCTAAAGCAGTTTTTGCTAACCTAAACTTTTTTTTTAACCTCTAGCAGTTTACCGCTTACCTTTGTACCATTTCAGGTTATTCACTGGACTTGAATTGCTTAAATGTCAATAAAAACTAGAAAAATGGGGGCGTTCTAAAACTTTTGACCGGTAGTGTACACCTCAATGCGGACTGTCGATTAGCACCGCTTACAGCTGTTCGGCCAACCCCAAACATCTCAGCTCGTCTCCACCTGACAAGGAGTCCCGACTTCTGGACCAGTATGGAAAGAAGGTGTACACTTCTACCCTGGGTATTATGGCCCTGAACTTTCGCATATATGGGGGACTACCAGAAGATGATCCTGAGTCGGGTGGAATCCAAATTGGACTCCCTTCCCGAGTCCTAGACCAAACAGGAAGTGGCTGACCTTGACCGTTCTGCTTGTTCGGCCAGTCGGCACATGTGTTGTGCCACCTACGATGCAGTAGACGCAACTGGACGGGGTTCAGCTTTCGCTGTAGGTCTTCGGTGTCATGCCTGGCTCCGGGTGTCAGGATTGGTCCCTGAAGTGCAATACGCCATTCAGGATGTGCCCTTCAGGGGTTCGGTGCTGTTCAGCTGCTGTCATGGACATCATCACAGACCTCCAGGAGAAGGGTACTGCACTCAAGTCTGTGGACTCTGTACAGACCCCCTCGGGGACAGCGTCTCCCTTTTCGTCTGTTCTCAGCCTAAAGCAAAACCACAGGGCAAGCGGGCCAGCAAGCGTTTGGGGGGGGGGGGCGCCCCTCTCCAGCAACCAAGACTCCCCCGCCCAAGAAAGCTGCACGAGCCTCGGTCGCTGCGTTGCCCCACACCTCCTGACTCCTCTCCTCTTCCACTGCCTCTGGACACCCCAGAGGAACCAGTAGGAGGGATGTTCTCCTTCCATCTATCGGGTAGGTAGGGAGAAGATCATATCAGATGCTTGGCTGCTCCAACTGATAGCAACAGGACACTCAATCGAGTTTCTTCAGAAACTGCCCCGAAGACCACCCCCCAAGTCTTCTTACTCCCCGAAACAGCTTCCTCTGGTCCAGGAAGAAATTTCCTCCCTTCTCACGAAGGTGGAGATAGAACCAGCCCCACCCATCTTTGGGGGACAGGTTACTATTCCCATTTCTTCCTAGTTACAAAGAAGTCGTGTGGCCTATTTTAGACCTTGGCTCCCTGAACATGTTTGTGGAGTACAAGCACTTCAGAATGCTGTCCCTGCAGAGCCTTCTGCCATTTCTTCGGCAGGGACAGTGGCTGTGTGCTTTGGATATGCAGAATGCCTACCTGCACATCCCCATCCGCCCTTCCCACTGCAAATTCCTTCGGTTTTCTTTTCAGGGGGACCACTACCAATTCAAGGCTCTCCCATTTGATCTTTCCTCTGCTCCTAGAGTGTTTACCAAATAACTGTCTGTGGTAGCAGCCCGCCTGCATACCTGGGGAGTGCAGGTATTCACATACCTGGACAACTGGCTCCTGGCAGCCCCTTCCAGGGAGGAACTTCTACGCTCTTTCCCTGCAGGTTTTCACCAGTCTGGGCATCACCATCAGCTGGGCCAAATCCCATCTGGTTCCTTGCCAAAGACTCCAGTTAATCAGGGCGATCCTGGACACAACCATCGGCAAGGCCTTTCTGGCTCAGGACATGGTGGACACCCTCCAGACTCGAGCAAGTCTGTCCAGTCGCAGGATGGTCAGTGCCAGGTCGGTCCTTCGCCTCCGGACCTGCAGTGGTGGATGGTGCAAGAGAACCTTTGCCGGGGAGTTCCTTCAATATTGAACCCCCCTCCCAAACATTGACAACAGATACCTCAGGAGAGGGCTGGGGAGCCCATCTAGGGTTTCACAGGACTCTGGGCACCTGGTCCAGAATTGAGCAGACTTCACACATAAATGTGCTCGAACATAGAGCTGTCCTGTATGCTCTTCAGGCTCTGCACTCCTCTCTTCTTCCCACTCATCTATCCATCCAGACATGTGCGTAGTCTGGTACATCAACAAGCAGGGAGGATCTTGTTCCTACCCTCTGTGCAGGGAAGCAATGAGTCTGGAGTTGGGCTGTTCTGCACAATCTTCACCTAATGGCAGTTCATGTTCCGGGAGTAGAAAACTCTGGCAGACCACCTCAGTTGGTCTTTAGCCAGGGCTCACGAATGGGAACTGGATCGAGCGGTAGTAGATGACATCTTCCTGCTCTGGGGAACCCCTCAGGTAGACTGTTCGCATCTCCTCAAAACGCAAAACTTCCCGCCTTCTGCTCGCTCGCTCCAGGGCAATGCATTTTTTGTCTGGACGCTCCGTCTCTCGACTGGAGGGACAGATTCATGTCTGCCTTCCCTCAGATTCCCTTAATTCCGAGGGTGTTGCACAAGCTCTGTTCAGAAGGAGCCCGGATGATCCTCATTGCTCCATTCTGGCCCAGGCAAGTTTTGTTCTCTTCTGTAACAATTTTCAGAGGCACTTCCACTTCCTCTTCCTCGGTCACAGCACTTGCTGACCCAGAATCAGGGGACCCTGGCTCATCCTGGTCTCAAATCCTTTCAGTTGCATGCGTGGCTCCTGCAGACGTAGCTCAAGCCCGGTTTGGGGTCTCTCCGTTTGCAGCGGACATTCTGGTGGATGCTAGAAAACCTTCCACTTGGTCCACCTATGCCATGAAGTGGAAAGTATTTGATTTAGGCCTCTTCAAAGAAGTTTGAACCTTTCTCTTATCCAGTTGAGAGAGTCCTGGACTACATGCATCATCTCTGACTTGGGTACCAGCCATTCCTCTTTGAAAGTCCACATGGCAGCTATTTCGGCCGACCATGTCCCTATTGGAGACGGGACTTTTGCTCAGTTGGAAGTCTCTAAGACTTTCCTCAGAAGGGTTCTACATTTGAGGCCCCCCATTCGCATTCTTGCTCCTCGTTGAGATCTGAACTTTATTCTCGAAGCTTACTCTGCCTCCTTTCGAATCAGCAGCTTCAGCAGACTTGATTCCTCTCTTGAATAAGCTCTCTTAGTAGCCATTGTGGCTGTCAAGTTTCAAAGCTTCAGGCCCTGATGTGCAAAATCCCATATTTGATTTTTCACGAGGAACATATGTGGCACTGCACACCAACCCTAAGTTTCTCCTAAGGCAGTAGCGTAATCTACGCTGAATTAATCCATTGAGCTACCTGCTTTCTTTACACAATACTCCAAGGGGAGTACCTCTTGCATACTTTGGATGTTTGTAGAATACTGCGATACTATACCACTAGGACTAAGGATCTCAGGAAATCAGATCAGCTTTTTCTCTCTTGCTCACAAAAGAGAAGTCAATGCAGTTTTCAAGCAATGCGTATCGAAATGGTTGGCTCACTGTATCACCTGTTACGACAAGTACCACAAGACCCTGCTGGGTCAAGGCAGGGGTCACTCCACCAGAGAAGTAGCCGCCTCTGCGCCTAGTTTCAAGAATGTCGGCGGCAGACATCTGTGCAGCCGTGACTTGGACTTCTGTCCATACCTTTATGAAACACTACAGTTTGGATATTGCCTCTCGCCATAGATCGGGCTTCGGTTTGACTGTACTCCAAGGTCTTCTTTCTTAAGACCCATTCAGCTGGAGGTTCCACTGGTTGGATAGTTTTCCTCCTCCTGAGTGCTTTTCCTCTTTTTTTCCCCAGACTGCTTGGGATTCAGTCCTATGTGAATTACTCTACTGCAGAGTCCCTCGAGGCAAGATAGACAATACCAAGAACTTCATCGTAACAGTAGATCTTACTTGAGAGGGCTCTTGCAGTGGGTAATTACATATAGATCTGACGCCGGCGGCCCACGGAAAATTTCTAGCTAGCAGTCCTCGGCAGGGACCGCTCCCACGTCGGGTGACCGGCGCCATACGACGCCGATAAGCGTGTCCCGGACGCCCGCCTTCCAGTTCTTTCCTGCCGTCAGCTCGTGCAGCGCCTTGCGGTCAAGTTCATATCGCTCAGTCCTGTTACTTAGTCGGTTTTTCTGAAAAGGTTTTCAGTATTGTATCTTGTACTTCTATCGTCGGGTGAACGTCGGTATATGTCGTCCCCTTCAAAGAATAAGTGCGACTCGTGCGGTGCCCAACTGCCTCACAAAGACTGTCTCTCCCTCTGCCTTTTCTGCTTAGGCCCCGACCACGCGGTCGACAAGTGTCCACACTGTCTTCGTTTCAGTGCGGCCACCCGCAGACTACGCCAGCAGTCCCTTGAAGCCCATCTCCTCAAAAAGATGTCCGCGATGGAGAAGGAGTTGAAGAAACTTCGGTAGGCGTCGACCTCCCTGAAGGGCACAAGAAGCGGACAAGGAAAGGCACCAGGAGAAGGCTCTCCTCCGCGACTCGGCCAGAGTCACGGGCAAGGTATATCCTCCGGGATTGCCCGACGGCAGCCTCCAGGCTTTGGAGGAGGCGCTCGCCCGCCTCCGGGTGCCTCCGGCAAAGGAGGCCCAGCCCCCAGTACCGCCCCGCAGACTTGTGGCCCTACTGGTGCGGGCACCTCCCTCGGCGGATCTGCTCCTCCGGCGTCGCCGCTGGAGAAGTCAGCTAAGACATCGACCTTCGGGCGGCGCACGGTGTCCTCGGACCGGCCTCCTCTCATCCTCGCCAGTCTCCGACGAGGGATCCTCAAGTCGGACGCTGCCCCTGGCGTCCGCTGGGATTCGTCCGGGCCACACGCCGGCTCCCTCCGACGTGCGCGCCTGGCCTCGAGCCCACGGCAGACCCTGCTTCATCTGTCGACCAGGCCCCGCAGCCTCGCCGATGCTGTCAGGGGAGCCCAGTCCCCCTGCCCGACCTCGGGATTTTTCGCCCTCCATCCCCGGATGAGGCTCAGAACTTGGGCTACCGTCCGATCTCTGTCTGCAGAGCCGATCTGACGCCGCACCGCTCTCCGGCACCGCCCTGTCAATGCTGGAGCCCATCTGCCCCTCCGACGCCGGTGGGGATATTCCTTCCATCGGGCCCTCCACCCCACGGCCTATCCCGGCTGATCTGCCTGCGGGAGTACCCGCTGGGCCGGGTGCCCGCAGCTCCTCCAGTGCCTGGGTATCCACGTCAAGCCTTTCCCAGGTCCGCTTGTATCCTGCACCGCAGTACCTAGCGCTGACTCCTTCGATGCCGCAGGCCCGGCCCGTGACACCAGCAGCTGGGTTACGGATACCTCCCACGGATTTCCCTCCGCATAACTATCCCTCCTCCACCGCCCCCTAGGCCGCTGGTGGATCTTCAGGAGACTCTTACCTCCTGGTGGGCTGAGGCCAAGGCTCAGCTCACCAGGGAAGTCGAGAGCAGTCTTATGGGCTCCCGTACGCCCCAAACGGCATACTCCTCTCCACCTCCGACTCCTGGGCTTTGCCTCAGGATCCAGAGAGGGCAGGACACGCCATCGGGATCTCCCTAAGGAACCTGTTCCTCCCCCAGACGCAGCTAGGAGTCTTACTCTGCTTCAAATTCCTCTTCTTCTCTCTCGACTCCTGAGGCCTCCGATGGGTGTTCCGAGAAAGACGACAAGCCACGCTCTCCGTCCAACCCCCGGCCGAGGACTCCTAAGTCTCCTCCGGAGGATCCTTCCTTTATGGAGTTGCTCAGAAAGATCCAGGAAGTCCATCAGTGGCATTCCTTAGAGCCAGATCCCCAACGGGTTAAACTCGCAGAACATCTGGACTTGCCCCTTACGGCTCCTACCCTAGTGCCACCCTGGATCGAGCCTCACGCCCACCTTGTTTCCACTATTTGGAAGCAACCGTCGGCGTTAGCCCCACTTCATAGGAAGTCAAACAGGCTATACCAGGCTCCGGAGGGTGTAGATTTCTTAGACTCTCACCCCCATGCAGACTCTGTTGTGATTAGCGGCGCTCACGGCCGGTCCGCACACCCGAAACACTTGAGCTAGTCTCCCCCGGATAAGGAATCTCACCTTCTGGATCAGTATGGAAGGAAGATCTACGTTTCTTCCACACTGGGGATTAGGGCCCTGAATTATGTAGCACATATGGGGGATTACCAGAAGGCTGTCCTTACCCAGGCGGAATCTAAGATTGACTTCTGCCTGACTCTCAAGTCACAGAAGTTAGCCGACGGGTCTGTTCTGCCTGCTCGCCAGTCGTCACATTCTCAGGATGACCCACGACACAGTGGACACCGCAGGATGGAGCTCATGCTCACCGTAAGTCTTCCGGCCACGACATTCCGGGGCGTCTGGTCTGGTCCCTGAGGTGCAGTCAGCAATTCAAGAAGCACCTTCAGGGGTTCCGCGTTTTCAGTGGTGATGTCAAGGACATCATCACTGACTTGCAGGAGAAGGGACGCCCCAATCTGTTGATTCAATGTACCATCCCCATCCCCACAGCGCCCGCCCCTTTCGCAGACGTATCCGGCCCTGCTAAACTCGGGAAGGTGGGCATACTGGGGGCCTCCCCAGTTGCCAGGCCCCCGCTGTTTGCATAAAGCAACGGGTGCCTAGCCGCGCGCTGCCTCACACACACCCGATTCTCCTTCCCTCTCCCACCGCCTCCAGACGCTCCGGAGGAACCGGTAGGAGGGAGGTTCTCCCTCCACCTTCCGGGTTGGGAGAGGATAACATTGGATTCATGGGTGCTTCAGATCATAGCAGAGGGGCATTCTATAGTTTCTGCAGAAACCCCCACGTCACCCTCCTCTGAACTCCTCTTACTCAAGGGACCATCTCCCTTTGGTCAGGGAAGAAATCTCTGCTCTCCTTGCGAAGCAGGCTATAGAGCCCGTCCCCCCCCTCACCTCCACGGGATGGGTTACTATTCCCATTTCTTCCTCGTACCAAAGAAGACTGGAGATCTCAGACCCATTCTCGATCTCTGCTCCCTGAACCTATATGTGGAATACAAGAGGTTCAGGATGCTTTCCCTTCAAACCCTCTTGCCCCTGCTCTGGCCGGGCCAATGGCTTTGTGCACTGGATATGCAGGATGTGACTTACATACCCATCGCCCTTCGCACCGAAGTACTCAGGTTTGTGCTCCAGGGGACCACTCACCAACCCGGCGCCCTTTGGTCTTTCCTCGGCTCCCTGAGTCTTTACCAAGTGCTCATGGCGGTGGTAGCCCACCTGCATACTTTGGGAGCTCAGGTTTCCCCTACCTGGACGACTGGCTCCTGGCAGCCCCGGCCCAGGAGGAACTCCTGCATTTTCTTTCCTCACCCAGCAGGTTTTCACTGGCCTGCGTATTACTGTCAACCATTCCAAGTCTCACCTGGATCCTTCACAGAGGCTCCAGTTCATCGGGCAACCCGGCACGACAGTGCAAGGCCTTCCTGCCTCCGGATAGGGTGCCTCTCCAGTCCCAGACTTCCCTCCTATCGAAAACAGGAGGGTTCCGGGTAGGCTGTGTCTGGCCTGCTGGGGCTTATGGCGGCGGCCATCCCGACGGTTCTGCGCATGCGCCTCCACATTAGAATCTCTCAGTGGACTCTCCGATCTCAGTGGGATCAACGGGTAGACTACTTAGATCATCTCGTTCTGATCTCCTCGCCGATGGTAAGAGACTTGCAATGGTGGATGGTTCGAGAGAACCTTTTCCGGGGGGTCCCCTTTTTTCATCCTCCCCCTGATCAGACTCTGACCACGGATGCTTCAGGCGGAGGTTGGGGAGCCCATCTGGGTCCTCACCGAACCCAGGGCCTATGGTCAAACTTGGAGATAGTTCTCCACATCAACGTGCTCGAGCTTCGAGCAGTGCTGTATGCTCTCCAGGCCCTTCACCAATTCATCCTTCCCGGTCACCTAGCTGTCCAAACGAACAACATGTGCGTGGTGTGGTACATCAACAAGCAGGGAGGGACTCTGTCCTACCCGCTGTGCAGGGAAGCGATGAGAGTTTGGGAATGGGCAACGCTTCACAACCTTCACCTCATGGCGATCCATGTTCCGGGAGTCGACAATGTCCTGGCAGGCAGACTAAGTCGCACGTTGGTTCTACCACACGAGTGGGAACTGGACGTAAAAGTGCTAAAAAGGCATCTTCCAGATTTGGGGACTACTCAGATAGACCTGTTGCGCTCCTTCCAAAACGCAAAGCTTCCACTCTTGCTCGCCGCTTGCTCAAGAGCGGGCGCTTCTGAGCGATGCTCTGTCTCTAAGCTGGAAGGACAGATTCGCTATGCTTTCCCCACCTCTGGTCCTCGTGGTGCTGCAGAAGCTTGCTTTGGAAGGAGCGAGAATGATTCTAATCACTCCTTTCTGGCCCAGGAAAATCTGGTTCTCTCTTCTACAACAATACTCAGAGGTTCCTCCTCTTCCTTTTCGTTTATCTCCAGGATTGCTGACCCAGGATCAGGGGACCCTGGTCCATCCGGGACTCAAGTCTCCAACTTCATGCATGGCTCCTACAGACCTAGCTCAATCTCGTTTTGGCGTTTCTCCTAAGGTGGCCGAGATTCTGGTGGAGGCTAGAAAACCCTTCACTAGGTCCACTCTCGCCATGAAATGGAAAAGATTTTCCATTTGGGCTGTGTCCAGGAACGTGGAGCCCTTTTCCTGTCCTGTGACCATTCTACTTGAGTACATGCGTCATCTTTTCGACCTGGGTCTGTCGCTCCTCTTTGAAAGTCCATATGGCGGCTATTTCAGCCTACCATGTCTTTTTCACTGATGAGGCTTTTGCCCAGCTGGAGGTATCCAAAACTTTCCTCAGAGGGGTCCTTCATCTCAGGCCCCCTTTCTGGATTCCAGCTCCCCCATGGGACTTGAACTTTGTCCTCGAGAAACTTACCCTTCCTCCTTTTGAGCCTGCGGCTTCCGCAGACTTGAAGTTTTTATCGTGGAAGACTCTCTTCTTGGTGGCCATTACTTCTGCTCGCAGAATTTCAGAGCTCCAGGCCCTCATGTGCAAAATCCCTTATCTGATTTTTTTCTACAAAGAACTAGTAGCTCTTCGCACGAATCCTAAGTTTCTCCCGAAGGTGGTAGCGGAATCTACCTTGAATCAGTCTATTGAATTACCTGCCTTCTTCACGCAGTACTCCAATCAAGGAGAATACCTGCTCCATACCATGGATGTTCACAGGATCCTGAGATGCTACACCGATAGGACGAAGGATCTCAGAAAGACTGATCAGTTGTTTGTCTCTCTTGCTCACAAAAGGGAAGGCAATGCTGTCTCTAAGCAACGCCTATCAAAATGGCTGGCCCATTGCATCACTTTCTGTTATGACAAGTACAACAAGACCCTACCGGGTCAAGTCAGAGGTCACTCCACTCGTGGAGTAGCAGCCTCTGCGGCTTGTTTCAAGAACGTGTCTGCGGCAGACATCTGTGCTGCTGCCACTTGGACTTCAGTCCATACCTTTACTAAACATTACAGTTTGGACATTGCCTCTCGCCGTAGAGCAGGCTTCTGGGTAGTTGTCTTGCAGGCCTCCTTCTTGAGACCTGCTAGATTTATTGGCTACTTTTTGGAGTAGTTCCTCCTCCCGGTGCCTTTCATTTGTTCCAGACTGCTTGGGATTCTGTCCTATATGTAATTACCTACTGCAAGAGCCCTCTCGAAGTAAGATAGTACAGTTACATAAGAACTTACTGTAACAGTAGATCTTCGAGAGAGGCTCTTGCAGTAGGTAATACCTTCCTGCCCTCTATCCCCCTAGGCTTTTTCAGCTCCTTTTCCACTGAGGGAAATATCTGCTTCTCTCTCCGGGGCATCCGGACCACCCTTTATACCGACGTCAGATGATCGCCCGGTCACCTGACGTGGGGCGTCCCCGCCAGGACCGTTAGCTAGAAATTTTTCTGTGGGGTCCTGCCGCCGGCCGGCATCAGTCCTATATGTAATTACCTACTACAAGAGCTCCTCTCGAAGATCTGCTGTTACGGTAAGTTCTTACGTAACTGTACTATCTTCGAGATAGGCTCTTGCAGTAGATAATGCCTTCCCGCCCTCCATCTCCCTTAGACTTTTCAGCTCCTTTTCCAGGAAGGGAAATATCTGCTTCTCTCTCTCGTCTTGCCTTTTTTGGGCCTTTGGCAGGAAAGAACTGGAAGGCGGGCTTGTAGGACCGCCCCTTTATACTGACGTCAGTCATCTGACTTGGAGGCGGTCCCCTTTGAGACTGCTAGCTAGACATTTTTCCATCGGGTTGTGACACCTGCCAGGTTGGTTGTATATGTAATTACCTACTGCAAGAGTGCCTCTCGAAAATCTGCTGTTACGGTAAGTTCTTGCATAATTGTACTTTCCAGCCAGGACCCTGTTCCGACTGCTAGGTCATATGGCAGCGTCCATCACAGTTCCCCTAGTGAGGCTGCACATGAGGATGATTCAGTGGACATCATGTGTCCAGTGGGACCAGAGATGGGAAGACTTGAACTAACTGGTTTCCATTACGAATCTGGTTCGTCAAGAACTCCGGTGGTGGATGACATCCCCTACCCTGCAGGAGGGGATGCCCTTTCAGAAAGCGGCGCCAAACCAAGTCCTGACATCTGATGCTTAAGGCACAGGATGGGGAGCACACCTCAATGTTCACAGGACTCTGGGGGGAAGGGGGTCTTCAAACGAGGAGGCACTCCACATAAATGTCCTGGAGATAAGGTCAGTTCTCTACGCCCTGCAGGCCTTGAGCACCGTACTACGTCCAGGACATATCCTTGTACAGGCACTATGTCTGTTCTACCTTGACAAACAGGGAGGTACACACTCCTACCCTTTTTGTTGGGAAGCAATGAGGGTGTTGAATTGGGCCATTTCCCACCAAATTGAGGTCTCTGCAGTCTACATCCCAGGGATCCAGAATACTCTGACCGATGGTCTGAGCCGCACTCTGTCCAGAGCATATGGATAGTCTCCTTAAATCTTTCATAGACTATTTGACAGATGGGGCAA
This sequence comes from Neoceratodus forsteri, assembly GCA_016271365.2. Classification (NCBI taxonomy): domain Eukaryota; kingdom Metazoa; phylum Chordata; order Ceratodontiformes; family Ceratodontidae; genus Neoceratodus; species Neoceratodus forsteri. The sequence goes on along the minus strand of CM028133.1, from coordinate 266,436,045 downwards.
GCCAGAACTGGATCCCTTTGCCTCCCCTATCAACGCAAAACTGCCCAGTTTTTGCTTGCTAGATCCAGGGCCTGGTGTGTTCTGGCCAGATGCATTTGGCCCTCTCCTGGAAGGGGAGCTTCCTCTCTGCCTTCCCACCCTGTCCGCTCCATCAGAAGGTGCTTCTCAAGTTGCAAGCGGAGGGTGCAGCAGCGATCCTCGTAGCATTGCTATGGCATGACTGATCTGGGTCCTGTTGCTACAACAGCTGTTTGTGGAAATCCCGATCTCCTTGTCATTGAGCAGTACTCTTGATGTTCACCGAGTCGTGCGGTTTTATTTGTCCAGAACAAAAACTTTAGATGTTCTGACCAGTTGTTAGTTTCGTTAGCTTCTAGGACCCAAGGGATGCCTGTAGCCAAACAGATCCTCTCAAAGTAGCTTGTAAATTGCATCTCCTTTTGTTACAAAAAATATGACAGACCCTTACTGGGCTTGGTGAAGGGCCCTTCCACAAGGGGAGTAGCGGCCTTCTTAGCTGCCTTAAGGAATGTCTGCATCAGCCACGTGGCACAGTCCACACCTTCATCAGATATTACAGTCTGGACATTGCCTCTCGATGCAGAGCTGGGTTTGATCTTGCAGTCTTGCAGGGACTCCTCTCGTAAGGGATCTTCTCCATTTTTCCTGTTATCTTCTCCCGAGACTAGTCTGGTCTCCTGTACTGCTTGGGACTCATTCCTATATGTGTTACCTGTAGCAAGAGCTGACTCTCAAAGTAAGATAGTAAAGTTACAGAACTTACCGTAACAGTAGATGTTCGAGAGAAGCTCTTGCAGCAGCTATGCTTTCCGGCCCTCCTCTCCCTAGAGGTGTTCTCTCTTGCAGTCTGTTTTGCTGTTCATATCCGGATTACTCTGAGGTATTGGCCTTGGTTCTCTGGTACTGTTCATCCTGCTGTCCCCGCTACATACTGATGGGTAGAAACTTTCCGTGGGGTCCCAACGCCTGCCAATGACCATCCTATAAGTGTTACCTGCTGCATGAATTTTTCTCTAAGATCTACTGTTGGGTAAGTTCTTGCGTAGCTACTTGTCTAGGATCGTGGATATGTTCATCCACACTTACTGGCATGTCTCTTTCCCCTTTAAACCTTGCTGGAAGTCTTCAAGCTGGCTCCTCCCACCCACCCGGGTGGTATATACCTTGGCTCCGCCCCATGACGCCCGGCTTCCAGATCTTCCTTTCCTCTGGAAGATGCAGGTTGCCTCCCTCATGCTCATGCATATCGTAGGCCCTGGCTTTCAAAACTTCGGTTTTTCTGAAATGAAAACTCATTTGAGTTGGCGATCGCGCTTTTGCATCCTCTATCATGGAAGAGAAATCTTCTCCAGGATTTTGCTGGTGTCCTTGCGGCCAGAAGATGTCACACACCGATCCCCATCTCACGTGCATCTACTGTCTAGGTTTCTGCCATGACACCTCGTCCTGCAGTTATTGCTTGGCCTTCCATCCCAATGTCCTGGACGACCGCCTGGCACATTTGAAGTTGTGGAGACTGGAGAAAAGAAATTCTCCAGTGAAGTTGAAATAGGCTAGGTGGGCGGTTTCCGCGGCTGTGGGTTCCTTGAGCAGCTGGAGCATGAAGGCATTTGAAGAAGCTGCCCATGCCAGTGAATCTGGGCTTTTTTGTTCCACTTAACCTGGGCTCTGCCGTCACAGGTTCTTTTAAGGAGTTGTGCAAGTCTCTCCCCACCTGGGGTGAGGCGCCCGCAGGCTCGCACTCTTCCCGCACTCGTAAGAGAGACAAAGAACATTGCTTGTCTTCGTCTCGGGGAAGGTGCTCTTGGGACAGAGAGAGGTCTCGGTCCCAGGAGCATGCGGGTTCGACATCGGTCGAGATAGCTTCCTCTGCCACAGGCTTCATCGACCTTCCGTCTAGCCAGATGACCAAGGAAGTGACCAGTGAGGTTGAGATTGTACTCAGCCCTCTGTCGCGGCCGAGGCTGACTACTCCTTGGAAAGGACTCTGGTCCTTGTGTTTCCTGATGAGGAGACCCAGCTTGCTGGTGTTCCCATCGAGGACACTGTTCCGGACCCTCGGGTTTCACTGATCCCTCCGGTGTCTCCCGAGCGACCGAGTCGGCCTGCCTGATCTTGGTCGAGGTTTAGAACCACCTCGGCCAAATGGCCAAGGAAGAGCCATAAGCGCTCCAAAAAGAGGAGACGCCACAGGAGAGGCTCTGACGGAAACTGCATCGGCGCTATGAGGACCTTATGTGGCAACAGCTGATTCTGATTGGGCAGAAGTCGGCTCTGCCGCCTACCCAGCCATTACTTGGCTCGACTTCCAGGCGAAGCGACCCCTTAGACCGGCCTTTGGTTTCCCGCCCGTGTGGCTGGCCCGTCTTCTGGTTAGGCCCTATTCCAGTCTCTCCACCGATAGTGGTGGAGCCGCCTAAGCAGCCTGTGGAAGGGGCTCCTTCCAAATACAGACCGACCAGATACCAGGCTTCCATGACGTCTGTCGGTCATGGTCACCCCGGATCGCCCTCGTCGGGTTGAGGGTGATTTGGGCAGCAGGCCGCTGTACCCAGGCTCTTTGGACTCTGTCACTGGGCTCTACTCTCATACTGGGGATGGTGAGTCATCTGACAGAGGGATGGAGGAAGGTCCGTCCTCCTTCCAGGGTATCCTCAATCTCATCTCTGATTCTACAGGGATGCCCCTGGAACCTAGCCAGAAAAAGGCAGAGTATCCTCTCACGGACATCCTCAAAAGAGGGGATACCCCAACGGAAGCCTTTCTTGTGGCAGAGGCCATTGTTGGTCCGGCACTCGAACTATGGCAGCGCCCTGCCTCATGTCCAGCACCGTCTGCCCGCAAGTACTCTGTGCCCAGTTGGTCCTTTTCGGGGTTCACAGAGCACCCTTCGGCCGAGAGCCTGGTGACTGCCTCTGTGTTCAGGCGTACTGGCAGTTCTGCCGACACTGACTACACCTCGATAGTGTCCAAACTTTGATCATTCGGCATGGAAAGTCTGTGCAGCTTCCTCCTTGGGTCTTCATCAGGCCAGTTTTGCCATCATCATGGCACACTTCTTTCATGTCCTTCTTGGGTCATCAGATGAAGTCCTCCCACATCTCCCCAGGGACATGCAGACCATGGTTAAGCAAGTCTGGGATCAGGGACGTTCTGTTACCAAACAGCAGCTCCAGACCGCCCTGGATATTGGGAGATTCTTGTGCCCGCTTGATGGCTGCCGCAGTTGCCTCTCACCGCAGGGCTTGGCTGAAGCTCTCCTCCTTCCTGGCGGATACTCCGCGTAAGTTAGCTGATATGCATTTCCTTGATCGACTTGTTTGGCCCAGGAGTGACTGGTCAGCTTCAGCACATAGAGCAGTCCAGTGCCACCTTGGACGCCACTTCTGCCAAGAGTTCTTTGGCAAGAATGAGCAGAAGAAAAAGAAGCCTTTTCGGCACTCTTCCCCTGCGGTTCAGCAGTCCTTCTACCAGGGTGGACAGCAGCATCAGCAGCCGACTCAAGCTTGGCGCCCTTGGCCCAAGCCTGGACCCTAACAGGCCTGCAAAGGAGGCAGAGGCTCAGGTCCTGGAGCCGCCGCCTCCTCCTAAGTCTGCCCAGTGACGGAGTGGAAATTGCCACCCCTATCTCCGTCACACCAGCTCTGGGTCTTCCCGTGGGGGGCTGTCTCCCCCACTTCCTTTCTGCCTGTTCTGCTGTCACTACGGACAGGTGGGTTCTCGAAGTGGTCGGTCAGGGACTGCCTCTAGAATTTGAGCAGTACCCTCCCAGCCGAGCCTGCGCCCCTTGGGAAGAATGGTTTTCTGCATGCACCCAGTCAGCTCTTCGAGATGACGTTGCTCCGCTCCTCCTCTTGGAGGCAGTAGCTATCGTGGTGGATCCATCTGCAGACCCAGGCATTGTCTCCAGGTACTTCCTGGTGACCAAGTGGACGTGGGGCTGGCGACCCATTCTAGATCTCCACGAACTGAATCTGTTTCTCGGGTCATGCACTTTTCAGATGGTAACTCTGTCCCAAATCATACCATCCTTGGAGTGAAATGTGGTTCTGTTCACTGGATCTGTAGGACGCGTTCTTTCATGTCCCAATCCGTCCATCCCATCAGCGGTTCCTCTGCTTCAGGGTCGAAGGGATCCTGTACGAGTTCGAGCCATGCCGTTCAGCCTGTCATCGACCCCACGGGTCTTCACCAATGCATTGCAGTGGTGGTAGCCCATCTCCAGCATCGGGGGTCAGAATTACCCCTACCTCGGTTCCACGTAACAGGAGGTGAAGAGGTCCAAGGATCTGGCCCTCCAAACCTGCTCCCAACTCGGCCTCCTGATCAACGAGGCTAATTCAGAACTCGTGCCTTCTCAGGTGATGCGCTTCATCGGGGGAGAGCTCAACTTTTGTCAAGCCAGAGCTCAGTTCCTGTCGGACAGGGCGGAGGTTCTCTCCTCCTTTGCCCAATCATTTCTGGTTGGGCACTTGCGCCCTTCCCAGGACTTTCTGCGCCTTCTGGGTTACATGGCGGCATGCACCTCAGTGGTCCGTTGGGCCCAGTTGCACATGTGCCCCCTCCAATGGGAGCTGGCCACCCAGTGGACTCTATGGTCATTTCGATCAGCTGATCACTGTAACCCAGAAGATGTGGGATACTCTCCAGTGGTGAGCCACCTCAGACTGGTTGCAGGAAGAGATCCCATTTGTTTGCCCCAAGCAGACGGTCATCCTCATGACTGACTCTCGTGGGCTGGGGAGCCCATGGGTTCTGGACCCCTTATGCCACATCAACCTTTTGGAGCTCAGAGCAGTCAGACTGGCGCTGTCAGCTGTCGTTCCTCAGCTCCAGGGTCAGGTGGTTAAAGTCCAGACAGACACTACCACGGCCATGTACTACCTCAACAAATAGGGCGGCACGCACTCCCGTCTGCTGTGCAAGGAGGTGCTCGCATCTGGACCCTCGTAAGCTGGTTGGAGGCAGATCTCCTAGCCTTCCATGTGGCAGGAGCCTCGAACCAGCTGGTGGATGTTCTCAGCCATTTAGGCCAGACATCCCACGAGTGGTCTCTCCATTCAGAGGTGGCTTACAGCTTGTTCTCCCGTTGGGGCAAACTGATGGTGGACTTGTTGGTCTGCAGGGAAACACCAAGCTGAGACTATCATGCCCAGCCCCCTCAGCAGGGCTCATTGCAGGGGGATGCCTTCTCGAGGCCGTGGACCCCAGGCCTCCTTTACGCCTTCCCTCGATCCACAAGGTGTTGCTCAAGGTGAGGAGGGACAAGGTGAAGGTGATTCTGGTAGCCCCAGACTGGCTGTGCCAGTTCTGATATCCAGATCTCCTCAGCCTCAGCTGCAGGCCCCCAGTCTGGCTTTGTACACGCCCCGGACCTGATATCTCTGAACCAGGGGAAGGTCTTTCATCCGGACCTTCAGTTCCCTACACTTCACAGCCTGGTACCTCTGCGGCTAGAGTTCCAGGCTTTGGATCTTCCCGAAGATGTCTACACCGTGGTGGAGGCATCTCGAAAGGAATAAACTAGGAAATGTTATGCCTTCAAATGGAGAAGGTTTTCCATTTGGTGTCAGGACCCCTTATCCTGTTCTGTGGCCATCATATTCTATACTACCTTTGGTCTCTGTCCAAAGGGGGTCTACGGTAATCGACCCTTAGGGTATACCTGGCAGCCATTTCTGCTTACCGGGCGCAGGAGACAGTGGTCTGGCACTTTTTCAAGGCCTGGATTGCATATCCCCTCCGGTGCGTGAACCTCCACCTCCGTGGGATCTACTTCTGGTATTGGCAAAGCTCATGGGTAAGCCATTCGAACCCATGCACAAGTGTGAGCTGTCACAGTTGTGGAAGACTGCTTTCCTGGTGGCTTATGTCTGCTAGGACAGGGGAGCTCCAGGCACTTTCGGTCGATTCCCCTTATCTGGTCTCCCACAGGGACAAAATTGTCCTGTTCACTCTACTGGTATACTAGCCTAATTACACCTCGGAGGCCGAGTACAGGTTTCATACTTTGGACCCGAGACGTGCTCTCCTATTGCAAGGAGAGGATGGTGGAAATTCGTGGAGAGGTTCACCAGCTGTTTGTCACCTATGCTGAAGCCGCTTCTGGCAAACCTGCAGCGAAGTGTACTGTTACAAGATGGATTACATCATGCATAGGTCTGTGCTACGAGTTGGCGGGCAAAGAGCCTCCCAGAGGGATAAGAGCTCATTCTACCTGCCATACTGCTGCATCGATGGCTGCTTCCAGGGACATCCCTGTCCAGGAAATCTGCCTGGCTGCTACCTGGAAGTCAACAAACACCTTCATCACCCACTGCCACACTGACCTTGAGTCACGCCGGGATGCTGATTTTGGGACCTCAGTTCTCCAATCTCTGTTCCCTAAGTAGGGGGTGTGCACCTTGCCTCCCTCCACCCGGAGAACTGCTAGGAGTCTGCCAATAGGTGTGGATGAACAGTATATCCACAATCCTAGAACAGGTTACTCGCCTGTAACAGTAGTTCTAGGAGTGGTATATGTTCATCCACATGGACCCACCCAACCTCCCCAGCTGCGGACACGCACAGCCTGGCTTCCAGCGGGCTAAGATCTGGCGTCATGGGGCGGAGCTGAGGCATATACCACCCTATTGGGTGGGAGAAGCCAGCTTGAAGACTTCCGGCATGATTTAAAGGGGAAAGGGACATGCCGATAAGTGTGGATGAACAACATATACCACTCCTAGAACTACTGTTACAGGTGAGTAACCTCTCTTTACCCAAGGTGGTGTCAGTTTACTTTACATCAAACTGTAACTTCCAGTTTATTTTCTTGAGTATTCTAATTAAGGGGAGGCCTTGCTCCATACTTCTGGATGTGCATAGGATTTTGCGGTACTATATGAACCACACAAAGTCTTTGAGAAAATCTGAACAGTTTTTCGTTCGCCCCCAAGAGAGAGGGCACTCCTGTTTCCAAACAGTGTTTGTCTAAGTGGTTAGCGAATTGCATTGTTTATTGCTATTGCAAGCACAGCAAACCCCTTTCGGGGGTTGTCAAAGACCATTCCACCAGGGGTATGGCTTCCTCCACGGCTTGCTTCAGAAATGTCTGCTGTGGACATTTGTGCAGCTGCCACCTTGGTCTGTTCACACCTTCACCAAGCATTAGCCTGGTCATCACCTTTAGGCGCAGGGCCAATTTCGGCCTAGCAGTTCTTCAGGGCCTTCTCTCCTGAGCTTTTAGCTGCTGCTCTGTCCTCCTCCCTGTGGTGTTATTCTGGTGATGCTCAGTACTGCTTGGGACTCTGTCCTACCAGTGTGGCCTGCTGCAAGAGCCTTCCTTGAAGTAAGATGGTACATTTATGAAAACATTGTAATAGCAGGTTCTGCTTTTCCTTTCCCCTGCTGCCCTTTTTCTCTCACCACTTCTGTTTATTTTGGCTCTCTGGGAAACCTCCTTTGTTCTCTTTTAGCTGCCTGTACGTGGTCTTCGGCGGGAGAACTGAGGTAGGTGTGGGGAACCGTCCAACTTTATAGGCTATGCCGACGTCAGATGACTGGCGTCGGTGGTGGGTGGTCACCCATGGTAGACTACTAGCTAGAAGTTTTCCATGTGGTCCTGGCACCTGACAGCTTGGTCCTACCGATGTGGTCTGCTGCATGATCTTCTCTTGAAGATCGGTTACATTAAGTTCTTGGCTAACTGTACTTTAATTGCATTTCAAATGACACGTCTTGTAGGGACCCCCTTTAGTTCTAGATTAACGTCTGCCAAAAACTTTTATCATTATACTGTGCTGTTTGTGAACACCAATAGTTGAAACATAACTTATCTTGTGATAAGATGACTAGCTTGCTATTTAAGCTGACTAGTTTGCCACTGACACTGCTCCCTAACGACATGAGTCACTAGGGACATCAGGGCTTACACAGACAACAGCATTAAGCTTCTGGTTTTCAGTAGTAAGATCTGCTGTTTTAATTGGGGATATAAAAAGAACAAATGTATAGGATTATGCATGGGCGACTTTAAGGGGAAGACCTCTTTACAAGGCCATGGTGTGTCCACACCTGGAGTATGGGGTCCAGTTCTAGAGACCGCACCTATGCAGGAACATTGATGGGATGGAAAGGGTTTAGAGAAGAGCAACCAAGATGGCTCACAGTATGCAGGGGAAACCATACGAACAGAAGTGTAGGGATTTGGCTCTGTACCCACTGGAGACTAGAAGGGAGAAGGGGAACATGATTGAAACTTTTAAATATGTGAAGGGGATCAGTAAGGTGGAGGGGAGCTTGTTCAGAAGGAGGGGGCTAAAACTAGAGGGCATAATCTAAGATTGGAAGGTGGAAGATATAGAGGCGTGAGGGGGCGATGCTTCATGGAGAGATTCTTCACAGAGAGAGTGGAGGTGGTATGGAATAAACTACCAGAAGAGGTGGGAGAGGCCAAAACTGTGGAGGAATTTAAGAGGGCATGGGACAGACGTATGGGATTCTGAAGTGCAGGGAAGAGGAGGGCCCGTCGGAGTGGAGATGAGTAGGGGAGGGGGAAAGGACAGACTCAATGGGCCAATGAGGGAGCTACATACTGTCTTACTGAGCTACTGTACCCATCTTCTGCCACGTTCTGCTGCTTACTAACTGCCTTCCTAGTGTCCTACCTAGCTGACTCCATGTTAACCTCTGTTACTGCATTGATTCCTTGAGACTTTCCCTTGCTCGGTGCCACCTGCAAAGTAGCTCTAGACTCTTGATCTTGTGTCCCTGTGCAGCTGAAAGAGGATGTTATTGCTATTACTGGGATGCCCAGGGCTGACAACAACAAGCCCAGTGTATGCCATACTGAGTGCTGCTGACCTTCCTCTCAGCCCAACTCTAGGCTGCTGCCACAGGTCTGAACCCTACCTGGGCACTCCTCCCTTCTGAGGCTAAAACAGGATACTGCCCCTGAGTGGTTGCTCTGTGCACCCCCGTGTGGCTGGGGCACAGCTTATAACCCTGGACTGCCAGCTGCCCTCCTTCAAGTACCTCCCTGCCTGGCAATCCTTCAAGGGCATAAAAATGGTACATCTGAAAGTACTGAGTCTCCTACCAAATCTTGCTGAGCTAACTGCCTGGGTGGCTCTCTACAACCCTGATATTATGGGGATCTCAGAAACCTGGCTGAAGCCCCACACCCCTGACTGTGCATGTGCCCTCCCGGGCTACAACTCCCATCAGGCAAGACAGAACAGGGAACAGACATGGGTGTGGCGTGCTCCTGTGCAAGGCACACTTAAACATGTCTGTCATAGGGCATACCCTGCCCCCAACACATCCTCCTCCTGTGAGTTCCTGCATGCCCTCCTCTTGCTAGGTAACTCAAAGATTCACCTGGTCTGTGCCTACAGTTCTAAGGGAGGCGTGCTAGGGCTCTCCTCCCTCCTCGACAGCCTCAGTCAGTACAGAGGTTTGCACCAATGAGCTACTAGTCTTTGGTGACTTTAACCTAAACTGGGTGGGCTGCACCACCAAGCAATGTGAGCCCCTGCTGTTTGGTCTTGCCCTGAGCCAACTCACTAAGGAACCCACAAGGCTCTCCTCCCTCAGGGGTAAAGGATCCCACATCGACTGGGTGTTGAGCAACAGACCTAATAGAATGGTCTCCTCAGGAATCCTCCCGGATGTCATCTCGGATCACTCCCCCACCTACTGCACTTGAGGCATCTCCCCTCCCAAAATCCCTTGTAAAGTGATCCAGATGAGGGACGTCTCCAGATTTAACATGGACTGCCATGCTGAACTGCGACGAACAGACTGGACCCTGGTCACCGCAACAAGCGACCCCTCAGAGGCCCTAGACAACTATCGCTGTCTTTACTGCCCTGCAAAACAAACATGCTCCCCTTACAAAAAGAGTGAGGGACACAGTCACCAAGTGCCTCCATAGCGGCCTACACTCCCTCATGAAGCTAAGGAACAAATGCTGGGAGAGATAAAAGAACTCTCTCGCACAAGTGCTGACTTGCTTGAATATAGACAGCTGAGGAACTCCTGTAAAAAAGCTATCTGCTGTCGCGCAAATTTTGTAAATCTGCTCTATCCTTGGCCAGGAACCTGAGGAGCTTCTGGCAAAATATTAACGCTGTTGGAGGTTCACCAGAGTCTAGGTCACTGACATACAAATTGGTGGAGTTGGCTGCAACAACCCTCTTACAATTTCCAGTGCTTTTAACAGCCAGTTCTCTGACCAGCCCGCCCCCTCCAGCCTCCTGACCTCGAAGCCCAAGGCCCCCCTCCCTTAGTGGGGAACCCCCGACCTCCCTTCTAGCAGGCCATTCTCTCTCCTCCCCCACCCGAGACCCAGAAGCTCCTTGCTGATCTCCCTCACACTGGAGCGGGCATGACAACCTCAAGCCCAAGCTGCTCTGTCTGGGGCATCTCTCCTGGCCTGGCCCATCACCCATATCTTAAGATGTCCTTAATCTCTTGAACCATCCCTGATGTATGGAAAGTGGCCAAAGTCATCTCTATCCTCAAACAGGGCGACTCGAAAAACCTCAAAGAACTACCGCCCTATAGTCTATTAGTATGTTACTTGAAAAGGTGGTCGTCTCACAGCTCACCCACTACCTTCAGAGCTATGAGCTGCTCGCCCCAGCAGAACATTGCTTCCGAAATGGGCACAGCACTTCTGCTGCCCTAACCATGGTCACCTCCGCGATCAGGACCGCTACTGATCAAGACAAACTGATAGGAGCCATCTTCGTGCATCTCTCTAAAGCCTTTGACCGGGTTGACCACTTGCTCCTGTGCTCCACTCTCTGGTCTCTTGGCCTCTCCCACCCAGCACTTGCTTGGTTCACAAACTAGCTCTGGCAGACAGCAATACACCAGATTCAACAAGGCCCTCTCTGATCCCTCTCCTGTAAACTGTGGGGTTCCCCAGGGATCCGTTCTCAGACCCATTCTGTTTTCCCTACTCGTCAGTGAGCTGCCGTCGGCCCTTGCCTATGGTCACTCCACCCTGTACGCAGATGACCTTGTCATCCTAGCCAGCTCCCAGGACATCAGTGACATCAGCTCAAGGCTATACTCTGACTTCAATTTCATCAAACCTGGCTAAAGGGCCACAAGCTAACAATCAATCTTCAAAAGACTTGGGCTATGCTCTTTGGCTCTCTGGCCAAATCTAAAGCCTGCCCTACGCTACTAAAAATCTCGAACTGATGGTTCCCTTTTGCAAATTGCGGACCCCGTCAAGTACCTGGGTGTAACCCTTGTCCCGCAACTGGACCTCACCCTGCACATTCGCAACACATGTAAGGCTACAAACTGCAAGCTGGGCCTGGCTTAGAGCAAAACGCTTCCTTACCTTGGCTGCTTGACTTGCCCTAGCCAAGGGGGTCCTCCTTCCCTCGCTCTCCTATGGGCTTGTCTCCTTTGCCCTCATCCCAAAAACCAGTCTCTCAAAATGGGATACCACATACAACAATGTGTCGCTTTGCGTTCTCTGCCCCTTGCCACACACGCCACTCTGGGCTATACTTCAGGCTTGAGTGGCTCTCTTTGGAAAAACACGAAACCCTAGTCCTCGGCAACTTCATCGTCCGAACTGCCATCCCTCCTGCGCTTGCTGTATCCCTCAAACCTGCTGCCCTCCTACCATCTAAGATCCAGTGACTCTCGGGTACTCCTGGTTCCAAAAACACAAACCCTAATGGGTGATCGGGCTTTTGCTGCCAATGCGCCCAGATTGTGGAACTCCCTCCCTGCAGACACTCTCTCCTCCCCCTTCGTTTCCTGCTTCAAAGCCTCTCCCTATGGGAATTTCTCAAATTGGCCTCCACCTGTCTCTGCACTTAATGAGCCTTCCCTGCGCTGTCTCTCCTGACTATACTAACCTGCTTAGTCGTTCAAACCCTGCTGTGACAGACAAGGAGCTGAGTCTCCTGAGACTGAATGCACTTTATCTGCTGTCTACCTCGTGCTATCAGATGTACTAACTGTATTGGGCCCATTCGTTGCCCCACTGTTCATGTATTGATGACCTGTACTACTCTATCCTATGTTTTCGCTGGTGTCTCGCTCACAAAATGTATTACTTGTGCTACTAATTACCCCTACCCACGTGAGGGTATGGCTGACCCTAAAATGCATATGACTGTTGTCCAAGCCTGTATTGTGCTGTTTTCTGCCTCTTGTTTTAATTGTCTGACTGTTACCTGGACCATGTAATCTCTGGGTTGCACCTGAAAATAGGCAGTTGGCTGTCTAGTGTGGTTACCCGATAAACAAAAGCAAATGCATTTTTTTCTGCCATCAGATTTGTGATTCTGTGTCCCCTCAGCCTTTTATTCGGTTTACCTGTATAGTTTGTACGCATGAATGGTGCCTCTGTTGCGCCCTTCTAATTGCATCAGGATTAAAATATAAATGAAAGTTCTCAAGCCTGATGTGAGAACCTTGATTCCATTGTAAAGGTCAGGACTTGACTGGTGTAAAACGTCCTGGAATTTTATGGTTTCGGGCTAATGCCTGCAGTAGTTGTACTGTAATTGTGCTGTTGCTGTCCTTTGCATTCCCTATGTTGTTTCCGTTGGCCATGACACTTTTCAAGGCGTAAGTGCCCTGCTGCTTTCTGTAGTTTAAAGTGTGTCTGAGTTAGGAAAAATGTTTTCAGAGAATAGAGACTTCAGAAGACATGTAGCAGAACTGAATAAGAGTAGCTTCTGCTGTCTTGTGCAGGTACCGATGAACTCCCATGATGCTTTGCATGAGCAGGGTCATGACCTTTGCAATGTAGAAAAACGGGGTTTCACACCAGGGCAAAACAGACTGAAGCAACCTCATTTATATTTAAATTAGGATGCAGTTAGGGGCATGCAAGAGGGAATTATTATTCATGCCTGCAAACTATACAGGTATACAGAAAACAGATTGAAGAGACTTTTTTCTCAAAAACAGAAAAAAAAAGTGACTTCATCAAGTGAAGGGGGCAAAATCTGCTTTGTGGCCCATGCACCCCTCCTCCCCCTTCAAGAGGTGAAATTACCAAGTTAGGAGCTTAGGCATGCTTATGAGTTGTATTACATGGCTAGGGGGAAACACTCTAGGAATAGAATTGGGAGTGAGCCAGAGTCTTGATCTAGGACTTGAACTAGCTAGCTGCATGTTACTAACTAAAGTACAGTGATGAATGTCTTACCAACCCAATTCATTCCTTTCTGTTTGTTAAAGTTTAACACCCCCACAGTTTGCTGCTAGGAAGGGTGTCCACTTGAACCTCTGACACTATGGGTGCTTCCAATATTGGGAATACTATCTGTAACCTAGTAAAGATGTTTATAAGCATTAATATTACAGTACTTACTGTATTTCGGTAGTATGCCTTTGCCTTGCCTAATACATACCATTGCATTCTGATTACATTTTAAAGTTTACTGGGGAGACTGGATTTTGAGACACATGCACAAGCTATTAGAGTGCAAATTTGGATCTACATTAAAAACATAACTTGCCTTGTTTCCATAAGGCAGTGGGTGAACTACTTTTTTTTGTGTAAACACTTCACAGATTATTTGAAGGGAAGGGATACTATTAAACTCTGTGGAGCTGAATGGCCTGATACTTCTAGTACTCCGACAGAAAGCCCTGCCCCAAGTGCTGTTTTATTTAATTTATTCAAGGTTAGACTCACCATTGAGCAACAACCCATTTGTAATAGGGACCTATTTTGCATAAACAAGTTGCTCATCACACACAAATACAAACGGAAGAACTCTAGGATAGAATTGTAAGTGTTCCACCCTGTTTTGCATACCAGTTTTCAAGGTGGAGTATCATTTTTCATCTTGCAGGTATTCGCCGTCACTCTGCAGTTTAGTCTGTAACATGCTCTTTTAGATAGGTTTAATACCAAATTGAGGTTTGTCATTCCACCTTCCACAGCAGGTTTTCAGAATTTTGACCTTTGTAAATCCAATAATAAAATGTACAATGTGCATAATTAAATTCTTACAGATCATAAAATTAAAATGTGTCAGTTTACAAGTACACTCCATGGGAATCAATGAGGGCGTACTTCATCTTTTTGAAGAATGTTTGTTTCAGGTCAAAGCCCCACTGCTCAACTGACAAGACTGATAGAATTTAGTTCATTGCTCAGTAAAAGGGGGCAGGTATTAAAAAGAAGACCTGAAGCCTGGAGTGCAAACTAACTGCCTTTTTTCGGTTCCCGCAGGATGCAGTGTCCAAGCACCAGGAAGTGATGAATCACCTGGATTTTGCTCGGGAATTGCAGAAGAATTTCATGGCTCTCAGCCAAGATGTGAGTACTGCTGAGGGAAGACTAAGTCCTAGTTGATCAGCAAATTCCAGCAGATATTTTTGCTCTCTATAAAGACTGCTGCCTATCCTAGGCAGCAGCAGGGTTTGGAATTCTGTGGTGCATAACTCTGTGGTATGAATAGTATGGTTGTGTTCCTGGAGGTCTACATTTGAACAAGTGGGCAGGAATAATCTGACAAAATAGACTTCTGTTTTGATCAGTTGCTTTAATTTGGTCCTGTTTACAGTGAGTTTGTGTATCTTGAATATGACTTGAATACATTGATTTCCACATGGTCTACTGAAGCTAGGTGAAGCCTGAATGACTTTTTTTTTTGTTGGTGTTTCTGGGAGCCCCTCGCCTTAACCCTCTGACGTCCCCCCTCCACGCCAACTGGGTATCAGACCCCCTCCCCTTCAGCCCCACACGACTTACCCTCGTGGCGGGGGTGGGGTAGGCATCGCCCATCAGTCCGGATCCAGTTCGGGAGGTGCCCTCCTGGCGGCGCTGTGGGGAGAGATCATCGTCATCCATGGCAGGGGCTCCATTTTCTCTATTTTTCTCCCCTGCAGAGGCGTGCAGGACGTCAGCGGAGATGGCGTGCACGTGCTGCCTGCAGACGTCTGCTCCATCTCTGCCCCATAGTGTTTACAGCATCTGCGCACTGCCCCCAGCCGCTGGTAGGAGCCAGTCAATGTCAATCACTGTCAAACCCCGCCTCCCCGGAGAGGGAGCGCAGTCCCTTGGATGCTCAAATCACTCTCCAACTCCCAACGACCCATGCTCATTCCCAAACACTGGTCACCGGCGTAGCACAAGGTAAGGTGACTAGCGCCTCAACCCTCAGCACCACCGGGCCAGCCAAGCCTGAATGACTTTTGGAGTAATTGGTGGTTTTTGGGGAGAGGAGCAAAGCCCCTTTTTCCTGAGTATGGACCTGAAGGACTTCTTGACCGATCTTGATATTGGTTGTCAACTTAAGATGCACAAACTGGTACTTGGCTCCTGTTTTCATTTCAAGCTAGGGATTGTGACAAACATCAATTTTTAATTTGCCCACCTTTTCAAGTTTATTTCAGGAAAGAGACTGTTGAGCAAGTTCATTCACAAGGAGGTCTTGAGGCACATACAGATCACAATTACATAGACAGGAGATATACAATGTAGGACAACAGGAAGGAAAAAATGTATAAAGTTGAGGTATACACAGTAGAAGTTTTTATACTATGTATGCAGTACATTCCAGTTTTAATCTAGCCCTAAATTATGCTACACATTTCAGCTTAAAAAGTAGAGGGCCAGTTGGTACCTAGGGAGTTGACTTGGCATTGGGGGCCTAGTAGCACCTACATATGTCTTTAAATTTAGAGGTAAGCTAGTGTTTTGTAGGAGTTAATTGATACGATGCTGGTTAGCTTCAGTATGGCTTGTAGTTGGTTCCAAATGTTTGGTAGGGTGTAAGAGACAGCTGTTTGGCTGGCTGTGGTACGTGTCCTGGGAACATCTAGTAGGATAAGGTCAGATTTCCTTAGGGAGTAGACGCTGTGCGAAATGTGTATGAGAGATGTTAAATAGACAGGCAGTTTGTGTAGTAGTAATTTCAGGGTCCAAGTGCCAGCATGCAGGAGGCGTCTGGTGGCAAGAGAGGACCACCCAACTGCTGCTTAAAGATCACAGTGTTGGGACTTTATGCCGAGTTAGTAATGAAGCGAAGAGCATGGTGGTAGATTACGTCCAGTTTAGATAGGCTCAAGGTTGGGGAGGAGATAGATAATGACTCCGTAGTTAAGCAAGGGAAGGAAAGTTGCTTGGACAAGTCTTTTTCAGGTTGCGAGAGAGGAGGGTCCTATTTCTGAAGAAACCCAAGCGTGCTTTAAGTCTCTTTGATAGATCCTCGATGTGGTCATTGAAGGAAAGCTTGGTGTCTGTCCACGTACCTAGATATTTAAATTTAGGTACGACTTCCAAGGGTTCACCTAGGGAGGTAACTATGAAGTTTTTAGGCGTGGTAGGTAGGGCACCACTTTCCTTTTCCTAGGAGAGATAATTCGCCTCACTGTTGCAAGGGTTTCACACTGCTATTTAGAAACTGGGCTCAAATGAACACTGACATTATATATGTGTGTGTGTGTGTGTGTGTGTGTGTATATATATATATATATATATATATATATATATATATATTTATATATATATATATATATATATATATATATGTGTGTGTGTGTGTGTGTGTGTATATATATATGTGTGTGTGTATATATATATATATATGTGTGTTGTGTGTATATATATATATGTATATGTATATATATATATATATATATATATATATGTATGTGTGTATATATATATATATATATATATATATATATATATATATATATATAAATATATAAAATACACACACACACACTTTTACCTAGTGGTTTAGTCTCCCACATTTCAAATATCTGAAATGAACCCTGCTGTTAAATTGTACTACAAGGCCATTGCATTTTTTTTTTATTGCTCCCTGCTTGGGTGTGTGCTAAAAATCAGACTACCTGGCAGGGATCGTAATTAAATTTTGCAGCCACTAGCCAGCAGGGCTAGTAACGGGGGAAAATTAATTCGCACCAGAGATTTTTTTTTTTCCCACTGGTCCACCTGGTGTACTTGAAATGTTACCTTCTCTAGTACAAGCCTGCAGGGCTAGCTGGTTAAAGGAAAAACTTACTAGCTTGATACAAAATCTACCAGCATTTGGCTAGTGGGCTGGTGCCAGTTTTGACCCCTGCTTGGCAAAACTTGCCTGCCCTCCACCTAATCTAAACGTGTTAGTCATGGACTCCAGGATTAAGTTACGGTTGGGGGAAGAGGAACCAGGAGCTGAAAGGGGGGAATATATTGCCTCAGAGCCAACTTCAGTCTTTTACAGCTTCCTCAGTAAGAGTTTGGTCTTGAGCCAGGCTACAGTGATTGTCATACAGAAGAGATAGAAGGCAGCCAAAAGAAACCTAAAGGTGCAAATTGTCCGACTAAAAGGTAGCATCCAGGATCAAATTGGGAGGTAACAGAGCTAAGCAGATGGGGATTTTTGGAGGGGGGGAGGGACAGAACCCCATGAGACAGAGGCATAGCAGGGGTCAGAACAAGTTTCTAAATGGAATTTAATGCATGACTAACAAACAATTCCTGCACCATGGAGGTGCAGCAGAACTTAAGTGCTCAGTTTAAATAAATAAATAATAATAAAAAAAAATTAAAGAATGCCACTCCCTGGCTCCCCAGTGGCAGATCTTGGTTTCTGTTGAAGATCAGACAGCGCGGATCCTGCTCATGTTTCTTTAGTGGAGTTGTACTTAAAGAGCTAGTGTACTGCCTAAAACGAAGATCAGTTTTTAAAAGCAGTCCACCAATACCTTTTATAACTGAGGTACTGTTTTCTTTTCCCTGTGGTTAATTAGAAGATTGTTAACCTAATGTTGGTAGGTGAGATGTGTGGCACAGCACTCTGCCTGGCAGCTGACATACCTGTCTCTCTCTCTCTCTCTCTCTCTCCACTACATCAGTGTTGTGACATCACTGCTGCTTAGAAACAGCCACTCAGTAGCTGCCAGGTTAGTCACCTGTGATGTCAGTCAGTGAAATCATAATGCTGATGTAGTGGGAGGGATAGAGTTCTGACAGTTGCCAGGCTGAGAGCTCTTCCACACATCCAGCACAATATCACATAGCTCATCTCCTGAGCAAAAAGGAGAATGAAAAATACTTCAGGAATAAAAAGTTGCAACTACTTCTTGCAGTTTGTTTTCCTCTCTGCCTGTTTTGGCTCCACTAGCTCTTTAAATTTCAACAAAGTCTGCAAATTATTTCAACTTGTGTAATATCTCTGTAGTGTCGTTATACATTGGACTGTAAGCAATTGGCATGAGGACCTTTCGGGAAGCTTTTGTAACAACTACGTTGAAGTGTCTACATGGCAGGTCAGCACACAACTTAGCCTATATAATGTGGATGGGCCACATCCACTTCAGTGTTTTTTCACCTGCTGTCTAGCATGAACTGACCAGTGGAATTGTGTAGTCATCACAAAACAGCAACAAAAATTAGTCTAGTAGCTACGGCACTTTATTGCCACGGTCATACAGAAAAGTTAAATTACATGGAAGAAGCTAATGAGCTGTGCAGTTGCTGCCTAGGCCTGTCCCAGACATGCAAAACCATGCAGTTTTTACTTTTTAAGAAAATTATACTTTAGTGCCTGAGAACTTGCCAGCAATATTCTGCTTAAAATGTTGGACCTGCAATAGTACAGTGAGTCTCCATATCTCTCTGTTTGTCCACTTTGTGCTAGTCAGGCAAACATCCAGCTGTGATCCGTAGGCTTATTCATTTGGAATTTGAGTGACAGTGGTCCCAGTCCCATGCCAGCCTGAACCAGCTGATGCAAAACACCATCAGTTGGCATCTGTCTCTCCGTAAAACCTGTAGTAGGGTATCCTGTTTGTCTGGGCGTACTGTCCCTCACCTAGACGACAGAGGAGGTGAATACCTGCAGGATTGTAGAGTTCTGGTTGTCGAGTGCGGTCCAGCTATACCAATTCGTGAGATTCGTTCAGTATGCTTGGCAGTGACTGCTAGCTTAACTAATTAGGGTTCATCTCATACAGGTCAGTAGACTGCACAACCTCCATCTTTTAACTGAACAAAAGCAGAGCAGGTTTCACTTCCTGTGTTGTCTGGAGGCAGTCTGGAACTGTTCCCAGGTGCAAGCCATACAGGCTGATCTGTTAGTAATCCACACAAGAGCACACATCTAGCTGGTGGCCACTGTCGGCTGTGTGCAAGAGCTGTCTCCTGAGAAATCCCTGCACCATGAGGTGGTACTGCACCTTACCACTGATGGACCTGTTTTGCCTCCTGGAAGAACAAAAAACTGAAGCTGCTGTGTACTTGCCCCTCTGACTGGAAACCTGATGGGAGACATCTTCTAGTCCTGCGCCACAGGCCTTCTGTGGGCCTTCCTTCAGTGTCTCTTGATCCAGAAGGTGGTCCTTGAAGCATGCAGGGACAGGGAGTCTGTGATCCGGAGAGCATTGGACTGGCTTTGCCATTTCTTCTACCAGATCTCCTTAGTCTCCATGGCAGGCCCCCATCAAGACCTGACTAGATCTGGAGAGGAGCAGGCAGTTGCACCTACAGTCCTTGTCCCTGACTGCCTGGCTCCTGAGTGGCTAGAATTTAAGATCTCGCTTTGAGGGGGCTCTTGCAGCAGGCAACATCATTAGGACTGAGGCTGGCAGGCGCCAGGACCTCACTGAAAACTTCTAGCTAGCAGTCATTAGTGGGGGACCAATCCTGATGTTGGCCCGCCTCCAGCATCCGCCTATAAAAGGGGTGGTTCCCCAGCTCCTCCACCGTTTGTTCTTTTCCTGCAGTCAACCCACACAAGTTGGACCTTCACGGATGCTTTCTGCTATAGTCAACCACCATTTTCTACGCATTACCTGCGCTTTCTTATTTTCAGATTCTTTTCCAGAAGTTACAGTAATTCGTGCATGTCGTTTTCTCAGTCTTCTGTGGAGCGGTAGCGAACAGTGTATTTGTGTGAAGCACCTTCCCCACAAGGACAGCCACTTGTCGTGCCTGCTTTGCCTAGGCCCATACCACAACACTGAAGCCTGCCAGCACTGCCAGGATTTTAACCAGTGCACCTGGCTCTGCCGCTAGAAGATCCTGGAAGCTTTCCTGCTGCAGCAGAAACTTTCAATGATTGAGAAGGAGCTCCACAAAAGTACCTCTTCTTTCCCAGCCTCCGGGGCTTCCTCTTCTTCATCCTGTAAAGAGAAGTCTTCGGGGAAAGCACAAACACCAGGAGACGCACAAGGACAAACCCTGGTCAGCTTCCTGTTCCAGGTCCCCACACAAGTCAGTGACCAAGTCTGGGTCTTCCTCCTGTGGGAGGCTGGCCTCTGCCATCCCACCAGGCAGAGGTTCCTCGGGACTTCGTCCCCAGCCTTTCGGCCCCTTACATCAGCCAGGTGGCTCGATCGGGTCCTCGATGGACAACGAGTCTTTATGCGTTGCACTCTACCCGACTTCAGGGGCCGAGGCCACCAAGTGGCACCAGGAGCATGCACTCGCCTCCCCTGCGAGAGTGATGCCGCTGCCCTGCTCTGGAGTGAGCTCCTCGGCACAGGCTTCTCCTCCTAGGCTGACACTGGCTGTGTCATCAGACTGGCATTGGCCCACGCCTGTCCAGTTGACGTCAGCCACCCCAACGTCTACTCCTGTGATGCCTCTGCACTCACCCTCAGTCCTCCGTCTGGTCCCACTACCCCTGTTAGTCCAGCACTGGATGGTTCTCAGCCTCAGGGACCGATGCCTGATAACCAGACACCAGTAGATCAGACGCCCAGGTTACCACAATCTTAGTAATGGATGCCGGCTCCTCCAGTCACGTCTCAGAACCCACCTACCGATCTTAATGACCTGATTGCTGCCTGGTGGGTGTACTTCAAGGACAAGGAGTCCCCGAAGGAGCCTCTTACTCAAACATCTAGGGATCCTACTCTGAATCTGGATCAGGTTCCTCCTAGGAAGGCCCCGACGCCACCTCCTAGAGGAGACACCACAGCCTGAAGGGGCTGGTACAAGCCGTCCAAGGGCTGACAGAGAAAGCATCATTACTCACGCCCTCCACCCCCAGACTCTGGTGAGTTGGAGGATATTCCTCCTCATCCTCCTCAGAGGAGTCTGAAGATGACTTACTCTCTGAACCAGAGGAGCCCAGAGATACCCCTTGATCTCCTCCAGATGACTTTATATTCATGGAGGTGATGAGACTCATCCAATCCATTTCGGGTTGGGATACAAGGTGGACCCCCGAGAGACGTCGGTTGGTTACCTTCCTTCGTAAAAAGGAGTCATTACCCTTGGTGGCTCCTCCCCTTATTGAATCCTTCAAAGACGTCAACAAGGCTGCTTGCAAGCATCCACCCTCTATTTCAGCGACTTCCAAGAAGGCAGGTTACCTATATAATGCTCCAAGAGAGGAACCTTTTTGTGGGGGAGCACCCAGAGGCTGACTCTATAATCATGTTGTCCATGACCACTCTCAGTGCCCCAGGCACCTGGCCTCCCTACAGACCTCTTTTGATCCAGACAGACTACTTTGGTAAGAAGGTCTGCATCTGCCACCTGCACCATCTGTTCATTGAACTTCCTGGCTCACATGGTCCAGTACCAGCATGCCCTGTGGGAGAAGATCTTAGAAGTGGCTCAAACTCTGCTGGATACTCCAGGCAAGTCTGAGCTGTTGCACCTTCTGAAATTGTGCTTGGATGTTGGGACCCACATTCTCCAAGCTTCCTATGACTTGGTGGACTCCGTGGGTAGAGCTGCGGCTACATCGTCACCCTGCCAAGCAGCAACCTAGGGGCTAACAATGCGAAACCTCCAGTACGCCACTGTAGTGCAGCAAATGTGACTCTAACCACACTGTTAAGGAGGCGGCTGACCTCCGCACAACAAAATATAACTGTGTGCTCTTACAAGATAGAATCAAAATGCAGGAGATCAGAGTTCGGTGGCAGTTTTCCTTAAGTGAAAAAATATTGCTCCAAAAAGCATGAATACAACAGTATCATAGGACTCAAACTTCGTTCTGTCCCCAAGACAGTACCAAGTTTGAGTCCTGTGATACTTTGGCCCAGTGGGATCAGCGCATGGATGATTTGGAACAACCAGTGTCTGTTTCCAAATCTGTGCGGCAGACTGTGGAATGGTGGTTGAACCCTCCAACCTCTCCAAAGGGGTCCACTTTTGGACAGTTGCCTTGATATATTCTGACCACTGACGTGTCGGGCCAGGGCTTGGGCGCCCATCTGGTGGACCGTCTTACTCCAGGGATCTTGTCCCCACAGGAGCAGCATCTCCATATCAGTGCTTTGGATGTGCAGGTGATGCTTTACGCCATGCAGGCATTTCAGATGAACCTGCTCCCGGGCCCTCTTTTGATCCAGACAGATCCATGGTCTTTTACATAAATAAGTGGGGAGGAACACACTCTTACCCCCTTTGCAGGGAGGCCATGAAAGTCTGGTATTGGGCCATAGAGCATCACCTGGACCTGACCGCTGTGCGTTTTCCAGACATTTAGAATACCTTGGCTGACTGATTAAACCAGTCCAGGTCCAAGGGACATGAATGGGAAATTTTCCTCTGAAGACCTCTTCGACAGGTGGGGCCGTCCAGAGCTGGATCTCTTTGCATCCCCATTCAATTCAAAACTACCCAATTTCTGCTTGCTAGATCCAGAGCTTGGTGTTTTCTGGTGAGACGTGTTGTCCCTCTCCTGGACAAGGTTTCTGTACACCTTCCCTCCCATTCCATTACTGCAGAGAGTTCTTCAGTTGCAGTCAGAAGTAGTAAAGATGATCCTGATAGCCCCTTACTGTCTGCGCCAGATATGGTTCCCACTCCCAGCAACTAGCAGTGGAACCTCCCATCCCTCTGCCCCTGTGCTCAGGCTTGCTCTCCCAGGAGCAGGGTACTTTGGTCCAGCAGGACCTCAAGTCTCTGCATTTTCATGCATGGCTCCCGCAGACTTAGCAGTTGCCTGATTTGGGGTTTTCTCTCAGGTGACAGATGTCCTAGTGGCTGCCAGGAAGTCCTCCACGTAGACCACTTATGCTGTGAAGTGGAAGCAGTTCTGTATTTGGGTCACCGTTTGTCACCTAGATCCTTTCATCTGTCTGAATTTAGTTTGAGTACTTCCTTTCAAACACCATGAAGTCTTGCTATATTATAACAATAGCAGTCAGCCACTGCAGCTGAACTGCCCCGGAGAGGAAGGAGTTAACTCCAGAAGATGTGGAGTTCTACAGCGCGAGGCGCTGTGCCCAAACTCTTATCTGGCAGTTTCAAATGAAACTGTCAGATTCTTACTCCGCTTCACTGAACAGTCGCTTCCGGAGATCAGCTCCTTCAGCTCGGTTCATCTGTCTGCTTTTGTGTATTTTCGGTTCATTTGAACTGGCAAAAGTTGTTATTTTACGCATTTCGGTTTTAAAGCTCTATCTGGTAACCGTAGTGCTAAAATTTAAGTCTGTGTGGAAAATTAATTATCGGTTCGGTTTTGAACCCGATCGGTTGATTTTTCTGCATTTTAAAAGTGTACAGTGGGTTTTAGAGTGCGGTTCCGGTTCTGATCGGTTCTAAAAAGGAATTATAACGTTTTTTTCAGATACCCGTGACACGGTTAGGAACCGATAAGGGTGTCTTGCCTGGCACTGCCATCAAAAGGGCAAGTTTTGGTTAGGCTGGCATTATGTCTGAGAAACCCAAAAGAAAAACCGGGCCCACTGGGTTTTAACACTGTGATGTCTGTGGGGACGCCTTTGCCAAGGCTGACCCACACACCACTTGTGTTTATTGTCTGGGGGCTGACCACCTCCTGTCAGACTGCCAGGTGTGTAAAAATTTCCCTGCAGCCACCCTGGAAAAGAGATTGGGCTGGCTCAGGGAACGAGAGGCCAAAAAGTCCGCTGACCCGGATGGCCAGCCCGGTCCAGTACCCACTGGATCAGAGGGAGTGCCCTCTGACCAGGGCGAGACTTCCTCGGGCAAAAGGAAGGCTGGTTCAGAGGAACCAGTCCCAAGTAAAAAGACAAGGAAATCAGTAGGTCTGGAGTCCAAAATTGTGTCTTCAACTGCTGCAGAGATAGCTAAAGCCATTCAGATTGTCCAGTCACTGTCTCAGGGATCTGTAGAACCACCAACAGCTGGTAAAAGGTTGGTTCGTTCAGTCCCAGTGGTTCAGGATTTTGAAGTTGAGGATTTTTATGAACCACAGGAGGGGGAGGAGGAATTTGATCAATATATGTGTGGCTGGGGGGGTCTGGACGTGCCCATTGAACCGGACATTTCTCCAGACAGACCTTTAGAATCTCCTCCTATTCTGTCAGAGTCCCCTTCTTTCTTTATTTTTTACAAAAAGGTTGCAGAAACCCTCCAGCTTCCTTTAGAGGAGGCTGTGGATGAGCAATAGGAGCCTGATTATGTGGAAATGATGGATATTCCAGAGTCTAGGAGGTTGTCTATTCCTTTGCATAAGTCATTTAGGAAGCAAACAACAAAGATTTAAAAATCCTCATTCTGTCCCTCCTGTAGATAAAAAAATGGACAGAAGGTATACTTTGTCAGGCTCGGATACAGACTTCCTTCCTTACTGAGCAGTGTAGTCATGTAGGTGTGGTACAAGCTGCAGCCTGTGACAAGGCTAATATTCTCTGGCCTCACATCCTCCTGATAAGGATTCCAGGAAGATTGATGCCATGGCGAAGAAACAGTATATGGCAGCTTCTTTGGGACTCAGGCAGGCAAATTATATGGCTTATGTAGCTAGATATCAGAAATCTAGGTGGGACACAGTATTGCAGTTAGCCAAGCAGGCCCATGGCCAGCTGGCTGGTGAGTTGGAACAGGTGGCTGCTGATGGCATTGAAGCCTCTAAAGTTCAATTTCATAGTGCTGTTGATGTTAATGATGTTTCTTCTAGGGTCATGGCCACTTCTGTAGCTTCCGTAGGTTGGCATGGCTCAGATGCACTAATCTGTCCCAAGATACCCAGTCAAAGGCTATGGATTTTCCTGTAGTGGGAAATTCTCTTTTGGGGAGCAAACAGAAAACTATATGAAAAGATGGATGAATACAGAACTACCTACAAAGTGCCCAGGCTAAGGAGAAGCATGCCATGCCACAAAGGCATGCTCCCAGAGAGTAGGGGCAGGCCCTTTTCCAGGCCTTTTACCAATTTCAAGCCTCCTCTGCTGTCTCGCAGAAGGGTTTCTTCAGAGGCAGGGTAGGCGTGGCACAAGTGGGCCGTCCCCTCCCCTCAGCCTAAGGCTGCTGCTAAGCAGGCACCCTGATGGGGTGTCAGGGCCGATTCTCCTGTACCAGTGGGGGCAGGTTGGCCTATTTCAGCAGAACTGGCTGTCCCTAACTCTGGACAGATGGGTTCTGGAGGTAATAGGCCAGGGTCTGATTCTCAGCTTCAAACACTTTCCAAAGATGAGAGCCAGGCATTTTCCACCTCAAATCCTTCAGAAGCCCTTGCGTTGGAAGCAGAGTTTCTGCTCTGCTGGACTGCAAAGCAGTGGAAAGGTTCCTCCTTGCCATCAGGGCAAGGGCTTTATTCAAGATACTTTCTTACCCCAAAAAAGACAGGAGAATGGCGGCCCATTCTAGATTTAAGATACTTGAACAAGCATCTGTTGAAACCAAAGTTCAAAATGTTGACTCTGGCAATGATATTGCCTTCCCTAAGGCCAGGGGACTGGCTAGCTTCCCTGGACCTCAAGGATGCCTATTTTCATGTTCTGATCAGGCCTTCTCACGAAAGTACCTCAGGTTGAACTGCCCTCAGGCCACTACCAGTTCAGGGCAATGCCCTTGCCTTACCTCTGCGCCAAGGGTATTCACAAAATGTCTCGCTGTAGTAGTGGCTCACTTAAGAAAACAAGGGTTGCTGTGTTTCCCCTACCTGGACGACTGGCTCATTGTGGGTCAGTCTCCAGGTCAGGTAATCCACTTGCAAGTCACCCAGCAGCTTCTCACTTCCTGGGATTCCTGCTAAACTTACCAAAGTCAGTTCTGGAACCAGTTCAGGTCCTAACTTTCATAGGCGCAGAATTGAACACAAGGTTAGCCAGGGCTTTTCTTCCCTCGGAAAGGGTGGACAGACTCATCGCCCTGGCATCCTCCTTTACCCTCTTGGGTCTCTCGACCAGCAAGGCATTTTCTGCAACTCTTGACACATGGCTGCTTCCACAGCTGTCGTGCAGGGAGCAAGATTCCAGATGAGGGACATTCAGTTCCATTTGAGGGCCTATTGGTCTCAAAGGAAGGACCCCCTACCAAGTTGGTCCCAGTTACTCAAACTCTGATCCTAGCCCTCCACTGGTGGCAGGTCCAGAGCAATTTAAGACAGGGGTTCCCTTTATTCCCATTTCTCCTCCCTCACCCTCACCACGGATGCCTCCCTGTTAGGGTGGGGGCTCACCTAGGCGACCTTGCCACTCAGGGGTATGGTCTCTTCAGAGTCTCTGCTCCACATCAATCTTTTGGAACTCAGAGCTGTCTTTTTAGCTCTTGGTGTTTTCAGATTCTGTCCAGAACAAAGTGGTTCAAGTCAGGACAGACAATACCACCACAATGTGGTACATCAACAAGCAGGGGCACTCGGTCTTCAGCCTTGTGCACGAAGTAATGAGTTGTGGTCTCTGGCTTACTCCTGAACACCTCCCTGATAGCGGTTCATCTCGAGGGGAAGGACAATGTCCTGGCGGGCCCTCACCAGAATTTCTCAGGGCCATCACCGAATGGGCTCTGAATCCTAAGTGCTGGGGTCTGTCTTTGCCAGATGGGGCACTCCTCAGATAGATCTTTCCGCCCCAGACAACCACCAACTTCCTCTTTTCTGTTGCAGGCCTCCAGTTCTGGGCTCAGTCCCTCTGGACGCCTTTCTGTTGGACTGGAAAGGGAAGTTCCTGTATGCCTTTTCCCCCTTTCCTCTCCTTTTCAGGGTACTAGTAAAAATCAGATCTCAACCTTGCAGAGTGATTCTGATTGCCCCAGATTAGGCCAGACAGCTCTGGTACCCTCTGCTCCTGTCCTTGGCAGTCCACCTGCCCTGAGCCTGCCCAGAGTCCACGACTTACTGGCCTGTGCACAGGGGAGAGTGTGGTATCCGGACCTCAAATCCCTCCACCTCAAGGCTTGGCTCTTGAGGAGCTAAGTGCTGACTTACACCTTTCTCAAGGTGTCATGGATATTTAAAGGCTTCAAGGAAGCCTTCCACTAGGAACCACTTATAATTCTAAGTGGAAGAGGTTTTTCCATCTGGTGCTCTGAGAGGCAGATTATCCCAGAATCTGCTGATCTTCCCATTCTACTGGACTATTTGGTCCATCTGAATTCCCTAGGCCTTAGACCAGCTACCCTGAAGGTTCATCTGGCAGCTGTCTCTGCTTTTGTGTCAGCAGAAGCCTGCCTCCTTTCTTCTCACCTGGTGTTCTCCAAGTTTTTAAGGGTTACTTCATACTAACCCTCCTTTTAGGAACCAGCTCCGCCTGGGACCTGAATATTTGCATTCTCAGTTAATGCAACCCCCTTGAGCCTCTCTGTCTTCTGCAGAGCTCAAGTATTTAACTTGGAAAACCGTTTTCCTAGTAGCTATCACCTCTGCCAGGCATAAGTGAGCTACAGGCCCTGTCAGTGGAAGAAGATTTTATCTCTTTCCACAGAGATAAGGTAGTCCTTAGGACTAATAGAAATTTTGCCTAAGGTGGTTTCTGATTTCCACCTGAATCAATCTATCTCTCTCCAGTATTTTTCACTGAGCATTCTTCCTCAGGTGAGAGGAGACTGCACAGCTTGGATGTCAAAAGAGCCTTAAGCTACTATTTAGGCGCACCAGAGGTCATAGGTTGAATCCTCCAACTCTTTCTTACCTATGGCGAGGTTGGCAAGGGAAACCTGCCACTAAGAGAACAATTGCAAGGTGGATTGTTTCTTGTATCAATTCTGTTATCAGAAACTGGGTAGAGTTACCCCCTCCAGGATTGAGGCCCACTCCACCAGGGGTACAGCTGCGTCTCTAGCGGCTGCTGGAGACATCCCATTCTGGAGATTTGTCAAGCTGCTACCTGGAAGACAGTTCACACCTTTACCAAGCATTATTCCCTGGATGTCCAGTCCAGGAGAGATGCTCGGTTTAGCACAACTGGCTTCAGAGCCTATTTCCTAAGTAGGTTCTGACCCTCCTCCATGGAGGTACTGCTGTGTAATCTGCTATTGTTATAATATAGCAAGACTTCATGGTGTTTGAAGAAAAATTACTCACCTTAGTAATTGCTTTTCTTCTCATGGAGTCTTGCTATATTATAACCACCCTCCCTCCTGCCCCTCTCAGAACTTCTACTTGGGTAGGGGTGGCGAATTGGTTCAAGCACTGTCATGCCATTGTAGTTTTTCCCTTACCCTCTTTTCCTTTGGGTTAGGGATCTAGATTGTTTCATTTAGGTTATTTATATTGCCCCCTTCCTGGACTTGAGTCTTTGGGGGAAGGGGGGGTTCATATGTGCTTGTCAAGGGTGGTAAAACGAACCATAATACCATCAAGTTTTGTTATTATGGCTCTTGAGTGTTTCTTTGTTCTTTATACTGTTGTTATTACTACTAGTAGGTAGCCATGGGCTAGTGTAGTTTTTTCCACACAGACTTTCCGTCCTTTGATGTGAGCTTCGTAAAGATCTGACAGTTTCATTTGAAACTGCCAGATAGAACTTTAGGCACAAGCGCCCTCGCGCTGTAGAACTCCAGATCTTCTGGAGTTAACTCCTTCCTCTCCAGGGCAGTTCAGCTGCAGTGGCTGACTGCTATTGTTATAATATAGCAAGACTCCATGAGAAGAAAAGCAATTACTAAGGTGAGTAATTTTTTCTTCCCAGTCAGACTAGGGTCTCTGTTAGTCTTCTATTAAGGTGCACTTATCTGGAATCTCCGTGCACCTGTGGAAGGCAAAACTCTTGCCCAGCTGGATCTTTCCCACACCTTCTTGCAGGGCATACTGCATCTGAAGTCTCCCATCAGGGACCCTGTCCTTCCATGGGACCTTTGTTTTAGAGATGCTTCCTTTGCTACAAGCTGCGAGCTCCGCTTTCTGTTGTGGAAAGCATTGTTTTTTTTTTTTTTCAGTTAGATATTTCCTGAAGACCACCTAAGGTCAAAATGTAGATTTTTAACTGTATTTTCAGCTAGCATTTAATATAACCATTTTGTTTTGCTTTTAGACCACATGCTGACGCAGCACCTTGTTTTCGTTTTTTACATATTGTTTTTAGTTGCTATTACTTCTGCTTAGAGGATTTCCGAGCTTCAGGCTCTGATGTGTAAAGAGCCTTATTTGGTTTTCCACAATGACAGGGTGTCCTTGCAGACTAATCCTACATTTTTGTCCAAGGTGGTGTCTGAGTTTACACTGAATCAAGACATCCACCTACCTGTCTATTTTCCAGAGTATTCCAATCAAGGGGAAGCCTTACTTTATACTTTGGATGTCCACCGGGTACTTCACTACTACTTGGATCATACCCGGACCATTAGAAAGTCTGATCAGTTATTTGTTTCCTTTGCCCCTAATAATGCGGGACTCCTGTTACTAAGCAGTGTTTGTCAAAATGGTTAGCCAGTTGCATTGCTCATTGTTGCAGAAAGTCTGACTGGCCTTCACTGGGCTCTGTTAAAGGCCATTCTACCAAGGGAATGGCTGCTTCCTTTGTCTCTCAGGAATGTCTGCTACTGCTATTTGTGCAACTTCCACTTGGAGTTCTGTCCATACTTTCATCTGCCATTAGTCTGGACATTACTTCTAGGCATAGGGCAGGTTTTGGACTTGCAGTCCTGAAAGGCCTCCTCTCGAGTCTCCTTACTCTGCGCTCTGCCTTCTCCTAGCTGACTGGGGTCAGCCCTTTCAGTGCTTGGGACCTGGTCCTAATAGTGTTTCCTGCTGCAAGAGCCCCTCGAAGTGAGATAGTAATTACATAAGACCTCCCTAACAGTAGATCTTCGAGAGGCGCTCTTGCAGCAGGCTCTGCTTTCCCTCCATCCCCCTGGTGGTTGCTTATCCATCTCTGATACCTCGCTTTCCTCATTGTAGAGGACCCTCTTCAGTACTCCCTATTTGTCTGTGCTGAGGTCTCCGGCGGGAGAACTGTGGTGGAGCTGGGAGACCGCCCCTTTTATAGGCAGACATCGGGGGCAGACCAATGTTTGGGGGGGGGGGATTGGTTGAACCCCCAATGACTAGTAGCTAGAAGTTTTCCATGGGGTCCTGGTGACTGCCGACTTCAGTCCTAATGATGTTGCCTGCTGCAAGAGCTTCTCTTGAACTGCTGTTACGGTAAGTTCTTGCCCAACTGTGCTATTCTGTCCCTCTCCGAGGCTGGCCTGCAGGTGTTGGAGGCTTCTGGAAGGAGTCATTCTTGTTAAATAAAAAAAAAGGGGACAGGAGGTGGATCCCACTTACCTGTCCTGTAGCATACATTCCATTTGCCTCTTCTTCAGGTCTCAGCTGGCGTTAAGCCACGTTCCTAAAGGTGTGCTGGCAGCCATTTAGCATATTGATTGTGGGCTCGTTCCATCAGTGGCTCAGGTAGTGTTTAGATTTTTTTTTTTTTTACATACAGCCCCTCCCCCAACCTCCTTTTGCTTTGGACTTCTGCTGGCACCCCAGTCCCAACTGTTACTCCCCCTATTGTCTTACCGGTAGAAATCACATGGCAACAAATCCGAGGGTGCGCAGTGCTGTCATTGACAGCCGTTTGCACGATAGGGTTTTTTTTTCTAGGTTTGCTCACCACCCCCGGCATAGTTCATGCATCCCCACGCACATCTGTCACTCCCCAATAGTGACATCCTATTGGGATGAGAAAGACCTGGCTCTCAGGCCACCACCGGGGTTGCTTGGCACCAGAACGTGGATGCTTCCTTTCCCTGGCTGGTAGTGCTGCCGCAGGACAGCACCTCCCAGCTCCCTGGCTGCCTGGCCAACTTCCCAGGTCAGCTCCCAAACCCGGGTCGTTGGCACAGAAGCACGTGGTACTTCAGCTATGCCATCAGGTGGCCCCAATTAAGTGTGTTCTGGTTTTGTTTTTTTAAAGCTTTGATCACCTGTCTCCACTGGTGTAAGCGCTTCCACCACTGTGGGACTTGCCGTTGGTGCTGTCGCAACTAATAGGAAGGCTTTTTGAACCATGGTTAAGTGCAAAGTGTACTTGTGGAAGACCACTGTGTGTTTGTCACTTCGGCTGGGTGTGTAAACTCTGGGTGCCTCTTGTGATGTGTCCATATCTTTTCCACAATGACAAGTTTATCTTGTAGCTCGATCTGCAATTCCTTCTGATGCAAAGCTGCTTGCTTCAGAGGCTAACCATGCACTCCATTCTTTGGATGTGTGCTGGGCACTGCAAACTTTCAGGGAACATACAACAGGGATTTGTGGCGAGGATCGCCAGCTGTTTTATTTATATTTTGTTTACTTGTCCTGGCAGACCAGCAGGAAAGTTAGACTGGCCAGTGGATAACCTCTTGCATTGATCTGTTAGAGGTTGGTTAGGGAGGAGACGCCTAAGAGGTGGAAGGTGCACTCTACCAGACGTGCTGCTGCCAGGTACATCCTAATCAAGGAGATGTTGAGTGCATGTATCAGACTTCTGCATAGACATGCTTGGTAGTAGAGCTGCTCTTGGGACTTCATTCTCAATTTGGGGTGCGTGCCTTGCCTCCTTCTCCAAAGGACTGCTAGGAGTCTGCCTAAGTGTGGGTAGTGAACTGAATCTAAGTAGTCAGAAATGCGCTACTCGCTTATAACCATGGATTTTACTTCAAGAGGGTTCCTTAGGTAGGTCATTACATATAGGATATGTCTTCACCCAAGAAGTGCTTGTCCTGTGGCACGCAGATCCCTCGTAAGGATGGTCACCTAAAGTGCATGACCTGTTTGGGCTCAGACCACCCTGTCTCCTTCTGCTCAGAGTGCCAAACTTTAATTAGGCCACCAAAATGCAGACACTGCAGGCTTTGGAGGCCACCTTTTAAAGGTCCGCTTTGCTTCTTTAGAAAAGCAAATGGACTGCATTAGAGTCCTCTTCTGAGAAACCTTCTCCCTCAAAGATGCACCATAAGGAGAAATCTCTGAGTGGGAGCACTCCACCGATGAGACCTCGCGGCCCTCGAAGAGCAAGGCCCAGCCACCGCCAAAGACCTTGGATGGTAAGTCTGGCAAATCTTCAGTGGGTCAGTCGACAGTCTGCTCCTCAGATGACCACACCACTGCGGCCGCTAAGATGGCTCCCAGCTTCTCCGGAGACTACACGGCCGCCAGTAAGACGGCTCCCCAGTCTTCGGGGACCCACCCGGCACCAGTCGGTAAGTCGGCCGGGTGCTCCTCCCCTGCCCGGCCAGCCTCCGCCTGATAAGATGCCAGTCTCAGACTGCCGCTCAGGTGTGGTTCTCCCGTACTAATGGGCTTGGCTCCTCTCCTGATGACCCGGCAGAAGCGGGGGGAGGAGGCCCCTCTTTCTTCGCCTTTACCCTCCCCTTCGCAAGTGGGTACTTCGGACGAAGACCGTGCGGAAACCCCTCTGTGGTAAATTCCTCGGGGTCTGTCCTGCGCTATCCTGACTGGGTCGCGGAGAAAGACTCCTTGGCAGTCTGGCCTTCCAGCGGAGGCCCCTCCTCCTTCAGGTGGGATCCCTTCGGAAGCCAACTATTATCCCGGCACTGATCCCACCGGCTGATCTGACTAATCCCATTCCGATGCTGGATATTCAGATAACTCTTCACAAGCCAGGGCCCTGTGGTCTGCCCCAGCTTTCGGCTCCGGCACCAGACCCAGTCACACTGTCTGCCCCCTTCGTCCGGCCCAGACGTCAGATCCCCCTTCTGGCGCCGGCTTGGGTGGTACCAGGCCAGACATCTATCCCCTTGACGTTGGCTATCCAGACGCTGGACCCCCTGCCGATTTATACTACAGCGGATCTGATGTGGGTACCCCCTCCGTCAGATCTGGCGATAGGGATTTACACAAGACCCCGGACTGTCCCACATTACCCTTTTGGGTATCCTGGGAACCACTTCCCAGCTGGTACTCCTTCTAAATGCAGCTGTTTTGGAAAGTACTACTCTGGTTATAACCCCTACCCCCACTACCAGGGTCACCATTACCAGTCCCCACCAATTAGGCCTCCTCATCCTCCCTCTCTACCTCCTCTGGCTATGCCAGATTTTAAGACCTTCCACCAGTCTTGGTGGCAGGGGGTGTTCTCGGAGTTGGTTTCAGACCTGGAGACAAGATTTCCTCTTCTGCGATCTCCTAGGTCTGCGTTCCCAAAAATCTTCTTCGTCCACGGTACATGTCTTGGGGGCGCCTCGTCGGGACATGACCATTCTCGACATCCGTAACATTCCTGACAAGGGGGCAGGTGGTGGTGGTGCTGACGAGTCGGCGGAGGACGCCCTGGAGGAGCCAGAGGGCCCGAAAGGCAGGGTTCCCCCAAGTCACCCCAGAGGACCCTGCCTTAACGGATCTTCTGAGGTCCATAAAGGATTTCTTGGACTGGGAGTCGGAGGAACAAGACCCAATGAGATGGAGACTAGCCGAACACCTGGACTTGGAGTCTCTCTCTCTCTCTCTCCCTCTGGTCCTCATTCCCCCCCTGGATTGGACCTCACATCTATGGTCTGGCAGGTGCCTCATTCCCTCCTGGCTGTACCCAAGAGGGCGGACAGGATTTACCGGGTGCTGAAAGATGCTCTGTTCCTAAAGATGCATCCTAAGGCAGACTCTGTCATCTCAGCTGCTCATGACCGCTCCTCTGCACCCAAGCACATGAGCACCTCTCCTCCAGACAGTCGAGGCAGATGGACCAGTTCAGTAGAAAAGTTTACGCCTCGGCCACATGTGTGCTTAGATCCCTGAACTATGTGGTCCACCTGTTTTCCCCACCAAAAGGCTACCATGGCCAGGTTAGAGGTTAGTGTCCAGGCTATGGAACCCTCGAGCCTCAGAGGAGCTTGTCAAGGACTTTAGCCTCTCGCTTTTCATGTAGGCATGCCTTGCGGGCTACATACGACTCAGACTCCGTAGCTCGCACCTTGGCAACTGCCGTTGCCCTAAGACTGCATTCCTGGCTTCGCATCTTTGGACTTGCCAACAAGATGGTCGGTGATTTCAGGATGTCTCCTTCTGGGGCTCTGTACTTTTTGTTGGACACCAAAGATATCACTGAGCTCCAGGACAGAGGCCTCGCCCTCAAATCATTGAGGTCCATGTACCGATCAGGCACTCAACAGCAACAGCAGCCCTTTCGGAAAAGGACCTGGAGGCAGAGGAAGCGGGCCCCGGCTCAGTGCCAGGGCAAACGCAAGTCCACAGCTTCCGCCATTCCTTCTGCCTCCAAGAACCAGAGACTAGCAGGGGGCCTTCCCCCTGAACGTCCTGCCACTTTCTGACTCACTATCCTCACTACCTCCTCAGTCTCACGATGAGCAGGTGGGGGGGGGGGTTCACCCACCATGCGCAGGAATGGAAGGCAATAACCTCAGATGCATGGGTCTTGAAACTAGTGTCCGAACACACCGTAGAGTTTCTGGAACTTCCTCCAGAATCTCTGCTGAAAAGGCCTTCTTACTCCAGGGATCAGGCCCTTCTCGTCCGAGAAGTTCAAAGCCTCTTGCTCAAGGAAGCAATAGAGCAGGTTCCTCTTTAGCAAAGGGGCAGGGGGTTTTACTCCCATTTTTTTCCTGGTCCTAAAAGACTGGAGACTTCAGGCCCATTCTCGACTTAAGCAACCTCAATCAGTTTGTAGAGTACAAAACGTGTCTGTTGATGCTCCAGAGTCTCCTCCCACTCCTTCTGGAGGATCATTGGTTGTGCTCTCTGGGCATGCAGGATGCTTACCTGCACATCCTGACCTTCCCCAGCCACTGCCGTTTCCTGCTGTTCCAATTCCAAGGGGAGCACTTCTAATTTCAGGCGCTCCGTTTTGGTCTATCCTCGGCACCCCGGGTCTTTACAAGTGCCTGGCGGTGGTGGCGGCTTCTTTATGCCGCCAGGGTATCCTAGTTTTCCCTTACCTGGACGATTGGCTGAACTCAGCCCCATCCAGGGACTCTCTACTGGAGGCTCTCTTTCACCTTGGACCTCTTTGGCAGACTAGGGATTACTATCAGTATTCCCAAGTCATCCATGATCCAGTCCCAGAGACTACAGTTCATTGAGGCAGTGTTGGATATGGTCCAATGCAGAGCCTTCCTTACTTCCTACAGACAGGGTGAAGACCCAGATTTGTCAGGCCTCGTGAGTGGCTTCATTCAGGACCATCCCAGGCCAGGAGATCCACCATCACTACTGTTTCCCTGGCGAGGCTTCACATGAAAGTTACTCAGTGGTCCCTGTGCCTGCAGTGGGATCAACTCCTTGGTGACCTGGACCATCCGGTTCTGGTCTTGGCAGTGGTTCAGAAAGAACTGCTTTGGTGGAGGGACCCCTGCAACGTTTCCTTGGGTCTCCCTTTCAGGAGCCCTGCTCCTCTGGCATCCCCAACTACGGACACTTTGAAAATGGGATGGGGAGCTCATCTGGGGGAGCACCAAGGACTGCGGTCCAGCTTGGACGCACCCTTGCACATTAAACGTTCTGGAGATGAGTGGTCTTGTATGCCTTCCAGACCCTCCTTCCCAAGGGATCATTGCTGTTCCAAATGGACAATATGTCGGTAGTCTGGTACATCAACAAACAAGGAGGAACCCGGTCACACCCCCTGTGCAGGGAGGCGCTGCAGAACTGGGTAGTCCAGCACAATCTGGCTCTTGTGGCCGGGCACGTTCTAGGTGTTCTAAATGTCCTGGCAGACTGTCTCAGACCCTAGCTTCATGAGTGGGAATTACATCAGGAAGTGGCAGAATCTCTCTTCCTAAATTGGGGGTATCTGGAAATCTACCTTTTCGCCTCCCAATACAATGCAAAACTTCCCAGTTTTTGCTTGCTCGTTCCAGGGCATGGTGCTTTCTGCACAACATACTGTCTCTCTCCTGGACATGGAAATTTTTTTATGCCTTCCCTCAGTTTCCCATTCTCCAGAGGGTCCTTCTCAAGCTTCGGACAGAGAAGGCGAGGATGATTCTCATCACCCCTCTCTGGCCGAGACAAATTTGGTTTCCACTGTTACAACAGTTATCCAGGGAACCACTGGTTCCACTTCAAGTGATCCATGACCTCTTGACCCAGGATCGAGGTAGTCTGGTACATCCAGGGCTCAGGACACTGCATGTTCATGCATGGCTCCTGCAGACATAGCAATTTCACACTTTGGGGTCTCCTCTCAAGTCACTCAAGTCCTTATAGAGGCTAGAAAACTCTCTACTACTTCCACTTACGCCATGAAGCGGAAATGGTTTTCCATGTGGGCGAATTCCAAGAATTGGAACCCCTTTTCTTCTGCCTCTCAAATCATGGAATATCTCCATCTGTCAGACTCTGGTCTGTCATTCTTTCTTGAAGGTCCACTTTTCTGCTATTTCAGTGTACCACGAGCTGGTGGATGGTAAAACGATGGTTCAGTTGGAAGTCTCAGACCTTTCTGAAAGGGATCCTCAATCTGAAACCTCCCATCCGCAGCCCAACTCTACCTTGGGATTTGAACTTTGTGTTGGAGAAGCTTTCTTCCCCCCATGAGACAGCCATGAACTATGATTTACGCTTTGGAAAACATTATTTTTAGTTGCCATTATGTCAGCCCGAAGGATTTCGGAGCTCCATGCTCTGGTTTGTAAAGAGTATTATCTTATTTTTCATAAGGACTGGGGGATCCCCAGGACAAATCCTAACTTTCTTCCCAAGGTGGTGTCGAGCCTCACGGAACCAGTCAGTAGAGCTTCCTGTTTACTTTCTGTCCCCTTCCAATAGAGGTGAGGCACTTCTACACACCATGGACATCCATTGGATCCTTCGGTGTTGCACACACCGGACCAAGGATTTCCGTAGCTGCGATCAGCTTTTTGTTTCTTTTGCCACCAGGTCTACGGGCAACCGGTTTCCAAGCAGTGCCTTTCCAAATGGTTAGGCAACTGTATTAGGTATTGTTACCAAAAGTACAAAAAACCTCTGCCTGGTCCCATCAGAGGTCATTCTACTATAACATGACTGCTTCCACTACCTTTTTGCAGAACGTCTCTGTGGCTATCTGCCGCAGCCACTTAGAGTTCTATCCATACCTTTACCAAACACTACAGTCTGGACATTGCTTCTAGGTGGACAGCTGGCTTCGGCCTAGCTGTCTTGCAGGGCCTTCTGTCCTAGGCTGGGTCCATTCTGGTTTCCAGTTTCTGTTGGAGTTATTTTCTCCTCCCTGGTTTCTCTGTCTCTCTTTGCAGGGACTGCTTGGAACTCTGTCCTATATGTAATGACCTACTGAAGGAACCCCCTCTCAAAGTAAAATAGTACTGTTACGTAGGAACTTAACGTAGTGGTAGATCTTAGAGAGGTTCCTTCAGTAGGTCATAGTTTTCCCTCTTTCCTTCCCCTCATTTCGTTTCTTACAGGGACTCCAAATCCTGTTCGCTCCTGCTGTCAGGGCTCTTCCTAGCTCCGCGGGAGAACTGGAGGGTGGTCGTGAGGACCGCCCAGTATATATGGACACACTGATGTCGGCCACGTAACGGGTGGGCGCGTCCCCCGTCTGATTGCTAGAAAGGTCTGCTGTGTGGCCCCACACCAGGTGGCGCCAGTCCTATATATAATGACCTACTGAAGGAGCCACACTCTAAGATCTACTGATCTTACTTGGAGTGGGAGCTCTTGCAGCAGACTATAACTATTAGGACCAACTCCGCAATCCTTGGGACCCACCGGAAGAATCTTAGCTAGCAGTGTCCAGCAGGGACCGTCCCCAGATGTCGGCTCCACCCAGACGTCTGTCACGGTACATAAGGGGCGGACCAGGCTCCACCCCAGTTTTCCAGCCGTGACCCGCTCACGTTGGGGAAGGTCTTTATCACAGCAGTTTCCAGCAAAAATTGGATTTTTCTTTGGAACTCGACCGTTCTTGTTTCAATTTTGACTTCAGTGCGACGTATGTAGTCTGTCTGTATCCTCTTCCGGACGAAAGAGGAACAAGTGTGATTGTGGCTGCCAGATACCATCCAAAGATGGCCACTCCAAATGCGTCTTCTGCCTGGGTCCAGACCATGACAGCGCTGCCTGCAGCACTTGCAGAGGCTTCACCAGAAGGACGAGAATTTGCCTGAAGGCCCTAAAAGCCTACTTCTTAGAAAAACAAATGGATGTCCTGCACACCTCGGGGGACAAGGGTAAACACCGGGACAAGCCCCATAAGAGTTCCCTGGACAAGGACCATAGCCAGTCCCATCATCTGTCTCTCTCCCCCCCCCCCCCCAAGAAAAGCATCTTCCTCCTTGGGCTTGGGAGAACACTGCAAAGACCTCAAGAAACAGAGCCCTCCTGCCAAAAAACTGATGCCGGTCAAGGTGGGACCATCTGCCGAAAAGCAGGAGAAGCCCAAGGTGGCGCCACTTCACGTGATCAAGGCCTCTTCGGCACAAGCCTCGGCTTTGCCATCTTCAGACAAGCCACTGGGTGATACACCGAGACACTGCCAAAACCGACCCTGGTCCCAACACCGAAGCCGGTGGAGGTTCCTGTTGTGGAAGACGCTCCGGTGGAGGGGGCTAACACTAAAGTTCCGGCGACCCTCAGATCTTCCACTCCGCAGGGCTCTTTGAGGACTCCCCACTCGTGCCCTCCCGGGTCCCTTCTCGGGGAACAGCAGCCGCTGTTTCTAACAAAGAAGTGCTGCAAGAGCTCTTCTCCTTTTGGTGGAGTCTGGTAAAGAAAGGAGGCTCTACCGAAGCCGGACCAGACACCAGTTCCTGACCGAACAACCTTGAACCTGAGGGCCTTCCTGCTCCTTCTCTGAAGACCCCCGAGCAGCTGCTACTTCGCCCGCCCTCAAAGGCTCATTCCCGGTCTGAGGACCGTCATTGGTGCCCTTCTCGATCAGGCAGCTGTCTGTCCCGGTCTCGGCCCAGGAGCCGATCCCGCTGTCCCAGGCAGTCCCAGTCCCCAGGCTCCATCATCAGTCCTGCAGCCGTCACCGGTCCTTGGACCGTCTGTCCGGTAGCTACCAATGCTCGGGGGAAGAGGGGCCTAGACACAGCTCAGGCCATTCTAGGCCCAGTAGCAGGTAGTCTTCTGCTTCCTCATCCCTCTTGGGGGTTGGGGGGGGTTCTCTGGGGGGAAGGACCAACCCCAGTCGCCTCCTGACGATCCGACTTTTATGCCTGTCATGAGGCTGCCACTGAATGGGAGACTGAGGACCTGGATCCGGAACACCGTCGACTGGCCTGTTACCTGAGGCAAAAGGAGCCCAAGCCTCTGGTGCCTCCTTTTAGTGGACACCTTCCAAGATCTCACTAGGATAACTTGGAAGCATCCAGCCTCAGTCCTGGCTGTTCCAAAGACATCAGGCTGTATAGAGCCCCGAGGGATGAGCCTTTCCTGGCAGAACTCCCTCAGGTGGACTCATCGGTCATTATGGCTGTTCACAAGTATAAGCAGCCTAAGCAACCTAAGCTCCCAGCCTCCTGACCCAGAATCCCACTACTTGGACCAGGTGGGCAAGAAAGTCTACTCTGCCTCCACCTGCTCCATTAGATGCCTTAACTTCCTCACGCATATGGTCCAGTACCAGAATGCATTGTGTTAGAGAGGGCAGGAGCTAGCCAATGCCTTGCCAGACTCCACACAAGACGGAGCCTCTGGACATATTAAAATCTGGCTCTGACTTAGGCACACATGTTCTCCGTGCCTCGTACGACACTGCAGATACGGCGGCCAGAGTGGTTGAGAGTCTTGGGTTTTCACCAGGATTTGCAGTCTGGTATCCGGGACCTCCTGTTCCAGGGTTCCGTCCTTTTTGGGCGGGAGACTGTCATCTCTCGTCCCCAGGAGTAGGGCAAGTCTAGCTGGTCCGTCCATCAGGCAGATGTACAGAGGGGACCAGAGACGCATGAGACTGCCATTTCGTAAGCCCTCAGGTTCTCATGCCCACGGAAACCAACAGGGCCAGAGAGGTGGCTTAAAAAGGAAAGCCGGCAACCAGCAACCTGGAGGCACTCCTTTTGAGGCCCCAAGTCCTCCCAGCCTCTCAGTCAACTCCCTCTCAACACCCCTCCTGCGGAGGAGGTTCCAGGGGAGGCAGTAGGGGGTCACTTCTCCCCTTGATCTGAAGGGCTGGAGCTCTATTACCGTGGACCAGTGGGTCCTAGACATTATAAGGAGGGGACATACGCTGGAGTTCACTGAAATTCCCTCAGACACTCCACCAAGGTCCTCAAGATATCCTTTCTCACATACCCCTTACAAAAGGAGAGGTTCAGGCCCTCTTGCGAATAAGGGTGACAGAACCCATTCCACTGCAGCAGTGGGGAAGGGGATATTACTTCCATTTTTTCCTGGTGCCAAGAAAGACACAAGATCTTCGGCCCATCCTGGACCACGGCTCCTTACTCTATATATATCTATATATATATATCTATATATCTATATATCTATATATCTATATATCTATATCTATATCTATATATCTATATCTATATCTATATCTATATCTATATCTATATCTCTATATATCTATATATCTATATATCTATATATCTATATATCTATATATCTATATATATAATACCGAAGGTTCAGGATGGGGACCCTCCCAGGTCTTCTTCCTCTGCTGCACCAGGGAGACTGGCTCTGCTCCCTAGACATGCAAGATGCGTACATGCACATCGGGGTCTTCCCCTTCACAGGAAGTACCCGAGGTTCCACTTCAAGGGGGAGCATTATCAGTTTCAGGTTCTTCCATTTGGCCTCTCCTCTGCTCCTCAAGTCTTCACCAAATGTTTAGCAGTGGTAGCTGTGGCTCTAAGGTGCCAGTGGCATTACGTCTTCCCTTACCTCAACGATTGGCTGCTTGTGGCCCATCAAGGACGCGCCTCCCTCAGGCTCTCTGAGACACCTATATTCTGTTCAGAGAGGTGATCACCCTGAACTTTCCAAAGTCTTCCCTGGAGCCCAGCCAAAGACTCTTCTTCAGAGGGGTGATCCTGGATTCAGTTCAGGGCATTGCTTTTCTACATCCAGATAGGGACAATTGCCTGTGGGAGATGGCCAGATTGGTCCTAGTAAACCCTAAAGTCCAGGCCAGGACCTTCCTCAGACTTCTGGGGCACATGGCAGCCATCTCTGTCACTCCTTTGGCCCGCCTCTATACGAGAATCCCACAGTGGATGCTCAGGGTGCAGTGGGATCAATGCTCAGAGGAGCTAGACCACATGGTAAGTCGCACAGCTGATCAAGAGGACACTACTTTGGTGGCTGGACCCTCTCAATCTAGAGGAAGGGGTCCCTTTCTGTCAGCCCCAAATCAGATCCTAACGACGGGTGCATCAGATTTGGGATAGGGGACGCACCTAGGGGCCTTCCAAACGCAAGGGGTCTGGACCCCATAGGAGCGTGAGCTCTATTTCAATGTCTAGAAGATGCAAGTGGTCCTCGGTGCGCTGCATGCCTTCCAAGAGGACCTTGTCCCAGGCTCTCTTCTAGTACAGATGGACAACATGGCGGTAGTCTTTTACATCAACAAGCAAGGGAGAACGCACTCCTACCCCTTATGCAGGGAGGCGATGAGTCTGGTACTGGGCGCTGGAGCATTGCATCCCTGTCTGCAGTGCACGTTCCAGGCATCCTAAACGACTTGTCAGATAGCCTAAGCAGGTCTCAGTCCAAGGCGCATGAGTGTCGATTACTACAATCTGTAGCGGACCAGCTCTCCAACACATGGGGTCATCCAGAGCTGGACCTCTTTGCGTCCCCACGCAATGCCAAACTGCCAATTTTCTGCTCATGAGAGCTCGCGCCTGGTGCTTTCTGGCAAGACGTGTTGTCCCTTTGTTGGGTAGTGCAGTTTCTTTACGCCTTAACTCCCTTCCCTCTCATTCAGAGAGTAATGTTGAAGATACAGGCCAAGGGGGCTCGGATGATTCTAATCGCCCCGTTGTGGCCTCTACAGATTTGGTTCCCACTACTTCAGCAGTTGTCTTCGGAGCCTCCAGTTCCACTGCAGATATGCTCACAGTTGCTGTCCCAGGATTGGGGCACAGTCGTTCATCCAGATCTCAGGTCTTTGCACCTTTATACTTTGCTCCTGCAGACATAGCAAAATCAAGGTAAGGGGTCTCCCAGGAGGTGGCTGACGTCCTCGACTTGGCGAGGAAGCCCTCTACTCGCTCCACTTATGCTATGAAGTGGAAGCGTTTCTACTTATGGGCGTCGTCTCACCATCTGGACCCCCCTTACTTGTCCACTGAACTCAGCATTGCAGTATCTCCTCTCCTTATACCAAGAAGTCTTAAGCTACTTTTCGATAAAGGTGCACAAGTGGGCCATTTCTGCATATCATGTCCTCTTGCGGGATAGAACCTTAGCCCAACTGGACGTGGCCCTCACCTTTTTACGGGGTATTCTGCATACGAGATCTCCCATTAGAGATCTGACCTCCTGTTGTGTTGGAGAAGCTCACTCTCCTTCCTTTTGAGCCAGCGGCTGATTGTGAACTGCGTTACCTTTCCAGGAAGGTTTGTTCCAGGAGTGTGGCTATGTTCATCCACACTGTTTGGCATTGTTCCCTTCCACTTTAAATCTGCCGGACGTCTTCAAGCTGGCTCCTCCCACCCACTCGGGTGGTATATACCTCGGCTCCGCCCCATGACACCAGATCTTCCTCTCCGCTGGAAGATTCAGGTTGCGTCCCTTGTGCTCTCATTTCGTAGGCCCTGGCTTTCGAATTATCGGTTTTACTGAAGCTCAGACTTGTTCGAATTAGCGATCGGGTTTTTGCAGCATCGATCATGGAAAAGAAATCTTCTCTGGGATTTCGCTGGTGTACCTGCGGCCAGAAGATGTCGCTCACTGATCCCCCACCTAACGTGCGTCTACTGCCTAGGTGTCTGCCATGACACCTCGTCATGTAGCTTTTGCTTGGCCTTCCATCCTAACGTCCTGGATGACTGCAAGGCATGCCTGAAGCTGGAGAGACCAGAAAAAAAGGAACCCTCCGGTGAAGGCTGAGGTTAGGTGGACGGTTTCCGAGGCCATGGGCTCCGCTGATCAGGTGGAACAGATGAAGGCGTTCGGGAAGAAGCCACTCGCTTCGGCCAGTCGAAGCTTCTTTGTCCCACTGAACCTGGGCTCCACCTTTACGGGATCTTCAAGGAGATGTGCCAGTCTCTCCCCACCTGGGGTGAGGCGTCCTCGGGCTCGCATTCCTCCTGCTCCCGGAAGTGAGAGAGATCCGTTGTCTTCATCCCAGCGAGGATGTTCTTGGGACCGGGAAAGGTCAGAGTCCCAGGAACATGTGGTCTCTACCTCGGTCGATCGCATCCTCTGCCGCCAGCTTTACGGATCTCCCGTCTGGCCAGGTGACTGAGGACGTGGCAGACGAGGTCGAAATTATGCTAGACCCTTTGTCACCGGCCGTAGCCGACTCTTGAGAATGGACTCTGGTCCGGGTATTACCTGATGAGACCCAGCCCTCTGGTGTCCCCATCAAGGAACTGGTTCCGGACCCTAGGGTTTCACCGATCACACCAGTGTCTCCCGATTGGCCACAAGTCGGCCTCCCGATCTCGGTCATGGTCCAAGATCTCCTCGGCCGAACGACCGAGAAAGAGCCCTAAGCGTTCAAAGATGCAAGGCCACAGATCGTCCTTATCCTCCTCGGACAAGGAGAGGCTCTGGCAGAAACTCCAGCGCTATGAGGACCATTTGTGGTAGCAGCTGATCTTGACAGGCACAAGCTGGCTCCGCCACCTACCCTGGCCATTACTTGGCTTTCACCTCCCAGGCCGAAGCCGACCCCTCTGGAACCTCCACCTGTGGGGCCAGCCCGTCCCCCAGTTCGGCCTATTCTGATCTCCCCACCCATTCGGGTGGAACTGTCGCCTAAACAGCCTGCAGCAGGGGCTCCCTCGAAAGAGGACAGACTGGATACCGGGCTTCCCCGACATCTGTTTGTTACTGTCACCCCTGACTGCCCTTGGAAGATTGAGGGTAATTTCAGTGGTTGACCACTGTATAGAGTCTCCTCGGACTCTGATGTCACCGGGCTCCACTCTTATCCCGGGGATGACGAGTTGTCCGTTGGCACAGGCATGGAGGAAGGCCCTTCCTCCTTCCAAG
Source organism: Neoceratodus forsteri (assembly GCA_016271365.2). Lineage (NCBI taxonomy): Eukaryota > Metazoa > Chordata > Ceratodontiformes > Ceratodontidae > Neoceratodus > Neoceratodus forsteri. The sequence continues at coordinate 266,391,865 of CM028133.1, read as the reverse complement.
GGATTTTCTGTCTCATTTCCCACTCCACCAGAATACCCCTGGAACCTACCCAGTAAAAAGCGGAGTACCCTCTCAGACATTCTAAAGAGAGGGGATACCCCGACTGACCTTTCCAGTGGCAGAGACCATTGTTGGTCTGGCCCTTGAACTTTGGCAGCGCCCTGCCTCATGCCCAGCACCGTCTACCCACATGGCCCACAAGTACATGGTGCCCATGGGGTCCCTTGCGAGGTTCACAGAGCACCCTTCAGCCGAGAGCCTGGTGACTGCCTCTGTGTTCAGGCATACTGGCAGCTCAGCCGACACTGACAGACCTCTGGACAAGGAGTCCAAAAATATGAACCACACTGCCCGAAAGGTCTATGCGGCCTCTTGCTTGGGCTTTCGTCAGGCCAGCTCAGCAGTCATCATGGCACACTTCTCTCATGTCCTTCTCGGGTCATTAGACTAAGTCCTCCCTCATCTCCCTGCGGACTTGCAGACCACGGTCAAACAAGTCGTGACCAGGGCTGTGTTGTTGCCAAACAGCAACTCCAGAAGGCCCTGGACATTGGGGATTCCCACATTGGGGATACCTGTGCCCACTCGATGGCCACTGCGGTGGCCTCTCGCCGCAGGGCTTGGCTGAGGCTTTCCTCCTTCCCGGTGGATACTCGCAATAAGCTGGCTGATGTGCCTTTTCCTGGGGACCAACTTGTACGGTCCAGGAGTGGCTGGTCGCCTAGTGCCACCTTGGACGCCACTTCTGCAAAAGGTTCTGCGAGCAAGAACCAGAAGAAGCCGCCTTTTTGGCACTCTTCCCATGTGGTGCAGCAGCCCTCCTACCAAGGAGGACAGCAGCAGCAACAGCAGGCTCAAGCTTGGCGCCCTCAGTCCAAGCCTGGTCCCCAACAGGGCTGCAAAGGAGGTTGAGGCTCAGGTCCCCGGAGCCGCCGCCTCCTCTGAGCCTACCCAGTGACGGGATAGGGGTTGCCACCCCTATCTCAGTCATGCCAGCTGTGGTCCCTCCCGTGGGGGGTCGGCTCAGTCACTTCCACATGCACCCAGTCAGCTGTTCGAGACTACTTGGCTCAACTCCCCCACAAGGAGGCAGTAGCCGCTGTGGCGGAACCTCCACCAGACCCAGGCTTTGTTTCCAGGTACTTTCTGATGCCCAAGCAGACAGGGGTTGGCGCCCTATTCTAGATCTCCACGACCTGAATCAGTTTCTCAGGTCTCGCACCTTCCAGATGATCACTCTGTCCCAGATCATACCATCCCTGGAGCGAAATGTTTTGTTCACTGGATCTGCAGGACTGATTCTTTCACATCCCAATCCATCTGTCCCATTAGCGGTTCCTCCGCTTCAGGGTTGTAGGGAACCTGTATGAGTTCAGAGCCATGCCATTCAGCCCATCGTTGGCCTCACTGGTCTCCACCAAATGCATTGCAGTGGTGGCGGCCCATCTTTGGCGTCTGAATCCGAATCTACCCTTATCTCGAAGATTGACTCCTGGCAGGTCCCACCCAACAGGAGGCGGAGAGGTCGAGGGGTCTGGCCCTCCAGACCTGCTCCCATCTCTGCCTCCTGATCAACGAGGCCAAGTTGGAACTCGTGCCTTTCCAGGTGATGGGCTTCATCAGGGCAGAGCTAGACTCTCATCAAGCCAGAGCTCGGCTCCTGGTGGACAGGGCGGACGTTCTCTCCTCCTTTGCCCGATCATTTCTTGTTGGGCACTTGTGCCCTGCCTGGGACTTTCTGTGCCTTCTGGGTTACATGGCGGCGTGCAACTCAGTGGTCCGTTGGGCCCGGTTGCACATGCGCCCCCTTCAGTGGGAGCTGGCCACCCAGTGGACTCTGCGATATGGTTATTTTGACCAGCTGATCACTGTAACACAGATGATGTGGGAGACACTCCAGTGGTGGACCGCCCCAGATTGATTGTTGGAAGGGATCCAGTTTTCTTCCCATAGCAGATGGTCGTCCTTATGACCAATGCCTCTCTCGTGGGCTGGGGAGCCCACATGGGGAACAGGTCCCATGGGTTCTGGACCCCCAAGGAGTCCCGATGCCACATCAACCTGTTGGAACTCGGAGCAGTCAGACTGGCACTGTCCGCTTTCGCGCCTCAGCTCCGGGGTAAAGTGGTTCAAGTCCAGAATGACAATACCACGACCATGTACTACCTCAACAAACAGGGCGGCACGCATTCCCGTCTGCTGTGCAAGGAGATGCTCCACATCTGGACCCTCGTAAGCTGGTTGGAGGCAGATCTCCTAGCCATCCATGTGGCAGGAGCCTCAAACCAGCTGGGGGATGCTCTCAGCCGCCTAGGCTAGACATCCCACGAGTGGTCTCTGCCATCCAGAGGTAGCTTACGGCCTGTTCACCCATTGGGGCAGACTGATGGTGGACCTGTTTGCCTCCAGGGAAAACACCAAGCTGAGGCTGTATCATGCCCGCCCCCTCTCAGCAGGGCTTGCTGCAAGGGGATGCCTTCTCGAGGCCGTGGACCCCAGGCCTCTTCTATGGCTTCCTTCCATTTCCCTTGATCCACAAGGTGTTACTCAAGGTGAGGAGGGACAAGGCGAATGTGATTCTGGTAGCCCCAGACTGGCTGCGCCAGTTCTGGTACCCAGATCTCCTCAGTCTCAGCTGCAGGCCCCCAGAGCGGCTTTGTATGTGCCCGGACCTGATATCTCTCAACCAGGGGAAGGTCTTACATCCGGACCTTCAATCCCTGCACCTCACAGCCTGGTACCTGAGCGGCCCGAGTTCCAGGCTTTGGGTCTTTCCGAAGATGTCTACACCATGGTGGAGGCATCTAGAAAGGAATTGACCAGGAAATGTTATGCATTCAAATGGAAAAAGTTTTCCATTTGGTGTCAGGGTAAGGGTCTGGACCCCTTATCCTGTTCTGTGGCTACCATTCTCTACTACCTTTGGTCTCTGTCCAAACAGGGTCTACGGTCATTGACCCTTAGGGTGCACCTGGCAGCCATTCTGCTTCCCGGGCGTGGTCCGGTCAGCTGACATTGGTGCAGGAGACAGTGGTTGGGCGCTTTTTCAAAGGCCTGGATCACATATCCCTTCCGGTGTGTGAACCTCCACCTCCATGGGATCTACTGCTGGTTCTGGCAAAACTCATGGGCAAGCCATTCGAACCCATGCACAAGTGTGAGCTGTCACACTTGTCGTGGAAGACTGCCTTCCTGGTGGCTATCATGTGAGCCTGAAGGATAGGGGAACTCCAGGTGCTTTCGGTGGAATCCCCTTATCTGGTCTTTCACAGAGACAGAGTTGTCCTGCACTCCCACCCGAAATTCCTTCCGAAGGTGGTGTCAGTTTCACCTTAACCAGGTGTGGACCGCCGGTATACTATATTAATTACACCTCAGATGCAGAGTACAGGCTCCATACCTTGGACCTGAGACATGTACTCTTCTATTATAAGGAGCAGATGGTGGAAATTCGTGGAGAGGTTCGCCAGCTGTTTGTCACCTATGCTGAAGCCACTTCTGGCAGACCTGCAGCCAAAAGGACTATAGCAAGATGGATTACATCATGCATAGGTCTGTGCTATGAGTTGGCGGGCATGGAGCCTCCCAGAGGGATAAGCTCATTCTATCCGCCATACTGCTGCATTGGTGGCTGCTTCCAGGGACACGTCTGTCCAGGAGATCTGTCTGGCTGCTACCTGAAAGTCTGCACACACTCATTACCCACTACCACTTCGACCTCGAGTCACGCCGGGATGCTGGTTTTGGGGCCTCGGTTCTCCAGTCTGTTTCCTAAGTAGGGGGTGTGCGCCTTGCCTCCCTCCTCCCAGAGAACTGCTTGGAGTCTGCCAAACAGTGTGGATGAACATATCCACGCTCCTAGAAGAACAGGTTACTCACCTGTAACAGTAGTTCTAGGAGTGGTATATGTTCATCCACACGGACCCACTCGATCTCCCCGGCTGCGGACGCCCACAACCTGGCTTCCAGCTGGCTAAGATATAGCGTCATGGGGCAGAGCCGAGGTATATACCACCCAGGTGGGTGTGAGGAGCCAGCTTGAATACTTCCACCAGATTTAAAGTGGAAGGGGACAATGCCAAACAGTGTGGATGAACAACATATACCACTCCTAGAACTACTGCTACAGGTGAGTAACCTGTTCTTTTCAGTTGCTGTTACCTCAGCTCCAAGAGTTTCCGAACTCCAGGCTCTGATGTGTAAAGAGCCTTATTTGCTTTTTTCACAGGGAAAGGGTTTCCCTTCGAACAAATCCTAAGTTCCTTCCCAAAGTGGTCTCGGAGTTGACCCTCAACCTGTCGTTTGACCTTCCAGTTTATTTTTCTTCTCCTTCCAACAGGGGAGAAGCTCTCCTTTATACACTGGATGTTCACAGGGCGCTGAGGTATTACCTCAAGCACACAGCTACACACAGTAACTTGGAGCAACTGTTTGGCTTTCGCGCCACAACACTTGGGCAAATCGGTGTCTAAACAGACTATCTCTAAGTGGCTTGTCCACTGCATTGTGTTTTGCTATGAGAAACACAACAAACCCCTTCCGGGCCCGGGTTAGGGGTCACTCCATCAAGGGAGTCTCTGCTTCTTTTGCTGCCTTGAATGTCTCTAAGGGATATCTGTGTGGCAGCCACCTGGAATTCTGTGCACACATGTGAAGCACTGTAGTCTGGACATTGCATTCAGACGCTGTGCAGGTTTTGGCTTTGCAGTCCTTCAAGGACTCCTGTCCTGACTTGCTGTGTTGTCAGCTTTATTACCATCCTTCCTCTTCCCAGGGTAAGGCACCTCATTGGTGCAGGACTGCTTGGGATTCAGTTCTAATGGTTATAGCTTGCTGCAAGAGCTACCACTCGAAAGTAAGATAGTACAGTTATGTAAGAACGTACCATAACAGTAGATCTTCAAGAGAAGATCTTGCAGCAGGCGCTGCTTTCCCGTCCTCCATCCCCCGGGTAAGGTGTTCATCATATCATCTACAGGATTCGCTTCTTTCTCTCGTTGGGGCCCTTTAGAGGGTCTTGGTGGAAGTGGGGTGGAGCTGGGGTCCGCTCCTTGTGTACCGTGACTGGGGTGGAGCCAGCGTCAGGGGGCGGTCCCTGCTGGGTACTGCTAGCTTAAGATTTTTCCGGTGGGTCTTAAGTACTGTAATGTTAGTCCTAATGGTTATAGCCAGCTGCAAGAGCTCCTCAAAGATCTACTGTTATGGTAAGTTCTTGCGTAAGTATGGTAAGTTCCTACGTAACTGTACTATCTTCTATGGACTAGTCTCTTGCAGTAGGTTATTACTCTTGGGAGTTCCACCAGGTGGCACTATCGCACTGCATTTTCTTCTAGCAGTCTTCCATGGGGGCTGCCCACACATCACTTTCTGCTGAGTAGAAGTATGGGTGGCCCCAAGGACCCTCTGTTCATTTTCCCGCCGGCTTCAGCTCGCACAGACGACTCTCCTAGCCACCTTTGTTGTAGTATTCAGTGTGAACTTGAACTGCTTGTTCTGCTTCTGTTCTGGGACCTGTGACCTGCTCACAGCACCCCGGGACTTCTCTTCTCTAGCAGGCCTGTGAACCACTCACAGCACCCCTGCTGCTCCCTGGCTCGGGCACTCTTGCTGGGTCTAGACATAAGGGAACAATACAGTTGAGAACGAATAGATAGGCCATTGACAGAGCAAAGGACGATGGCAAATTCATAAGGTAGAAAAAGTGTGCACACTGGATGGGCCTTGCAGTCCTTATCTGCCGTCAACTTCTATGTTTCGGGACTCGCCTATGGCTGTCAAGGCAGCCCATCCAGAATGGACCTTGGGGAGCCCTCTTGGGGTTCTCCGGCCCAGAGCTCACATCCCCGGCTTCGGATGGAGAAGGACTAACCCTCATTATGCTCCCTCAGACATGGCCCATTGACTGCTCCTCTGCCATTGACTGTTCCTTCCTCGTTGACTGAGCCTTTGCTGCTGCTCCTACCCTTGTCAATGGGTCATACCCCATCAACGGAGCACTTTATGGGATGTTTCTACTCGACGGGCACTCCACACCCCCCCACCCCCCGTCGATGGAACATGTCTTCTCCTTCCCTCATCGATGGGAGCGCTTCCACAGTCGACTGCATGCTGCTGCTCTCTCGTCAATGGGGGCTCTTCCCTCTTCTCGTCAACGAGGAGTGCTGTGTCAACTGAGCAGGTTTGTTCCTTCCCTCGTCGACGGGAGTGCTTCACCCGTTGACTGAGCATACTGCTCCCTCCCTCTCTCTCGTCACCGGAGGCTCTTCACTGTTGCTAGAGCACTCCTCGTCTATGGGGCTGCTTCCCTGTTGACTGGATGTCCTCTGTCGTCTTTCTCATCGATGGGGCTGTTTCCCCATCGACAGAATGTCTCTTCTCTCCCCCCCCCCTCCATGCGGCTGGTCCCCCAGTTGATGGGGGCTCCGCATCTCTGAACGTTTCCAGTCCGGGGGTCCCCTCTATTCCCCACTGCCCGTATTTGCAATGACGCAGTCTTTCTGCATTGCTGGGGGTTCCACCCATGTCACCTTTTTTTGCACCCATGGGGCGCCCATTCTCTTGTGCCCTCAGGCCGGCGTCCTGGGTCTTGTCCCTCTCCCCTCCTCCTGCTGTGACACCCATGAAGCGAGCTGTCGCCCTCTCCTCTTCCTGAGGATTCCCTCGGGGGGGCCTTCTGCCGTTGCCATGGGCCCTGGCGTGTCTCTCCCCCACCTTGCATGCTCTGCATGGGCCTTCTGGCAATGTGGCACCTTGTCTGGCCTTCCCTGTTTGCTGCCGCTTCTGCGGCTGCCTCCATGGCACTCCTCAGAGATTCCTGCCTGGTCCACTCTGCCCCATTTTGCCTGTATTTGTCCACCGGATGTGGTTCCCCAACGCCCTGCTCGCTTTATGTGAGGATTTCCCTCTTGTGCCTTGCTGCTTTACAGCGTTCCCTATGTGGGCCTTGTGGTCCAGTGCCTCCGCGCCCTGTGTGCTTTTGCTTTGGTGCCTTCTCCCCGCCCCTGCCTCCTTCCCCGGGGTTGCCCTGTTGGCAGTGCCCATTTCCAGCTTTTTCCTGCTTTCCCGACACTGCCTTCCTGCAGGATCCGATGCCATGGATGCATCTACCAGTCTGTCTGCCACTGCAGTCCCTTGCGGTGCTTTGCCTGGCTTCCGGTGTTGGATTCCGCCCTTGAAGTGCGCCTCTCTGTTGCCGTCGTCTCTTGTGGTGCTGTTGCTCACCCCTTCTGGGTTCTCTGCCACCGCCGTTCGGTCATGCCCGGCGGTCGTTTTTGGACCTCTTCTGTGCCCCCCAGTTCCCGTCTTCCTCCTCGGCTGCTGGGATGTCCCGCTCCTGCCCCCCCTTCCCGGGGTGCTGCCAGGGACCGCTCTGGGGCCTCTTGTGGGGCTGCTTACTCCTCCCCGTGCCCGTCCCTCTGGGTGGGCCGGGCCTTCCCCTTCTCTTCCACCGCTCTCTAGTGCTTACTCCCCGCCTTCTTCTGTATGCATCAGAGGTGCCCTGGGGTCCCACCGCCCTTTCTTTGGAGGCCTGCTTCCTTTGCCTGATCGCTTTCCTCCTCTCTGCAGTTCTTTGGAACTCCTGCTGCTCTCCCTCTTGGAGCCCCTTAACTTGTTCCTTCTTGTGGGTTTCCCAGTGCATCAGAACTGGTACACTCCTCCTCCCATGCGCTCTGCTCCTTGGGAGCTCTATTGGATTTGACTTTATGCCATGACCTTTCAACTCCTGCCTTGTCAGGATGAATTGCTGTGCATGGCCTCCTACTGCTATGCCTTCCTTGTGCGCATGCTGTCCTCGCCCACCTTTGGCTTTTCTGCCCTACCGGGTGTGGTTCATGTTGACTTGTCTGCGACTGTGCTCTACTGGCATTTTGGGTGCCCACGTATTGTTGCTGTACACTATGGTCTCTCGACCCCTGCTAGTCTGGTTGCATCACTGGCACGGCCTTGCTTCTACTCTCCCTTTGTGGAGTCCTCCTTCCTCGCCCACCCTTGGCTTATCTGCCCTTCTGGGTGTGGTTCAGGTCGGCCCGTCTGCACCGGTCTCTGACGACACCATCCCTGGGATGTACTGGCTGTCAGGGCTTTGTGTGGCACTCCTCTACAGTTGCCGCCTGGCCTCTGTACATGGCCTCTCTTCTGTCCGGTCCCACGGACGTTCCTGTCGGCTTTTGCCTGTCCAATCCCAGTCCTGGCCTTGACACCTTTCCTTCTCTTCTCCTTGCCTTTACGGGCATTCCGGATTGGAGGTTCTTTTGTCCTCTGGCCTAACCTTTGGCTGTGCCATCTTGCTGAACTTTCTGCCCTGGCTGTCATCCCTTTGACTATAACTGCTTGGTACTCTTCCCCAAGAGTAATAACCTACTGCAAGAGATCAGTCCGTAGAAGATAGTATTATGTAAGTACCTACCGTAACAGTAGATCTTTGAGGAACTCTCTTGCATTAGGTACAATCCCACCCTCTGTCTCTCTGCCTGTTCACTTTTGTTCACTGCAACCCAGGTTGTTGGGTGGGGTCTCTTTGGTCTATTTTGTCCCTTGGTGCAGGCCTTGCTCGCTGAAGCTGATGGGGAACAGAAGGTCCTTGGGGCTGTCCACACTTATACTCGGCAGCAGGAAGTGACGTGTGGGCGGCCCCCATGGAAGACTGCTAGAAGCTGCCGTGTGATAGTGCCACCTGGTGGAATTCCCAAGAGTAATAACCTACTGCAAGAGAAGTTCCTCGAAGACCTACTGTTACAGTAAGTTCTTGCGTAACGATACCTTTTGGTACTAGTATTCGGTTCACATCCACACGACCAAGCCAGCCTCCTTTGGCAAAGCTTACTTTGGATTCCTGTTTCAGTGTACAGATCTGAGGGAGGGTATTAAACAGTTGGCATAGCACAGCAAAACGCTATACATATCGGAGGGTATTGCTATAGCACTGGACTGCTAAACGTTGTTCAGGCTTGTAATGTACTAAATTAAGTATTTTTGCTGCTCAGTCTGTGCGATGTGCTATGCAGTTTCAGTTGATCAGTGGTTACGTGCGTGAATGTGCTACTGTGTTGAGTGCAGCGGGGGCGGAGCTGGAGGACCACACCATTTGGTGCTGGAGGGGTCGAGCTGGAAGACTTGTTCCATTGACTAGGCATACATAGTGGAAGACTGCCTAAGAATGCAAGTGAACTGAATACTAGTACCAGAACTGTTACAAGTGACTTGCCCATTTCCTTGATGAGCAGCAAGCTTCCTGGAATGGAGAATTTAGGACTCTGGACGGGTAGGTAGGTAATTTATTTTTATACATGTAATTTGGGCAGAAGTCCAGTTTACAAGACAGACTTGTAAATCCCTATCTAAAGTACAAGTTAGCGTTAACCACTAACTGGACATTGCCATAAAAGAAAATGTGCAGACTTTTCAAGTATAACATTTGCAAAACGCACAAAATGCACAAACATGAAATGTAAATGTTAAAACTAAAAAAAAAAAAATGCTTCTTTCTAACCCATATAAAAATACAGGACATATCAAACTTTACAGCTCGTTAATAATTTAACAAGTACAGATATGGACCTTCAGATTTTTTATGGTATGAATAAATGTAGAATGATTTACAGTTTCCTTTTACATCAGGAGAAAGAGAATTCCAAATGATAACTGCTTGATGACTTGGAGTCCTATCCCCATATCTATTTCGTGATTTTTTTTTTTTTCACAGCACTCTTATTCAAATGTACCGACCTAGTAATACCCTTTTTGTGTATTGGGATCCACTGGAAACAGTCTTGAAATTGGATGGTCTGAACAAGAATATTTCATTTTATGAATTAAAATTAACCATTGGCAAGTATAATTTGTGTCCAAAGGTAGTTTACTTAATAGTGAACAATGAGTATGATAATTCACCCTTAATACGTATCTAGCCACTCGAAAATAAGTTTTATCCAGCCTGGCCAAAAGTGTGGTGTTGGCATTTCTATTTACAAGTTCGACATATCTTAACACTGGGATAATTAACTGTTCGGCCAGGTTTTTCCTATCTGTCAATGTTAAACATTCTGTAGTTCTCATTAAGGCCCCCACCTTTTTATTTACTTTTTTAACTAAAGCCACAATGTGTTGAGAAAAAGATAACTGCTCATGAAAAATCGCTCCCAAATAGTTATAATCCTCAGCCTGTTCCAGTTTAAATTCTTTGTATTGATTTGTAATTTGGAAGAAATATTGTTTCTTTAGTGAAAATTTCATATTTCCTTTTCTTTATATTCATAATCTGCTTTGACCTGGTGAACCACCCTTCGATCTTTAAAAAAAAAAAAAAAAAAAAAAAAAAATCTGTCTGCAGGATTGATTGCAACTCATTATTAGAATGGCCAGATGCAATAATTACCGTATCGTCTGCGTACAACCGGATATCTGTATGCTCAACCATTGGTGGAAGATCATTTATAAAAACAAGAAATGGAAGAGGCCCAGGATTAATCCTTGAGGAACACCCCTGGTGACTTCTCTGCTCTCAGATAAACAACCTTGAACTTCCATCATCTGGGAGCGATTACTAGAGTAGGATTTTAACCAGTCTAAAGGGCCATACCTAACCCTTGTAGTCTGTCAATCAATAAGGGGTGGTTCACCAGGTCAAAGGCTTTTGAAGGGTCCACAAAGATTGCTGCTGTCTCCATATTTTCCAATGACCTATTTAAGAGATGTTAAACTCTAAAAGTGCCGTCGTAGTGAGATAATCCTTTCTAAATCCAGATTGATTTGGAGTTAGACTATTTAAATAATCCGTGACGTGGGCAGAAATAAGTTTCTCCAAACCTTTTGACTGGAGAGCTAACAAGGCTATAGGCCTATAGTTAACTTCTACCACACTTCCTCCCTTGAAAATTGGCTGTACCCTACGTTTTTCCAATTTGAAGGAAAATAACCAATTTGAAGGCTCCGGTTGGATAGGTGATAATTGGTGCTATGTGATAAGCTGCTAGCTTCAAAAACCTACCTTCAAGGCCATCGCTACCAGAGGTCTGAGTACTTAATTTTTGTAGAACTTTGTAAACGTTAGTAGTAAGAATTTTAAATCTAAAATGACAGGTGAGTTTTTATGGGAGGGAAAGGAGGGGGAAGTAAATTGAGGTTTGGAAAGAATCATGATTTCATCAGAGGCTGGGCTGTTGCTGGGTTAGAGGATTTGTGTGTGCCACATTAGGATTTCTGCACCCTGGCTGTGCCCCAATTTATCTAAATTCCTGGAAGTGCCACTGTACACTGATCGACTGTAGTACAGAATTCTCACCTCAGGAATCTCTCTCAGTATGTTTGACTAATGCAGTTAATGCCAGCTGGGTTCAGCTGCCCTAGAGGTAGAATTTATGCTAATAGCATCATCAGGTTGTAGCAAGGGTGCTGCCTGTAGCTGGTGCTGTAAGCCAGTCAGTCATTTCTCCGCTTGACTGTAGAAGTCTGCCCTGGAGCTCACTCTTCATATCTTTACTTGAAGATGTTCTTTTTTTATAATAGTATTTTCCCTAAGTTTGTGCTGCCTTCAGTGTTTTCTTCTTTTTCTGGTATTTTTGTGGGTTTTCCTTGGTTCCCAGGATCCATGGAAATTCCCTTCACAGCGGTTCCTCCTGTGGATCTCGTGCTTTATTTGTAACAATATCGTTTCTGAGGTAAAAAAGAAAAAAATTGTGCATTTTTTTAATTTTCACATTACTTTTATCACGGTTCCCTATTTGTTGAGTGGAGTCGCGTTTTCTACTACTTTTCACTTTTATTTCTCAGTTAGGAACTGTTTCTAACTGCTCCACAGTGCTTGGGAACAGACTGAAAATTTAAATGTTTTCCCTTTTGGGAACCATTTTTCCAAGGTCTTCTGACAAATTGGCATGTCAGATAGACCAAAAAGAGGACTGGCCCACTGGTTTTAAAAATTGTTAAATGTTTTAACATTGTGGCCAAGGCAGATGGCCATGACCTTTGCTTGAGTTGTTTGGGCCCAGCCCATATTGTTGCTAACTGTGAACTCTGCGCTAAATTTTGCTCAAAAAATAGTTAAAAGAGCCAAAATGCTGGAAATAATGGCTTCTCAATCTGCCTTCCCCTCTGATAAAACTTTAGAAGAGGGGTACTCCTCATCAGAAATCTAAAAGGTCCTCCAAGGATCCCCTAGTGAAGAAGTCTGATAAAATAATGACCAAGACAAAAGACATGATAAGCAGGTTCCTGATTCAGTGCCTGCTAAAAAGAAAAACTTACCACTGCCCCTCCTGCTGAAAAGCAAAGGGGAGACACCAGTGTCACAAGCTATATACCCTTTGCGGAGTAAATGGTTAAGACTTTGCAATCATATCAAACTTTTCAGGATGTGGGCAGTCTCCTTGATGCCCCAGCTGGTCCCCACACACCTATTCCCTCTGACCATGGCCTCGACCAGGGCATGTTCCTTAGGGTGGTGGTGATGAAGAGGGTAAACCTTTGGAACCAGATGTATCCCCTGACCAGGAGTTGGACTCTTACAATGGCTAGGAGGATGTTTCTCCTCATTATACCCTTGTCCAGCATATGGTGGACACTTTGGATCTCTCTGTTCGAGACCACCGAAGGGGAGGAGGAGGCAGACTTCTTTGATATGATTTGTCTTCCTACCCCTAAGAAGCCACTTCTTCCAATTCATAAGTCCCTTCGCAGGGCTACTTCCAAGTTGCTCCAGAATCCCACCTCTGTCCCAGGGGTGGATAAGGAAATAGAAAAAAGTAACAACTAGATAAAACTAATGTCTAGTACCTTTACATAATCCAGACCATGGAGTAGTGCAGACTGCAGCCTGTGATAAAGCTAAGAAGCCCTTTTCTTCCCAGCCTTCAGAAAAAGAAACTAGAAAACTGGATACTGTAGGTAAGAAATCTTACACCACAGCCTCTCTGCTGCTCCATCTCTTACTTACAATGGTGTACACAGCTCAAACACCAGAAGGCTCTCTGGAGCTCTGTGCTGGCTATTAGCCAACAAGCCCCAGAGTGGCTCAGGACTTGGCAAATACTGTGTAAAAAAAAAAAAAAAAAAAAAATGCCTTGGAAGCCACAAATTCAGTTTCATATGGCTGTTGATTCCAATGACACTAGCATCAGAGCTATGGCTCAAGCCATCTCTCAGGTGGTTTGCCTGGTTGAGAACTACCAATCTCTGCCAGGACACCCAGACTAAAGCTTTTGACTTCCCCTGTGAGAACAGTTCTCTCTTTTGGGGGACAAAACGGAGGCATACATGAAAAAGGTGGAGGAATACAAGACCACTTATCAGAGCAATGCAGCTAAAGAGAAAGCCTCTGCTTCCTACAAGCCCCTAGGTAGGAGGGGGCAGAAGTAGGGGTTACTATCCCAGGGCCTTTATCCTCTGCCAGTGCCCATGCCCTTGGATTACTCCCTGAGAGGATTATTTAGGGGAAGAGGCAGAAGGGCTCAAACCTTCTGATCCTATCCCTTCAGCAAAAACTCAGACTAAACAAAACCCCTGACTGGAAGGCCCATGTCATCTCCCCTCTGGCAGTAGGGGGAAGGCTGACCCACTACCTCCACCAATATCAGTGCATCACCACCGACAAGTGGGTACTGGAGGTGGTGGGTTGAGGACTTAACTGCAGTTCAAAAAATTTCCCACTCAGTCAGGTCATACGAGATCTTACTTGGAGAGGGAGCTCTTGCAGCAGGTAACACACATAGGACTGTGCCGCCAGGCACTTGGACCTCACGGAAAATTCCAAATTCCTGGAACCGCCCCTGACGTCGGCCCCACCCCAGCATCCTCTATGGTATAAAAGGGGTGGTCCCCCGGCACCACCTTGGTTCTTTTCCCACCGTCGACCAGCTAGTATCAGCTTCACAGATGCCTCTATTGCAGTCGACCGCCATTTTGCGCCTCATGCAGTTATCGTCAGTTTCTTGTTTTTCCTCACTTTCAGTGCATGTCTTCTCCCTCCACACAGCGGCAGAAGTCTGAGTGCATATAGCAAGCAGATCTTGATGCGAGATGGCCATTGGGCCTGCCTAATCTGCTTGGGCCTGGACCACAAGCAAGACTGTCTGCACTGCCAAAAATTTAAGACTCATTTGCCGCCTCAGATCCTTAAAGGCCTACCTTCTGGAACAGCAGGTGGCCGCTGTGCAAAGGACCCAGTCCGGACACAGCTGCCCTTCTTCCTCAGCCAAGGACTCCTCCTCTAGAGATTGGGCGGGAAACACCACCATAGGGACAAGGATCGAGCCAGGTCAGAATCACGCCCTAGGTCCCCCTCACAAGACCTCTGCATCCTCCACCTCTGGTGGGAGGGCGGAATCTGTCTCCCCCCCAACCTTCCTTAACCCTTCCCGGGGTGACTGCTGAGAAGACCGCCTCTTCCCATTCACAGGACAAAGTCTTCTAGCCATAGATGTTCATCCACCCCTGTGTCCCTGGCTCTGAGGCCCCACAGGCCCCACAGGCCATCGCTTGGGTCTAAGCCAAAAGGACAGGCGTTTTCTTAGGGCGAGAAGTCTGACTCTACCACCCACAAGACCTCAGGGTCATCCGATAGTATGAAAGGGTCGGGCGACTCCTCCAGACACCAGGATTCTGATGACCATCGGAAGCCTCCTCCACCCGAGGAAAGGGCAGCGTCCACCTCAGAAGGTTGTCCGACCACAGGGCCTACCAACTCTGCATCCGGCTGATCAGGCGCCACCACAAAAGCTGCAATCTGCTCTAAAAGAGCGTCCATCTGATCAGGCGATGGGTCACATGCCTAAAGACCAGACACCCGGGCCTATTGACCGTGGGTCGAGCTTCACCTCCTCCAGAGAGTCTGGATCCCCGTCCTCCGGGGGACCCTGCCAGACAGGGAAGGTCCCATTGCATCAGACTCCTAAGGAAAAAAAGCCCAGGGATCAGGCGACAGCACAGAGCGCACCACAAAAGTCGTCGCCAGGACCCCCAAACGTCCCCACCCTGCCACCAGCACAACCTGTTGTTCCACTGGCGGAGGTAGGCGCTTTGTTCATTTCTTGGAATACTATTAAAGAGGATCTGCTGCCCAGAGCACAGGAGCCATCCCCGCACCCCCCCCCCCCGGAGGACTCTCGCCTCTAGCCCTGCCCAAGGAGCCCTCTCCTCGTAGGCCAAAAAGACCTCTGACGCCAGACCGCCCGTCGTCTGGGAGTGACAACCGGGGTTTGCCAGCCCCTTGTAAATGTAGGAGGCACCAATTGTCCGTTTCCCCCCCTCTAAGGGACGTCCGTACTCTTCCTCTGGGGAAGATGCAGGGGACTCCTTCTCCTATTTGTTTGAAGACTAGTTACCTTTGCCTTCCCCGGACTACCAAAATGACACTCTCCCAGGTTTCCTCCGGATGATTCATCCTTCCTGAACTTGATGCATCACATCCAGGCTCTCAACCAGTGGGATGTGGAGGAACTTGACCCCGAACGTCGCCGACTGGCCAAGTTCCTTTTAGCAAATGACCCAAAACCTCTGGTCGTTCCACTCATACAGCCCTTTCTGAATGTTACCAAATTAGCCTGGAAACATCCCTCCACCACCGTGGCTGTCCCCAGGAAGGCAGACTGCCTGTACAAAACTCTTGAGCAGGGAGCCTTATCTCAGTGAACAACCAAAGGCGAACTCCATGGTATTGACAACAGCACATTGCAGGGCACAACAGCCTAAGTACAGGAGTTCCCAGCTCCCAGCCCCTGAATCTAAAAAGCTGTACCAGATGGGCTGAAAAGTCTACTCCTCTGACACCTGCACAGTCTGGTCACTCAATTTTTTTTGAACATATGATGTAATAAAAATCTTTGTGGGGCAAGGCCTTAGACGTAGTCAAGGCTCAACATGACTCAGACAGCAAATCTGAGCTGTCGTACAATCTGGCATTGATGTGGGCAGACACGTCTTGAGGAGTTTTTGTGACCTCAGCAGATACAGCTGCCAGAGCAGCAGCTACAGAGGTGTGCATGAGGCGACACGCCTGGCTGCGAGTCTTGGGGTTCCGACAGGACCAACAGGATGCTATTCTGGATGCACCCTTTCAGGGGTCAGTTCTCTTTGGCCCTGATACAGAAAAATTGATTACAGGGCTGCAAGACTCTGGAAAGTCTGTCTCCGACGTCCACAGAATGTACAAATCGGAGCTGGCTACCACTAGATGCTGTCTTTTTCGTAAGAACCAAGATCACCAAGGAAGGTGTCAACAACCACAAAAGGGGGATTTCAAGTGAAGGGGCCCTTTGCCTTCAGCCTCCCTGGGGCCCAAAAGCACCAAAAATGCCAGCACTCCCTTGTCTACCTCTCTGCCTTGGCATGACTCCCTGCCAGCTCCCCCCTCCTCCAGTGGAGGCAGTAGGCAGGAGAGTCTCCCTCTACCTCAGCAGATGGTCCAACATTACTACTGATCAGTGGGTTCTCCAGATCATTGAAAGAGGGTATGCTCTGGAGTTTACTCAGATTCCTCCGAACAACCCACCCTTTCCTTCCTGCTGCTCTCCATCCCATGCTGCTCTTATAAGGCAGAAGTCCAGGCCCTGCTCGAGAAAAGAGCAATTCAGGCTATACCTCCAGGTCTTGGGCAGGGGATACTATACTTGTTTGTTCTTGGTCCTGAAGAAGACAGTGGACCTCTGTCCCATTCTCGATCTGAGCTAACTGAACACCTTCATGGAGTATAGAAGGTTCAGAATGGTGGCACTATCTGGCCATATACCCATTATCCACCAAGCAGATTGCCTTTGCTCCCCGGACATGCAAGACACTTGTATGCACATGAAGATCCTGCTGTCCCACAGGAAGTACCTCCGCTTCACTTTCCAAGGAGAGCACTTTCAGTTCGGGGTGCTACCATTTGGCCTTTCATCGGCACAGAGTCTTTGCCAAGTGCCTGACCGTTGTGGTGGCAACCCTCAGGAGAAGAGGTCATTATGTTTAACCCTTCCTGGATGACTGGCTTTTTACAGCCTCATCGGAGGACCAGCTGCATCGGTCAGTAGGGGAGAACTTAGGTCTGTTCTTCGACTTGGGCATCACTCTGAATCTCCCCAAGTCGTGCCCCTGGCCTACCCAACGGCTACAGTACATAGGGGCAGTCCTGGACACCGTCTGGGGACAGGCCTTTTTTCTTGCAGACAGAGCAGACTGGTTGAGGGCAGTTGCTCGAAGGGCAATGGCTACCAGTCCGGTTCCGGCCAGAGTGGTGCTCCAACTTCTTGGTCACATGGCCGCAGCCATTGCAGTCGTTCCCCTTGCATGCCTGAATACGAATGTCTTACAGTGGAACCTCAAGACTTCTGTGGGACCAAGGCATGGACGATCTTGATTACCCGATTTGAATCTCCAGTACGGTTCTTGGGTTTCTGGAATGGTGGATTACCCCTTCATGGCTAGACATCAGGGCTCCATTTGTGTCCCAGCCCCCAGCTGATTCTGACCACAGACACTTCGGGGCTGGGCTGGGGGGCTGCACCTGGCATCCCACCAGATGAGGGGCTCTTGGACTTACACGGAACATACTCTTCATATCAATATACGGGAGATGAGAGCAGTCCTAAACACCTTGCAGGCATTCCAAGGAGTAATCGCACTGGATCCCCTGTTGGTTCAGTCAGACAACACACCAGTAGTCTTCTATCTCAGCGAGCAAGGGAGTACTCATTCTTCCTCCCTAGGCAGAGGCCATGAGTTTGGCATTGGGCAGTGGATCATAGCCTGGAACTCAGTGGTCCAGGTATTCACAACATCCTCACAGACAGCCTGAGCCACTCTTGAGTCACGAATGGGGGCTACTGCAGAAAGTCATAAACAATCTCTTCGAAACATGGGGTCAGCCGGAACTGGACCTCTTTGCATCCCCACACAGTGCCAAACTGCCCAATTTCTGCTTGCTAGATCCAGGGCCTGGTGTTTTCTGGTGCGACGCATTGTCCCTCTTGGACAAGGAGGTTCTTGTACGCCTTCTCTTGTTTTCTGCTTCTGCAGAGGGTTCTGCTCAAACTGCAATCAGAAGGTGCATGCATGATTCTGGTAGCACCTATCTGGCCTCGACTTGATCTCTCTGGAGCAAGAGGCCCTAGTACATACGAACCTGTGGTTTCTGCATGCATGGCTCCTGCAGACCTAATTGGACAGATTTGGGGTATTCCCCCAGGGTGGCAGAGGTTCTCGTAGCAGTGAGAAAACCCTCTACCAGGGCAACATACACCATGAAGTAGAAGCACTTCTGTTTGTGGGCATCCCCCCTGTTCCTTGGATCCATTCCATTGTCTGGTGGAATTTGTGCTAGAGTACCTTATTTCCCTATCTGATGTGGGTCTCTGCTACTCATCCATCAAGGTGCATCTCTCTGCACTTTCAGATTATCACACACCGCAGAATGGTAAAGCTCTGGCACAACTGGACTTGTACAAGACATTTTTAAGGGGAATCTTGCACATCAGACCCCCCAGGAGGGACCCTGTTCCTCCTTGGGACCTTCTTTTCGTGTTTAAAATGTACCTAGTCTCCCTTTGAACCAGCCGCAAGTTGCAAGCTCCGCTTTCTCTTAGACAGCGTTGTTCTTAGTTTCCATTACTTCAGCTCGGAGGATTTCCGAGCTGCATCCTCTGATGTGTAAAGAGCCTTATGATAACAGGGACAGAGTTGCCCTGCATACAAATCCTAAGATCTTGCTTCGAGAGGGTTCCTGCAGTAGGTCTTCACATATAGGACTGTGCCCCCTGGCGTCAGGTCCACACGGCAAACTTGTAGCTAGCAATTGGTGGGGACTGCTGCCCTGTCAGGTGATGACTATATAAGGGGTGGTCCTGTGCCCCGCCCTCCAGTTCTTCCTGCTGTTGCGCCAGTTCATCAGACAGACGTGGTAGAACAGTGATTAGTCGCCTGCCTTAATTTTAAGTTTTGTCATCTTCTGCTGTTAATTTTTTCTCCATCACCCGCGGTGTATGTCGTCGCGCTCAAAGAAAAAGTGCACCAAGTGCTGCGCCCAGATCCCACATGGGGACGACCACTCCCGCTGCCTCGGGCCCAAGCACAACTCGGCAGTGTGTGCTGTTTGTCAGAGCTTTAACCAGGCTACCCAGACTTGTTGCAGGTGGACCCTCGAGGACCACCTTCTGACTCGGCGGATAGTTTCAATGGAAAAGGAGCTTCAGGAGCTTATGGAAAGGTCATTGTTGCTGGCCCCAGAAAAGCAGCGCCGGTGGAGAAGCCAGTCTCCTCTGGGTAGAACCAGCCTTCTGTTGATGACCAGAGTGCGTCGTCCTCTAAAACCGCGAGTACCACTCTACCTGGACCTTTGTCTGCTTCGGTGGGTCAAAGCCATCTCCCCCTCCTGCTGAGGTGAGCGGGCAGCTGGGGGTCGCCTCTTTAGAGGTCCTTGTGCATTCTCCCGCTAGCAGCACCGACGATAAGCCGCCCCCCCCCCAACTCTGTCACCGGGTGCCCGGCCCTGACCCATCAGCCTGACCGCAGTCTTCTTGCTGCCGCCTGCCCACTTGTGACTAATAAGTCTGCTGACAGAACCACCATCGACCGCACAGCTGCTACTACTCTCCTGTTGGGCTCCCTTGTGGACCCCGAGATGAGTGTGTTCGTGGGGGAACCCTCATCCCTGCTGGTTTTCACTCTCAGGGATTCGCCACCCATTGCCGACCTTTCCCTTCCTTTGGGAACACTTCTAGACCTGTCGCTGGGGTCCCTTCCAGAGCTCCCCCCTTCACCAGGGTCTATCCTGCCGCCGGATCCCTTCCTTACCAGGGACCCGTCGCCGGACTTGGGACTTACAGGCATGGACCTTCCTCCTTCGGGACCCTCGGGCCTTTTCGCCTGATCCTTTGCTGCTGCCTAGGGGCCCTTTGGCGCCTCCCCTGGTTGGATCTTCAGCTCCTCCTGCTGGCTGCTCTGGCAGGTTCCCGGGGCCTGAACCCCACTTTTCGCTGCTAGACCCATCTCTTCAAACAACATGAAGTCTTGCTATATTATGACAGTAGCAGTTTGATCCAGCTCTAGAACTGCTCCGGAGGTGAAATGGTTAAAACCATTCCAAAATAGAATTTTGGCCACGAGCTCTAAGAAGCAGCTCTATCTGTGTTATTTCAAACCTGAACTGTCAGATTCTTTACTCCGCCTCAGTGAACAGTCGCTCCGGAGATTTCTCCTGCTGCTCGGTTCATTTCTCGGTTTAAAAAGTGTTTTCTCGGTTGGATTCAACCGAGAATAGTTTATTTTAACCGCAAAACCGTTCGGTTCAAGCTCTATCTGTGGTAACCGTAAGTAAATTGAAGGTTTTGTCTGTGTGGAACTTGTAAGTTATCTGTTAGGTTTTGAACCGATCAGTTGGGTTTAAAACTCATTTAAAACTAAAAATTTAATATTTTAGAGTGCGGTTCCCGGTTCTTATCAGTTCTAAAAAACGGATTTATTACGGTTTTTTCCAATACCCGTGACACGGTTAGGAACCGATAAGGGTGTCTTGCCTGGCACTGCCGTTAAAAGGGCAAGTTTTCTGGTTAGGCTGGCATTATGTCTGAGAAACCCAAAAGAAAAACCGGGCCCACTGGGTTTCAACACTGATGTTTGTGGGGAAGTCTTTGCCAAGGCTGACCCACACCACATGTGTTTATTGTCTGGGGTTTGACCACCTCCAGTCAGACTGCCAGATATGTAGAATTTCCCTGCAGCCACCCTGGAAAAAGATTGGGCAGGCTCAGGGACGAGGTAAAAAAGTCCGCTGACCGGATGGCCAGCCTAGTTCGGTGCCAACCGAGACCAGAGGGAGTGCCCTCTGACCAGGGCGAGACTTCCTCGGGCAAAAGAAAAGCTGGTGCTGAGGAACCAATTCCAGTAAAGAAAACAAGAAAATCAGCAGGTCTGGAGTCCAAAACCCCTTCTCTAACTGCTGCAGAGATAGCAAAAGCCATACAGATTGTCCAGTCACTGTCTCAGGGTCCGTCCGAACCGCCATTATCTGGCAAAAGGTCGGTTCGTCCGGTCCCAGTGGCTCAGGAATATGATATTGAGGAATTTTATGAACCAGAGGAGGGGGAGGATGATTATGAGCAGTATGAATGTGGCTGGGAAGGTCTGGGTGTGCCCATTGGACCGGACATCTCCCCAGACAGACCTTTAGAATCTCCCCCTATGCTGTCTGAGTCCCCATCTCATTTCACGTTTTACAAAAAAGTTGCTGAAACCCTCCAGCTTCCCTTAGAAGAAGCTGTGGATGAGCAAGAGGAGCCTGATTTTGTAGAAATGATGGATATTCCAGAGTCTAGGAGATTGTCTATTCCTTTACATAAGTCTTTTAGGAAGCAAACAATAAAAATTAAAAACTCTAATTCTGTGCCTCCTGTAGATGAAAGATGGACAGAAGGTACACATTGTCAGGTCCTGATACAGAATTCCTTTCTCAGCAATGCAGTCATGTTGGGGTAGTTCAGGCTGCTGCCTGTGATAAAGCTAATATTCCCCTGGCTTCACATCCTCCTGACAAGGATTCCAGGAAGATTGATGCCATGGCAAAAAAACAGTATATGGCAGCCTCTCTGGGACTCAGGCAAGCAAATTATATGGCTTATGTAGCTAGGTATCAGAAATCTAGATGGGATACTGTGATGCAATTAACCAAGCAAGCCCATGGCCAGCTGGCTAGTGAACTAGAACAGGTGGCTGCTGATGGCATTGAGGCTTCTAAGGTTCAGTTTCATGCTGCTGTGGATGTAATGATGTTTCCTCTGGGGTCATGGCCACATCTGTAGCTTTTAATGTAAGTTGGCCTGGCTCAGGTGTACTAGTTTGTCACAGGATACCCAGACTAAGGCTATGGATTTTCCTGTGGTGGGAATTCTCTGTTTGGGAGCAGACAGAGAACTACATGAAAAAAGATGGATGAATATAGGACTACTTACAAAAGTGCCCAGGCTAAGGCGGCAAGCCACTCCTCAAAGGCATACCCAGGGGTAGGGGTGAGCCTTTCACAGGCCTTTACCAGACTCAGGCCTCCTCTGCCTATGCTCAGAGGGGCTTCTTCAGAGCAGAGGCAGGCGAGGGGTGGGCAGACCTGCTCCCACCCCCAGCCTAAAACTCCTGCTAAGCAGGCACCCTGATGGGGTGCCCAGGGCCGGTCTCCTGTACGGTAGGGGCAGGCTGGCTTACTTCAGCCAGAATTGGGCTTCTTAACCTCAGACAAGTGGGTTCTGGAAGTAGTAGGCCAGGGTCTGGTTCTCAGCTTCAAAAGTTTCCCAAGTTGAGAAGCAGACTTTTCTACTGCAAGTGCTTCAGAGACCCTCGCTCTGGAAGCAGGAGGTCTCATCCCTGTTAGCTCTCAGAGCAGTAGAAGGGTTCCTCCCTGCACAGGGCAGGGGTCTGCATTCCAGATACTTCCTTACCCAAAGACAGGAGAATGGCGGCCCATATTAGATCTCCGATATCTGAACAAGCATCTTTTGAAACCAAAGTTCAAAATGGTAACTCTGGCAATGATTTTACCCTCCCTAAGGCCAGGGGACTGGCTAGCCTCCCTGGACCTCAAGGATGCCTATTTCCATGTCCTAATCAGAAGCTCCCATCGAGAGTACCTCAGATTCGAACTGCCCTCTGGTCATTACCAGTTCAGACCAATGCCCTTCCGCCTTACCTCTGCCCCAAGGGTATTCACAAAGTGTCTAGCAGTGGCAGTGGCTCCTTAAGGAGGCAAAGGATTGCTGTTTTCCTATCTAGGCGACTGGCTCATTGTAGGCCAGTCCCAGAACAGGTAAAATCTCACCTGCAGGTCACCCAGCAGCTTCTCACCTCCCTGGGCTTTCTGCTAAATCTACCAAAGTCGGTTCTGGAACCAGTCCAGGTACTCACCTTTATATGGGCAAAATTGGACACAAAGCTAGCCAGAGCCTTTCTTCCCTTAGAAAGGGTAAGGAATTTAGTGGCTGTGGCCGCCTCCTTCACTCTGCAGGTCTCTCAACCAGCAAGACACTTTCTGCAGCTCCTGGGGCACATGGCTGCATCCACAGCTGTTGTGCAGGGAGCAAGATTTCAAATGAGACATTCAGTTTCACTTGAGAACCTATTGGTTTCAGAGAAGAGACCCCCTTTCCAAGTTGGTCCCAGTGACTCGAACCTTGATCCTAGCCCTCCAGTGGTGGCAGGATCAGAGCAATTTGATTGGGGTTCCCCTTCATTCCCCCTACTCACGACTTGACTCTCACTACAGATGCTTCCCTTCTGGGTTGGGGAGCCCACATGGGCGGCCTTTCCACTCAGGGAGTGTGGTCCCCCCAGGAATCTCTGCTCCACATCAATTTGCTGGAACTCAGAGCTGTCTTTTTAGCTCTTCAAGCATTTTCTGCATCTGTCCACGACAAGGTGATACAAGTCAGAACAGACAACACCACAACAATGTGGTACATCAACAAGCAGAGGCACTCTGTCTTGACCTTGTGCACCGAGGCAATGAAGTTGTGGTCTCTGGCCTATTCCCTGAACACTTCCCTCATAGCAGTTCATCTTCCAGGGAAGGACAGTGTTCTAGCGGATGCTCTCAGCAGGATTTCCCAGGGCCATCACGAATGGTCCCTGGATCCTCAAGTGCTGGGGATAGTCTTTGCCAGATGGGGCACCCCTCAGATAGATCTTTTTGCAGCCTCAGACAATCACAAACTTCCTCTGTTCTGTTGCAGGCCTCCAGTGCTGGGCTCAGTTCCCCTGGATGCCCTTCTTCTGGATTGGGAGGGAAGTTTGTCTATGCTTTCCCCTTCCCTCTCTATTCAAAGTACTAGTCAAAATCAGATCTCAGCCTTGCAGGGTGATTCTGATTGCCCCAGATTGGGCCAGGCAGCCCTGGTACCCACTCCTTCTGTCACTGACAATCCATCTTCCCTTGCCTCCCAGGAATCACAACCTGTTGACTTGTGCCAGGAAGGGTTTGGTATCTGGACCCCAAATCCCTCAACCTCAAGGCCTGGCTCTCGAGGAGTTAGAGTTTGCTGATTTACACCTCTCTCAGGGGTGTTCTTGAGATCCTAAAGGCTTCTAGAAAGCCTTCCACTAGGAGCTACTTATAGTTCTAAATGGAAAAGGTTTTCCATTTGGTGTGCTGGGAAAAATATTTCCCCAGAATCTGCTGATTTGCCCATTGTGTTATATTACATGGTACATCTTAATTCCTTGGGTCTCAGACCAGCTACCCTGAGAGTTGATTTGGCAGCTGTATCTGCTTTTGTGTCAGCAGGAAAGTCATCCCCTCTTTCCTCTCATCCTGTGTTTTCCAAGTTTTTTAAGGGATTACTTCATACTAATCCACCCTTTCGGGACCTGGCCCCTGCTTGGGACCTTAATGTTTGCATTGCCCAGTTAATGCAACCCCCTTTTTGAACCTCTGTCTTCTGCAGAGCTTAAGTACCTAACTTGGAAAACTGTTTTCTAGTATTATCACTTCTGCCAGACGCATAGAGTGGTTGCAAGCTGTCAGTGGAAACTGACTTTATTTCTTTCCACAGGGATAAGGTAGTCCTTAGGACTAATAGGAAGGTTCTCCTAAGGTGGTTTCAGATTTCCATCTTAATCAATCTATCTCCCTTCCAGTATTTTTCACTGATCCTCCTCTTCTGGTGAGAGGAAGTTGCACAGCCTGGATGTTAAGAGAGCTCTTAGTTACTATATAGAGCGTACCAAAGGTCACAGATTCGAATCCCTCCAACTTTTCCTTACCTATGGTGAAGTTGGGAAAGGCAAACCTGCCACTAAGATCAATTGCCAGGTGGATTGTCTCTTGTATCCAATTTTGTTATCGAAACAGCAGAGCCCCCGGGTTTGAGGGCTCATTCTACCAGGGGTACAGCTGCGCCTCTAGCTGCTGCCAGAGACATCCCTATATTAGAGATTTGCCAGGCTGCTACTTGGAAAACTGTGCACACTTTTACTAAGCATTCCTCCCTGGATGTCCAGGCGGGAGAGATGCTCCGCTTAAGGCACAGCTGTTCTTCAGAGCCTATTCCCCAAGTAGGTTCTGCCCTCCTCCATGGAGGTACTGCTGTGTATTCTTGTTACTGTCATAATATAGCAAGACTTCATGTTGTTTGAAGAAAAATTACTCACCTTAGTAATGTTGTTTCTTCTAATGGAGTCTTGCTATATTATGAACTCCCAACGTGCCCTCTCAGAACCTCTACTTGGGTGGGGAGGTGCGGGCAACTTGGTGTGAGGCACCTTTTATGCCCTTTTAGCATTTTTGTCCCCTTTTAGGGCGTGTGTGTGTGTGTGTTTTATTATACTTATGTTTTTATTCTCATACGTTAGAATCAGTAAGTATTTCTGGTCCCCTGACTTGAGTCTTGGTGTTGGGACCAGCAATGGTTATTATTTAGGTAGCCATTTGGCTAGTGTAGGTTACAGCTTCCACACAGACCTTAGTGAGTTTTGGCTCCAAAAGATCTGACAGTTCAGGTTTGAAATAACACAGATAGAGCTGCTTTAGAGCTCATTGGCCAAATTCTATTTTGGAATGGTTTTAACCATTTCACCTCCGGAACAGTTCTAGAGCTGGATCAAACTGCTACTGTCATAATATAGCAAGACTCCATTAGAAGAAACAACATTACTAAGGTGAGTAATTTTTTCTTCTGATGCCAGGCCTTGTGCCGCTGGGTTACCCGCTGACACTAGGCTGTCTGCTGTCTGGATACCAGACGCCTGTATATCCTTCGGGGTTCTCGGGTTACCAGTACCCATATTGGCATCCCCCCAGCTACCCATCGTACCCTGGGTATCCCGGATTTCAGCCTCCTCCTCCACTTCCGTTGACTGACCGTGATGCCATCCCAGCGTGGTGACAGGATGCCAGGACATAACTCCTGACTGAGCTGAAACAATCCCAGGCTCTGGGCACCCCTCTTCCAGGTGGCCCTGCTCCCCAGTCCAGTGCCCTCTGGCTCACTTCCAGTGGGTGACATTGGAGTAGATCCCTCTCTGCCCAGCAGACCGGAATCCTCTGAGTCAGACGAGGACTCTGACGGTCACCAGTCAGAACCCTGTTCTTCTGCTGAGCCTCAACCTAAAGTCCCCCAAATCTCCAACCCCCCCAAAAGGACCCACCTTTTGGGGTGCTCTTATGGACTATTCAAAAGGCTTCGGGCTGGGCTTCAAACTAGATCCTCAATGTAAAATGTTAGCTGAACATCTAGATCTTGCTAATGTGGACCCTCTCCTGATTTTCCTGTGGATGGGACCACATGAGGATCTTGTGGCCATTATATGGCAGCAGCCTTCTTCTATCTTAGCAGTATCAAGAGCAGATAGAACTTACTTCCCCCTGGAAGGGATCTCCCACCTCACTTCGCAGGCAAAAGTGGACTCCATGATCGTCACAACTGCCCATGACCACTCAGCTCAACCGAAACATCCTGGCTCCTCTCCTCCAGACAAGGCCTTGAAACAGCTGGACCAATATAGCAAAGATTTATGCCTCGACCACCTGTGCTATTCGGTCACTTAATTACGTCTCGCTCATGGTGGCTTTCCCGAAGTCATCGCTCTCTGAGTTAGAGAAGGATCTTCAGGATGTCCCTGACAAGCAACTCTGGGCCAAGTTTCTGGAGAAAGTGAGGATGAATGTCATCCTGCCGGCATTTCGCTTGAGTCCACATATGAATCAGTGGACTCTTTGAGCTCGGGCTCGTCCTCTGGGATCTTTTCCTTTGGTGTCTAGCTTGGCTGCACCTATCAGGTCTGGCACAGGATGTACAGTCCACTCTTTTAGATGAGCCATATCTAGGGGTCCTGTTCTCTTTGGTGGTGTTGCTAAAGATATTATTACTAGGCTGCAGAAGAGTTGTGAGGTCCTTATGACATCACGCTCCATGTGACGCTTCAGGTCAGAAGCAGCCTTTTGTCGCATAAAAGAAACTGGAATAAAAATCAGAACCAGGACAAGCGTCAAGCAAAAGCGTTGTCGCTGGCCTCAGGAGCACAATCTCCTCAGGCCAATGGTTAAGGTGGCTCTCGGAGCGAAGGCTCCCTCCTCCTCCCCTCTGCATCCAGACTCGCCTCTCCTCTATTCCTCCGCTCCCCACGGAGGAACCGTAGAAGGGAGGTTCAAACACCACCTGCAGGTGGAAGGCTGTCACTGCAGGTGTATGGGTGTTACAGTCATACAAAGAGGTTCCTCCCATCGAGTTCCGGAGATTCCTCCAGCAAACCCTCCTGGAAGGTCTTATTAACAGTCTGGTCAGATCCCCACGCTCATCAAGAAATTTGGGCTCTACTCCCAGAAGATGCTATAAAAGCTTCCATTCCTCCTCGATCGGCGATTTGCCCCATTTCCTCCTTGTCCCAAAAGATGCTTGGGGACCTGAGACTCATCTCTAGACCTCAGCATGCTAAACCACTTTTGTGAGTTCGCTGCTCTACAGCGACTTCTCCAGGGACTCCCACCCCTGCTCCGTTCAAACACCTGGCTGTGCTCCCTGGAAATGCAGGATGACTACCTTCATATCCCTATCCTCTTGGCCCACCACCTTTCTCGGTTCTCTTTCTGGAGAACCATTTCCAATCCAAGGCACTTCCCTTGGCCTGTCCTCCACCCTGAGTTTTCACCAAGTGCCTAGCAGTGGTAGCGGCGTTTCTCCACCGCAGGGGCATATACATGTTCCCATACCTGGACGACTGGCTCTTTTCAGCCCCATCCTCTGACAGCTTGAAGGACGCCCTCTTTTACTCTCTATCTGTTTTCCCACCTGGGAATTTTGTTCAGCCTACCCAAATCCCAGTTAGTACCCTCCCAGCGCCTCCAATTTATTGGAGCGGTGCTGGATACAGTCCAGAGCAAAGCCTTCCTACCACTAGACTGAGCAGAGACCCTGGTCTCACAGGCCACCTTGGTGGCCAAGTCTTGGTGAACCCCAGCTCACACAGTGCTTAGTCTTTTGGGTCTTAATGGCAGCTGCCAATACAACTGTCCCTCTAGCCAGGCTGCACATGAGGGTTACCCAGTGGTCCCTAAGGGTCCAGTGGGACCAATGGTAGATGACATGGACCAGCTGATGCCGGATCTCCCAACAGATCTACAGAAGGATTTCCTCTGGTGGCAGGATCTCACCAACTTGCTGATGGGGGCCCGCTTCCACTTCCAGGCTCCTTCCCAAACCCTCACTTCAGATGCTGCTAATATGGTTTGGGGAGCTCATCTGGGGGATCACAGAACACAAGGTTCTTGGTCTCCAGTGGAGGAGAATGTTCACATCAACATCCTGGAGACGAACAGTGCTCTAAGCCTTCCAGGCCTTCCAGTCGTTACTTCGCCTGGGAACACATCTCATCCAGACAGACAACATGGCCACTGTCTAATATTTGAACAAACTGAGGTACCCAATCCTACCCTCTCTGTAGAGAAGCAATGAGAGTATGTATTGGGCGATCCAGCACGACCTGACCTTGACAGCAGTCCACGTGCCTGGAGTTCACAATACCCTGGCGGATAGTCTCAGCCGATCAGTAGCCAAGGCTCACGAGTGGGAACTAATGCAGGAGGTAGAAAACTTGATCTTACTTCGAGACACAGCTCTTGCAGCAGGTTACACCATTAGGACTGAAGCCGGCAAGCGTCAGGACTGAAAAAATTCTGGCTAGCTGTCTTCAGCGGGGACCGCCCGGCGTTTGGTCCGCCTCCGGCGTCCAGGCGTGGTATAAGGGGGCGATCCCGCCAGATTCCCCAATTTCTTCCCCAGGACGACTTGCATGTCTCGACCCTTCGTTCGGTTTCTAGCGGCAACAAGTGGTAAAGTGCTTTCCCACGGGAAATTTGTTCTTCGAGTTCAGTTTTCTCTGTCCTCCCCGACCTCCGGTCACCCCAAGTGCGCCTGTGGGAAGCCGATCCCACATTTAAGGATCCGTGACTCGGCCTGTGTCCGGTGCCTAGCCCAGACCACATACACCAGTCCTGCTCTTTTGCCAGGGGTTCAACAGCAGAACCGGATCCGCCAAGAAGGCCTCTACAGGTGTTCCTCCTAGAGGGCACCCAAGTCCATGGCTTCCAAGGATTCATTGCAGAAGACCGCTAGCATGCTGGAGAAGCACAGAAAGGGCCCTCTGAGGGCCTCCGACTTGCAGCTCTGGCTCCAGGTCCACCGCTCCCTCCCTTCCCGGGCCAGCTCTCAGCCCCCCGCTGCGAGTGAGAAAATCTTCTACCTCTTCTCAGGCCAAGACCCCAGGCTTCCCTCGCCTTCCAAGGCCCTGGCTAAGTCGGGGATCGCCACCATCACACAAGTCAGGTTCCTGCCATCCGAACCCGACGTCAGGTCTCTTCCTTGCCTCTTGGAGGAAGAGCAAGGGCTCACCTCACTCAGAGAGGCACAGGACCCGGCCTTGGTTAGTCGCGTCAGCCTCTGCAACAGGTCCCCAGAGCCGTTATCTGCCAGAAGGCGGCCGCCGCCAGGCTCATTTTTTCTCACTGGACGCCGGGTAGGGGACCGCGCCTGCTCCAGTCGAAGAGGACCCCAACGCCCGGGACCGACGCGCTGGGTCAGGAGACCATCACTGAGGAGGTTAACCCAGCCCGAGGACCAGACGGGCGACCCCGGTCCTGTTGACTCCCAAGGAACCTCCACGCAACCCCGGCCCCTGTGGAGCTGGCGCTGGGCCTGATGACGATCACGGCGCCAGGACCGTCGTTGGACCTTTCTTTGAAAGTGAAGGAGCTTTTCACTTACTGGTGGGATACCATCAAAAGGACATGGTCCTCTCCACCTCCGCCTCCTCCTCCTCCTCCCACACCAGTTGCTCCTCCGGATTCCTGCGCCCCCTGTCCTGGGTCTGCAGGCCGGCTACTCTCCCCGGAGCCCAGGACCTCCAAGGGGAGACTCGATAAAAGGAGACCTCCAACAGATCCTCTTCTAGGTCACCCAGTCCCAAGAGACCCAGAAGATACCGGGCCGCTCACCTTTGACGGAGGACACTGATCAGAGCTACATCCAGATCCCATATCTCCTCTCCATCCCTTCTCCGACCCACGGAGTTGCCAAACCCTCCGGATGACCACCGTTCGTGGATATCATGAGACACATCCAGGAGAACATGGGATGGGATGCAGAAGAGTTAGACCCAAGGCTGCGCCTCATTAGTATCTGAGTTAGGTATTGCCAGTATATGGCAGCCTCTGTGACTCAGGCAAGCAAATTATATGGCTTATGAGCTAGGTATCAGAAATCAGATGGATACTGTGATGCACTTATCTGGAAGCTCATGGCCAGCTTAGTGAACTAGAACAGGTGGCTGCTGATGGCATTGAGGCTTCAAGTTCAGTTTCATGCTGCTGTGATGTTAATGATGTTTCTGGGTCAGCCACATCTGTAGCCAGAAGTTGCCTGGCTCAGGTGTACTAGTTTGCTCAGGATACCCAGACTAAGGCTATGGTTTTCCTGTGGTGGGAATTCTGTTTTGGAGCAGACAGAGAACCACATGAAAAGATGGATGAATATAGGACACTTACAAGAGTGCCCAGGTTGTTGAGCGGCAAGCTACCCTCAAAGGCATACCCCCAGGGGTAGGGAGGCCTTTCACAGGCCTTTTACCAGATTCCCAGGCCCCTGCTCATGCTCAGAGGCTTCTTCAGAGGCAGAGGCACTCCAGGGTGTGGGCAGACCTGTCACCCCAGCCTAAGTAAAAGCTTTCTGCAAGCAGGCACCCTGATGGGGTGCCCAGGGCTGATTCTCCTGTATCTAGGGGGCAGGCTGGTTTACTTGCCAGAATTGGGCTTAACTTCAGACAAGTGGGTTCTGAAGTAGTAGAATAGGTCTGGTTCTCAGCTTCAAAAGTTTCCTGTTGAGAAGCAGACTTTTTTCTACCTGTGCGTTTAGAGACCTCGCCGCTTCTGGAAGCAGAGGTCTCATCCCTGTTAGCTCAGAGCAGGGTCTCCTGCACCAGGGGGGTCTGTATTCAGATACTCACCAAAAAGACAGGAGAATGGCGGCTCATATTAGATCTCCGATATTGAACAAGCATCTTTGAAACCAAAGTTCAAAATGGTAACTCTGGTAATGATTTTGTTCTCCTAAGGCTAGACTGGCTAGCCCCTGACCTCAAGGATGCCTATTTCATGTCCTAATCAGAAGCTCCCATCGAGTACCTCAGATTCAACTGCCCTGGTCATTACCAGTTCAGAGCAATGCCCTCGTCCCTCTCTGCCCCATGGTATTCACAGGTCTAGCAGTGGCAGTGGCTCACTAAGGAGGCAAAGGATTGCTGTTTTTCCTATCTAACGACTGGTTCATTGTAGCTAGTCCCAGAACAGGTATCTCACCTGCAGGTCACCCGCGCTTTTCACCTCCCGCTTTCTTTCGCCATCTACCAAAGTCGGTTCTGGAACCATCCGGTGCTCCTTTTATATGGGCAAATTGACACAGTTAGCCAGAGCCTTCTTCCCTTAGAAAGGGTAAAATTTAGTGGTGTGGCCTCTTCTCCTGCAGGTCTCTCGACCAAAGAAGACACTTTCTGCAGCCCTGGGCACATGGCGCATCCACAGCTGTTGCGTGGGAGCAAGATTTCAAATGAGACATTAGTTTCACTTGAACCTATTGTTTCAGAGAAGAGACCCTTTCCAAGTTGGTCCTAGTGATTTAACTTTGATCCTATTCTCCGGTGGCAGGATCAGAGCAATTGATTGGGGTTCCCTTCATTCCCCTACTCACCACTTGACTCTCACTACAGATGCTTCCTCTGTTGGGGAGTCTGGGCGGCCTTTCCACCGGGAGTGTGGTCCCCAGGAATCTCTGTTCACATCAATTTGTTGAACTCAGAGCTGTCTTTTAGCTCTTCAAGCATTTTCTGCATCTGTCCACCATAAGGTGATAAGTCAGAATAGACAACACAACAATGTGGTACATCAAACGGGGCACTTGTCTTCGGCCTTGTGACTTATAATGAAGTTGTGTCTCTGGCTTTTCCCTGAACACTTCCTCATAGCAGTTCATCTCCAGGAAGGACAGTGTTCTAGCGGATGCTCAGTAGATTTCCAGGGCCATCACGACGGTCCCTGGATCCCTGGTGTTGGGGATAGTCTTTGCCAGATGGGCACCCTAGATAGATCTTTTTGCAGCCTCAGACAATCACAAACTTCCTCTGTTCTGTTGCAGGCCTCCAGTGCTGGGCTCAGTTCCCTGGATGCCCTTCTTCTGGATTGGGAGGGGTTTGTCTATGCTTTTCCCCTTCCCTCTCCTATTCAAAGTACTAGTCAAAATCAGATCTCAGCCTTGCAGGGTGATTCTGATTGCCCCAGATTGGGCCAGGCAGCCCTGGTATCCAATCCTTCTGTCACTGACAACCATCTCCCTTTGCCTCCCCAGGAATCACAACCTGTTGACTTGTGCTCCAGGGAAGGGTTTGTATCTGACCTCATCCTCAACCCCAAGGCCTGGCTCTTGAGGAGTTAGAGTTTGCTGATTTACACCTCTCAGGTGTTCTTGAGATCCCAAAGGCTTCTAGAAAGCCTTCCACTAGGGCTACTTATAGTTCTCAAATGAAAAGGTTTTCCATTTGCGTGCTGGGAAAATATTTCCCCAGAATCTGCTGATTTGCCCATTGTGTTATATTACATGGTGCCATCTTAATTCCTTGGGTCTTGTGGACCAGCTACCCTGAGAGTTGATTTGGCAGCTGTATCTGCTTTTGTGTCAGCAGGAAAGTCATCCCCTTCCTCTCATCCTGTGTTTTCCAAGTTTTAAGCGATTACTCATACTAATCCACCCTTTCGGGACCTGGCCCCTGCTTGGGACTTTAATGTTTGCATTGCCCAGTTAATGCAACTCCCTTTTGAACCTCTGTCTTCTGCAGAGCTTAAGTACCCAACTTGAAAACTGTTTTCTATGGCTATCACTTCTGCCAGACGACAAGTGAGTTGCAAGCCTTGTCAGTGAAACCTGACTTATTTCTTTCCACAGGGATAAGGTAGTCCTTAGGGCTACTAGGAAGGTTCTGCTTAAGGTGGTTTCGTATTTCCATCTTAATCAATCTATCTCCTTCCAGTATTTTTCACTGATCACCTCTTCTGGTGAGAGTGAAGTTGCACAGCCTGGATGTTAAGAGCTCTTAGTTACTATATAGAGCGCACTCAAAGGTCACAGATTCAATCCTCTCCAACTTTCCTTCACCTATGGTGAAGTTGAAAGGCAAACCTGCTACCAAGATCAATTGCCAGGTGGATTGTCTCTTGTATCCAATTTGTTATCGGGAACTGGGCAGAGCCCCCGGGGTTTGAGGGGCTCATTCTACCAGGGTACAGCTGCGTCTCTAGCTGCTGCCAGAGACATCCCTATATTAGAGATTTGCCAGGCTGCTACTTGGAAAACTGTGCACACTTTTCAAGCATTACTCCCTGGATGTCCAGGCCAGGAGATGCTCTGTTTGGCACAGCTGTTCTTCAGAGCCTATTCCTTCAAGTAGGTTCTGCCTCCTCCATGGAGGTACTGCTTGTGGTATTTCTGTTATCGTCATAATATAGCAAGAT
Source organism: Neoceratodus forsteri (assembly GCA_016271365.2). NCBI lineage: Eukaryota > Metazoa > Chordata > Ceratodontiformes > Ceratodontidae > Neoceratodus > Neoceratodus forsteri. Next base: position 266,358,369 of record CM028133.1, on the reverse strand, counting down.
TATGTTGTTTGAAGAAAAAATTACTCACCTTAGTAATGTTGTTTCTTCTAATGGAGTCTTGCTATTATGACCCCCCAACGTGCCCTCTCAGAACCTCTACTTGGTGGGTGCTAAGTTGGTGAGGCACCTTTTATGCCCTTTTAGTATTTTTGTCCCCTTTAAATGTGTGTGTGTGTGTGTGTGTGTTTTATTATACTTATGTTTTATTCTCATACGATTAGAATTGTGTTAGTATTTCTGGTCCCCTGACTTGAGTCTTGAGTGTTGGGACCAGCAATGGTTATTATTTAGGTAGCCATTTGGCTAGTGTAGGTTACAGCTTCCACACAGACCTTAGTGAGTTTTGGCTCCTAAAGATCTGACAGTTCAGGTTTGAAATAACACAGATAGAGCTGCTTCTTAGAGCTCGTGGCCAAAATTCTATTTTGGAATGGTTTTAACCATTTCACCTCCGGAACAGTTCTAGAGCTGGATCAAACTGCTACTGTCATAATATAGCAAGACTCCATTAGAAGAAACAACATTACTAAGGTGAGTAATTTTTTCTTCTGATGCCAGGCCTTGTGCCGCTGGGTTACCCGCTGACACTAGGCTGTCTGCTGTCTGGATACCAGACGCCTGTATATCCTTCGGGGTTCTCGGGTTACCAGTACCCATATTGGCATCCCCCCAGCTACCCATCGTACCCTGGGTATCCCGGATTTCAGCCTCCTCCTCCACTTCCGTTGACTGACCGTGATGCCATCCCAGCGTGGTGACAGGATGCCAGGACATAACTCCTGACTGAGCTGAAACAATCCCAGGCTCTGGGCACCCCTCTTCCAGGTGGCCCTTGCCCCCAGTCCAGTGCCCTCTGGCTCACTTCCAGTGGGTGACATTGAGTAGATCCCTCTGCCCAGCAGACCGAATTCTCTTGAGTCAGACGAGGACTCTGACGGTCACCAGTCAGAACCCTGTTCTTCTGCTGAGCCTCAACCTAAAGTCCCCAAATCCCAACCCCCAAAAGGACCCACCTTTTGGGGTGCTCTTATGGACTATTCAAAAGGCTTCCGGCTGGGCTTCAAACTAGATCCTCAATGTAAAATGTTAGCTGAACATCTAGATCTTGCTAATGTGGACCCTCTCCTGATTTTCCTGTGGATGGGACCACATGAGGATCTTGTGGCCATTATATGGCAGCAGCCTTCTTCTATCTTAGCAGTATCAAGAGCAGATAGAACTTACTTCCCCCTGGAAGGGATCTCCCACCTCACTTCGCAGGCAAAAGTGGACTCCATGATCGTCACAACTGCCCATGACCACTCAGCTCAACCGAAACATCCTGGCTCCTCTCCTCCAGACAAGGCCTTGAAACAGCTGGACCAATATAGCAAAGATTTATGCCTCGACCACCTGTGCTATTCGGTCACTTAATTACGTCTCGCTCATGGTGGCTTTCCTGAAGTCATCGCTCTCTGAGTTAGAGAAGGATCTTCAGGATGTCCCTGACAAGCAACTCTGGGCCAAGTTTCTGGAGAAAGTGAGGATGAATGTCATCCTGCCGGCACTCGCTTCGAGTCACATATGAATCAGTGGACTCTTTGGCTCGGGCTGCGTCCTCTGGGATCTTCCTTTGGTGTCTAGCTTGGCTGCACCTATCAGGTCTGGCACAGGATGTACAGTCCACTCTTTTAGATGAGCCATTCAGGGGTCCTGTTCTCTTTGGTGGTGTTGCTAAAGATATTATTACTAGGCTGCAGAAGAGTTGTAGGTCCTTATGACATACGTTCCATGTACCGTTCAGGTCAGAAGCAGCCCTTTTGTCGCAAAAGAAACTGGAATAAAAATCAGAACCAGGACAAACGTCAAGCAAAACGTTGTCGCTGGCTCAGGAGCACAATCTCCTCAGGCCAAATTTGCCAAGGTGGCCTCGGGAGCGAAGGCTCCCTCCCCTCCCCTCTGCATCCAGACTCGCTTCCCCTCCTCCCATTCCCTCCGTTCCCCACGGAGGAACCGGTAGAAGGGAGGTTCAGCCTCCACCTGGCAGGGTGGAAGGCTGTCACTGCAGGTGTATGGGTGTTACAGTTCATACAAAGAGGTTCCTCCATCGAGTTCCTGGAGATTCCTCCAGCAAATCCTCCTGGAAGGTCTTATTACCAGTCTGGTCAGATCCCCATCGTTCATCAAGAGATTTGGGCTCTACTCCTAGAAGATGCCATAAAGCCCATTCCTCCGGATCGAAGGGGATTTTGCTCCCATTTCTTCCTAGTTCCAAAAAAGATGGGGGACCTGAGACCTATCCTAGACCTCAGCATGCTAAACCACTTTGTGGAGTTCAAGCGGTTTCACATGCTGACTCTCCAGGGACTCCTACCCCTGCTCCTGTCTAAACACCTGGCTGTGCTCCCTGGAAATGCAGGATGACTACCTTCATATCCCTATCCTCTTGGCCCACCACCGCTTTCTCCGGTTCTCCTTTCTGGAGAACCATTTCCAATTCAAGGCACTTCCCTTTGGCCTGTCCTCTGCACCCTGAGTTTTCACCAAGTGCCTAGCAGTGGTAGCGGCGTTTCTCCACCGCAGGGGCATATACATGTTCCCATACCTGGACGACTGGCTCTTTTCAGCCCCATCCTCTGACAGCTTGAAGGACGCCCTCTTTTACTCTCTATCTGTTTTCCCACCTGGGAATTTTGTTCAGCCTACCCAAATCCCAGTTAGTACCCTCCCAGCGCCTCCAATTTATTGGAGCGGTGCTGGATACAGTCCAGAGCAAAGCCTTCCTACCACTAGACTGAGCAGAGACCCTGGTCTCACAGGCCACCTTGGTGGACAAGTCTTGGTGAACCCCAGCTCACACAGTGCTTAGTCTTTTGGGTCTTAATGGCAGCTGCCAATACAACTGTCCCTCTAGCCAGGCTGCACATGAGGGTTACCCAGTGGTCCCTAAGGGTCCAGTGGGACCAATGGTTGGATGACATGGACCAGCTGGTCGGATCTCCCAACAGTCTACAGAAGGATTTCCTCTGGTGGCAGGATCTCACCAACTTGCTGATGGGGGCCCGCTTCCACTTCCAGGCTCCTTCCCAAACCCTCACTTCAGATGCTGCTAATATGGTTTGGGGAGCTCATCTGGGGGATCACAGAACACAAGGTTCTTGGTCTCCAGTGGAGGAGAATGTTCACATCAACATCCTGGAGACGAACAGTGCTCTAAGCCTTCCAGGCCTTCCAGTCGTTATCGCCTGGGAACACATCTCATCCAGACAGACAACATGGCCACTGTCTAATATTTGAACAAACTGAGGTACCCAATCCCACCTCTGTAGAGAAGCAATGAGAGTATGTATTAATGAATCCAGCACCCACCTGACCTGACAGCAGTCCACGTGCCTGGAGTTCACAATACCCTGGGCGGATAGTCTCAGCCGATCAGCAGCCAAGGCTCACGAGTGGGAACTAATGCGGAGGTAGAAAACTTGATCTTACTCGAGACACAGCTCTTGCAGCAGGTTACACCATTAGGACTGAAGCCGCAGGCGCCAGGACCCCAAGGAAAATTCTAGCTAGCTGTCTTCAGCGGGGACCGCCCCCGACGTTTGGTCCCGCCTCCGACGTCAGGCGTAGTACTATAAGGGGCAGTCCCGCATGATTCCTCAGTTCTTCCCGCGGCCGACTTGTATGTCTCGACCCTTCCGTTCGGTTTCTAGCGAACGTGGTAAAGTGCTTCCCACGGAAATTTGTTCTTCAGTTCAGTTTTCTCTGTCCTCCCCACCTCCGTCACCTCAAGTGCGCCTGTGGGAAGCCGATCCCATTTAAGGATCCGCGACTGCCTGTGTCCGGTGCCTAGGCCCAGACCACGACACCCGGTCCTGCTCTTTTTGCCAGGGGTTCAACAGCAGAACCCGGATCCGTCGCCAGAAGGCCCTACAGGTGTTCCTGTTAGAGGAGCAACTCAAGTCCATGGCTTCCAAGGGGGATTCATTGCAGAAGACCCGCTAGCATGCTGAGAAGCACAGAAAGGGCCCCTTCTAGGGCCTCCGACTTGCACAGCTCTGGCTCCAGGTCCGACCGCTCTCCTTCCCGGGCCAGCTCTCAGCCCCCCCCCGGCGATGAGAAAATCTTCTACCTCTTCTCAGGCCAAGACTCCAGGCCTTCCTCGTCTTCCAAGGCCCTGGCTAAGTCGGGGGATCGCCACCATCACCACAAGTCAGGTTCCTGCCATCCGGAACCCGACGTCAGGTCTGCTTCCTTGCCTCTTCGGAAAACCAAGGAGCTCACCTCACTCAAGAGGCCGCAGGACCCGACGCCGGTTCGTCCGACGTCAGCCTCTCGCAACAGGTCCCCAGAGCCGTTGTCTGCCAGAAGGCCGTCGCCGGCCAGGCCTACTCTTCACTGGACGCCGGTAGGGGGACCGGCGCCTGCTCCAGTCGAGAAGAGGACCCCAACGCCTCCGACCGACGTTGGTCAGGAGACCATCACTGAGGAGGAGTTAACCCAGCCCGAGGACCAGACGGGCGACCCCGGTCCTGTTGAGACTCCCAGGGAACCCTCGCCGCAACCCGAGCCCCCTGTGGAGCTGGCGCTGGGCCCTGATGACCGTCCACCGGCGCCAGGACCGTCGTTGGACCTTTTCTTTACAGAGGTGAAGGAGCTTTTCACTTACTGGTGGGATACCATCAAAAAGGACATGGTCCACTCTCCACCTCCGCTTCCTCCTCCTCCTCCTACACCAGTTGCTCCTCCGGTTCCTGCGCCCCCGTCTGGGTCTGCAGGCCGGTTACCTCCTCCCCGGGAGCCCAGGACCCCTCCAAGGGGGAGACTCGATAAAAGGAGACCTCCGTTCAGATCCTCTTCTAGGTCACCCAGTCCCAAGAGACCCAGAAGACGCCGCCGTTCACCTTTGACGGAGGACACTGGATCAGAGTTTTCTACATCCAGATCCCTATCTCCCCTCTCCATCCCTTCTCCGGACCCACGTGAGCTGCCAAAGTCTCCTCCGGATGACCCTTCGTTCTTGGATATCATGAGACACATCCAGGAGAACATGGGATGGGATGCAGAAGAGTTAGACCCCGAAAGGCTGCGCCTCGTGAAGTATCTTCGGCAGAAGGACCCCAAGCCTGTGGTGGTGCCACCCTTGGTAGACACTTTCGTGGACGTCACCAAGGCAGCGTGGAAGCGTCCACATTCGCTCCCGGCGATGCCAAAGAAAGCTGACCGCTTGTACAAGGCTCCAAGAGAAGACCAGTACTTGACCCAGCATCCTCAGGCCGACTCTCTGGTCATAACAGCCTCTCATAACCGGTCCCAGAGACTGCAACATCTGAGCACCCTGTTATCGGACCCAGAGTCCAAGCAGTTGACATGTTGTGGCGCGATGTATGCTTCCGCTTACCTGCGCCATCAGATCCCTGAATTATTTGACCCACATGGTGCAGTTCCAAAATGCCCTGTGGGAGCAGGGTCTGGATGCGGCTGAGAAATTGCCGGAAGGTGAGCAGAAGGAGGAGATGTTACACCTCCCTCCGCACAGGTTCGGACGTGGGAACCCAGGTGCTACGAGTCACAGCATTTACTCCTGCTGACCTCGGCCCGAGCAGCAGCTTCAGGCGATGCCTCCGGAGGCACTCTTGGCTCTGTGTCGGTCCGGCTTTACCCCGACGTCCAGAAAAACATCATGGATGCCCCATTCGAGGGAGAAGTTTTGTTTGGTAAACCTCAGAGAAAATTACCAAACTCCAAGAGGCCGGAAGGCGGTGAGGTTGGTTCAGGCCATGTACCGCTAAGCTTAGTTCCTTCAGAACCAAAGTCGATTTCCGTGGACGGACCTGAGACAACAGTCCCGCCTGCTCCACAGCAGAGGGGCTCCAAGCTGCAGAGCCCAGGGAAAACAACCCGCAGGCCGGAGCCAGCGCGCTTCTAAGCCAGTCCAGCCAGCGGGACCCTCAGCCGCCACAGCCTGACTCCTTCCCGGCCCCCGCCCCTCAGGGTCAACGGAACGTCATGGTCGGGGGTCGCATTGCGAATTTTCTGCCGGGATGGCAGACCATAACCACCGACAGGTGGGTTCTACAATTGATCGGAAGAAGCCACTTTATAGAATTTGCGGAAAAGCCACCCTCGAGGCCTCCATTGCTCTCCTGGTACCCGGGTCAGCACAAGTCATTGATCAGGCAAGAGGTGCTCGCGCTCCTGCAAAAGGGAGCAATAGAGTACGTCCCAGAGAACCAGAGAGGACACTGATACTATTCCCACTTCTTCCTGGTTCCAAAGAAAACTGGGGACCTCCGTCCGATTCTGGACCTCAGTGACCTCAATTTGTCGGTCGCCTACAAAAGATTCCGCATGGTAACTCTTCCTGGTCTTATTCCCATGCTGAAGCAAGACGATTTTTTAGTGTCTCTTGATATGCAGGACGCTTACCTGCACATCCCTATAGCTCAAGCGCACAAGAGGTTCCTGCGCTTCGAGTTTCTCGGCCATCATCTTCAGTTCTGAGCCCTTCCATTCGGGCTGTCATCGGCACCCAGGGTCTTTACCAAATGCATGGCAGTCGTGGCAGCGTCTCTAAGGAGACAGGGCCATTATGTGTTCCTGTACCTGGACGATTGGCTTCTCATGGCCGCCTCCAGAGAGGCGTTGTTACGGGCGATCCAGAGCACTCGGGACCTGTTTCAATCTCTGGGTATCCTAATCAACCACGAGAAGTCTCTCCTGGTACCGTCGCAGAAACTGCAGTTTATAGGCGCAGTACTGGACACTGTTCGGGGAAGAGCATTTCTTCCAGACGACAGAGCCGAACGATCAGATCCCTCATCAGGAGCTGTTTATCAAGACCGCCCAGCCAGGTCGGGTCCTTCGCTTGCTCGGACACATGGCTGGCGGCCATTCTTACTGCCCTTCTCCAAGGCTCCACATGCGGGTAACTCAGTGGATGCTCAAGGTGTAATGGGACCAAAGGCAAGACCACATGCAGCATCTGGTCAGAATCACGAATACCGCGATTCGAGACTGGCAGTGGTGGCTAGACCCAGGGACACTCTCTAAGGGCATCCCGTTCATAGCGCCGTCCCTGGAGGTAATCCTCACCACAGATGCCTCAGGCCTAGGGTGGGGAGCACACCTGGATGGGGTGAAGTTCCAGGGTACGTGGACCCCTCTGGAGGCCCACCTCCGTATCAACGTCCTAGAGATGAGGGCGGTCCTTTATGCCCTGCAGGCCTTTCAGTCAGAAACCACGAGTACTCTCCTGCTTCAGACAGACAACACGGTGGTGATGTATTACCTCAACAAACAAGGAGGCGACACTCTTACCCTCTTTGCAGGGAGGCCATGAGAGTGTGGGATTGGGTAATCCGACACGGTGCGAACCTGATCACAGTTCATGTTCCCGGGGTGGACAGCACAATTGCAGATGGCCTGAGTCGCTCCCAGGCCAGAGTCCACGAGTGGGAACTTCTCAAGAGGTAGCAGAGGATCTGTTTCTTCGATGGGGAACTCCAGAATTGGACTTGTTCGCCTCCCCATCCAACGCAAAACTGCCCAATTTTTGCTCGCTAGATCCAGGGCCTGGTGTTTTCTGGCGAGACGCGTTGTCCCTCTCCTGGGTGGACAGATTCCTCTACGCCTTTCCTCCTTTCCCGTTGATCCAGAGAGTTCTTCTCAAACTGCGCAGGGAGCATGCGACTATGATCTTAGTGGCCCCATTCTGGCCCAGGCAGATCTGGTTCCCCTAGCTAATTCAGCTGTCCCGGGAACCTCCACTCCCGTTGCCATTCAGCTCACACCTCTTGTCTCAGGAGAAGGGTTCACTGGTCCACCCGGACTTACGCTCACTGAACCTGCACGCATGGCTCCTAGAGACATAGCCATCTTGCGTCACGGGGTCTTGCAAGAGGTTGCGGAAGTCCTTTCTGCAGCCAGAAGGCCGGCAATGCATGCGACGTATGCCATGAAGTGGCGCCGTTTCTGTCTTTGGTCGCAAGCACGCGGCCTTTCCCCTTTAGGTTGTCCGGTGAAAGCGGTGTTAGAGTACCTGCTCTCCCTTTTCCATTCGGGTCTCGCCTACTCCTCGATTAAAGTGCACCTCTGTGCCATTTCAGCTTATCACCTCCTGATGGGACAGCGCACAGTGGCACAGTTAGATGCCTGTCAAGAATTCTTAAGAGGGGTGTTACACCTTAGGCCGCCCATTAAGGACCCAGTGCCTCCTTGGGACTTGCTCTTTGTCCTGGAGCAACTCACACCTCCTCGAACCTGCCGCAGATTACAGTAGCGCATGCTTGTTGTGGAAAACGTTATTTTTGGTTGCTGTTACATCAGCGAGAAGAGTTTCTGAGCTTCAGGCTCTCATGTGTAAAGAGCCCTATTTAATTTTCCACCGGGGCAGAGTATCCCTGAGGATGAATCCTAAATTCAAACAACATGAAGTCTTGCTATATTATGACTATTGCAGTTTGTCCCACCATTAGAACTGCTCCAGAGGTGAAAGTTAACTCCATTCTAAGAATGGAACTTAGAACTCGAGCTCTATTAGAGAAGCTCTGTCTTGGTTATTTCAAACTCAAACTGTCAGATTCTTTACTCCACCTCACTGAACAGTCGCTCCGGAAATTTCTCCTACTGCTCGGTTCATTTCTCGGTTTAAACAGTATTTTCTCGGTTAAATTCAACCGCGAGTATTATTATTTTAACCGCAAACCGATCGGTTCAAGCTCTGTCTGTGGTATTGTAAGTAATAGACAGGTTTTATTTCTGTGGGAACTTGTAAATGTTTATCGGTTTGGTTCGAACCATCAGGTTGGTTAAAACTTTAAAGAGTAAGCATTTTAAAGCTTTTAGAGTGCGGTTCGGTTCTTATCGATTCTAAAAAAACGGATTTCATTACGCTTCCATGACCCGGTGACACGGTTGGGAACCGATATGGTGTCTTGCTGGCACTGCTAAAAGGGCAAGTTTTTGGTTAGGCTGGCATCATGTCTGAGAAACCCAAAAGAAAAACGGCCCACTGCTTCAACACTGTAGGTGTGTGAGGAAGCCTTTGCCAAGGCTGACCCACACACTACATGTGTTTATTGTCTGGGGTTGACCACCTCAATTCAGACTGCCAGATTGGTAAAAATTTCCCTGCAGCCACCCTGGATAAGAGAGTGGGCAGGCTCAGGGAACGAGAGGCCAAAAAGTCCGCTGACCCGGATGGCCAGCCCGGTCCTGTGCCAACCGAACCGGAGGGAGTGCCCTCTGACCAGGGCGAGACTTCCTCGGGAACGTAAAGCTGGCTCTGAGGAGCCAGTTCCAGCTAAGAAAACTAAAAAATCAGCAGGTAGGGAGTCCAAAATTCCTTCCCCAACTGCTGCAGAAATAGCAAAAGCTATACAAATTGTACAGTCACTTTCTCCGGTTCTGTCCGACCCGCCTCTGTCTGGTAAAAGGTCGGTTCGGCCGGTTCCACCGGTTCAAGAATATGATATTGGAGATTTTTATGAACCAGAGGAGGATTATGATCAGTGTGAATGTGACTTTGAGAGTCTGGATGTGCCCATTGAACCGGACATCTCCCCAGACTGACCCTTAGAATCTCCCCCTATGCTTTCTGAGTCCCCTTCTCATTTTTTGTTTTATAAAAGGGTTGCTGAATCCCTCCAGCTCCCATTGGAGGAAGCTGTGGATGAGCAAGAGGAACCTGATTTTGTAGAAAGGATGGATATTCCAGAGGCTAGGAGATTGTCTGTTCCCTTGCATAATTCATTTAGGAAACAAAATTTTAAAAGCTCCTAATTCTGTGCCTCCTGTGGACAAAAAGATGGACAGGAGGTACACTCTGTCAGGTCCTGATACAGAATTCCTTTCACAGCATTGCAGTTATGTTGGTGTGGTTCAGGCTGCAGCCTGTGATAAAGCTAATATTCCTTTGCTCACATCCTCCTGACAAGGATTCCAGGAGATTGATGCCATGGCAAAAAAAAAAAAAATACATGGCAGCGCCCTTGGGACTCAGGCAAGCAAATTACATGGCTTATGTAGCAAGGTTTCAAAATCTAGATGGGACACTGTCATGGCTTTGGCCAAACAGGCCTCTGGCCAGCTTGCTAATGAGCTGGAGCAGGTGGCTGCTGATGGCATTGAGGCATCCAATGCTGCTGTGGATTTTAATGATGTATCCTCTAGAGTCATGACTACATTCTGTAGCTTTTCGCGAGGTTGGCCTGGCTCAGTGTACTAGCCTGTCAGTAGGATACCCAGACTAAGGCTATGGATTTTCCTGTGGTAGGGAATTCTCTGGGGGAGCAGACAGAGAATTATATGAAGGAAATAGATGAATATAGACTACCTATAAGAGTGCTCAGGCCAAGGAGCTGCAAGCCACTCCTCAGGAGGCAGACCCCAGGGGTAGGGGTAGGCCTTTTCACAGGCCTTTTTACCAAACCCAGGCCTTCTGCTTATGTTCAGAGGGGTTCTTCAGAGGGAGGCAGACGGGTGTGAGCAGGCCTGCTCCCACCCCTCAGCCTAAAGCACCTCCCAAAAGGCACCCTGTTGGGGTGCCCAGGGCCGATTCTCCTTTACCTGTAGAGGGCAGGTTGGCTTTACTGGCTCGGAACTGGGAGTCTCTAACTTCAGACAGGTGGGTCCTGGAAGTAGTAGGTCAGGGTCTGGTTCTCAGCTTCAAAAATTTCCAAAGATGAGAATCTGATCTTTCCCACCTGCAAACCCTTTAGAGACCTTTCTTAGAAACAGAAGTCTCATCCTCCTAGCTCTCAGAGCTGTAGAAAGGGTTTCTCCTCACATCAGGGCAAGGGTCTGTACTCCAGATATTTCCTTACCCCAAAAAGACAGGAGAATGGCGCCCATTTTAGACCTGAGATATCTGAACAAGCACCTTTTGAAACCAAAGTTCAAAATGGTAACTCTGGCAATGACTTTACCCTTTCTAGGCCAGGGGACTGGCTAGCCTCCCTGGACCTCAAGGATGCCTATTTTTCATGTCCTAATCAGAAGCTCCCACGAAAGTACCTCAGATTCGAATCTGCCCTCAGGTCACTACCAGTTCAGAGCAATGCCCTTCGGCCTCCTCTGCCTCAAGGGTATTCACAAATGTCTGGCAGTAGCAGTTGCTCATTTAAGAAGGCAAAGGATTGCTGTCTTCCCTACCTGGACGGCTGGCTCATTGTAGGCCAGTCCCCGAACAGGTCAATCTCACCTGCAAGTTACCCAGCAGCTGCTCACCTCTCTGGGCTTATTGCTCAATCTTCCAAAGTCAGTTCTGGAACCTGTTCAGGTGCTCACCTTCATAGGTGCAGAATTGACACAAACAGGCCAGAGCCTTCCTACCCTTAGAGAGGGTAAGGAACCTGGTGGCTCTGGCCTCCTCCTTCACTCTGCAGGTCTCGACCAGCAAGATATTTCTTGTAGCTCCTGGGCACATGGCTGCGTCCACAGCTGTAGTGCAAGGAGCAAGATTTCAGATGAGGGACATTCAGTTTCACTTGAGAGCCTTTTTGGTCTCAGAGAAGAGACCCCCTTTCCAAGTTGGTCCCAGTGACTCGAACCCTGATCCAGGCCCTCCAGTGGTGGCAGGATCAGAGTAATTTAAGGCTGGGGGTCCCTTTCATTCCTCTGTCTCACTCCTTGACCTCACTACGGATGCTATCCCTCCTGGGTGGGGAGCCCACATGGCGACCTCTCCACTCAGGGAGTGTGGTCCCCTCAGGAATCTCTGCTCCACATCAATTTGCTGGAGCTCAGAGCTGTCTTTCTAGCACTTCAAGTGTTTTCTGTGTCTGTTCAGAACAAAGTGGTACAAGTCAGAACAGACAACACCACAACAATGTGGTACATCAACAAGCAAGGGGGCACTCGGTCTTCGGCCTTGTGCACCGAGGCAATGAAGTTGTGGTCTCTGGCCTATTCCCTGAACACTTCCCATAGCAGTTCACCTTCCAGGAAAGGACAATGTCCTGGCAGATGCTCTCAGCAGGATTTCCGGGCCATCACAATGGTCTCTGATCCTCAAATACTGGGGATAGTTTCGCCAGATGGGCACCCTCAGATAGATCTTTTGCAGCCCCAGACAATCACCAACTTCCACTGTTCTGTTGCAGGCCCCCAGTGTTGGGCTTAGTCCCCTGGATGCCTTTCTCCTAGATTGGAAGGGAAGTTTTTCACGCCTTCCCTTCCTCTCCTATTCAAGGTGCTAGTCAGAATCAGATCCCAGCCTTGCAGGGTGATTCTGATTGCCCCAGATTGGGCCAGGCAGCCCTGGTACCCACTCCTTCTGTCCCTAGCAGTCCATCTTCCCTGTGTCTCCCCAGAATCACAACCTGTTAACCTGTGCCCAGGGAGAGTTTGCTATCCAACCTCAAATCCCTCAACCTCAAGGCCCTGCTCTTGAGGAGCTAGAATTGCTGACCTACACGCTTCTCAGGGTGTTCTTGAAATTCTAAAGGCTTCTAGGAAGCCTTCCACTAGGGCTACTTATAATTCTAAGTGGAAAAGGTTTTCCATTTGGTGTTCTGGAAACATATTTCCCGAATCTGCTGATTTGCCCATTGTTTTGGACTATATGGTCCATCTTAATTCTTGGGCCTGAGACCAGCTACCCTGAAAGTACATTGGGCAGCTGTCTCTGTTTTTGTTTCAGCAGGAAAGCCCTCCTCTTTCCGCCACCCTGTATTTTCCAAGTTTTTAAAGGATTACTTCATACTAATCCACCTTTAGGATCCGCCCTGCCTGGGATCTTAATGTTTGCATTGCTCAGTTAATGCAACCCCTTTGAACCTCTGTCTTCTGCAGAGCTTAAGTACTTAACTTGGAAAACTGTTTTCTAGTGGCTGTCACTTCACCAGGCGCATAGTGAGTTACAAGCCTTGTCAGTAGAAACTGACTTTATTTCTTTCCACAGGGATAAGGTAGTCCTCAGGACTAACAGGAAGTTTTTGCCTAAGGTGGTTTCAGATTTCCATCTTAACCAATCTATCTCCCTTCCAGTGTTTTTTCACTGATCATTTTTCCTCTGGCGAGAGGAGATTGCACAGTTTAGATGTTAAGAGGGCCCTAAGTTACTATATAGAACGTACCAAGGGTCACAGGTTCGAATCCCTCCAACTTTTTCTCACTTATGGTGAGGTCGGAAAAGGGAGACCTGCCACTAAGAGATCAATTGCCAGGTGGATTGTCTCTTGTATCCAATTTTGTTATCAAAAACTGGGGAAGGTTCCCCCTTCAGGCCTGAGGGCTCACTCTACCAGAGGTACAGCGTCAACTATAGCTGCTGCTAGAGACATCCCTATTTTAGAAATATGTCAAGCAGCTACCTGGAAAACGGTACACATTTTCACCAAGCATTACTCCCTGGATGTCCAGGCCAGGAGAAATACTCTGTTTGGCACAGCTGTGCTTCAGAGCCTATTCCCTAAGTAGGTTCTGTCTCTCCTCCATGGAGGTACTGCTGTGTAGTCTGCAATAGTCATAATATAGCAAGACTTCATGTTGTTTGAAGAAAAAATTAGTCACCTTAGTAATGTTGTTTCTTCTAACGGAGTCTTGCTATATTGTGACCTCCCCCGCAGCCTGCCCCTCTCAGAACTTCTACTTGGGTATGGGGTGGGCAGCCTAGTGTGTGGGCACTAGTTATGTTTATTATATATTTTCCAATTCTTCTTGGGGTTTTGGGGTGTGGTGTTTTATTTTATCTTATATTACTTCTGATTATTATATTATACTATTACTTTGGTCCCTTGACTTGAGTCTTTGTGTTGGGACCAGCATTGGGTGTTAATATTTAGGTAGCCAGTTGGCTAGTGTAGGTTACAGCTTCCACACAGACCTTAGTGAGTTTTTGCTCATAAAGATCTGACAGTTTGAGTTTGAAATAACCAAGACAGTGCTTCTCTAATAGAGCTTGAGTTCTAAGTTCCATTCGTAGAATGGAGTTAACTCTTTCACCTCCGGAGCAGTTCTAATGGTGGGACAAACTGCAATAGTCATAATATAGCAAGACTCCGTTAGAAGAAACAACATTACTGAGGTGAGTAATTTTTTTCTTCTTGCCTAAGGTGGTTTCCACACTCTCTCTCAACCAGGATATTGGCCTGCTGGTCTACTTTCCTAATTACTCTAACAGAGGAGAGGCGCTGCTTCACACCCTGGATGTTCACCGCAGCTTGAGGTACTACCTGAGCAGAACTAAGCAGCTTCGCACTTCGGAGCAGCTTTTCGTCTCCTTTACCGAAAAGATGAAGGGACAACCAGTATCCAAACAGTCCCTGTCTCGCTGGCTTGTCCAGTGCATCTCTTACTGTTACGATATCAGATGAAAGCCCCTACCAGGAGCAGTCCGGGGTCATTCCACTAGGGGCGTGGCCACATCTTTTGCAGCGCTTCGAAACGTCTCCACTTCTGCCATTTGTGCTGCAGCCACTTGGAGCTCTGTTCATACCTTTATTAAGCATTATAGCCTGGACATCGCTTCATGGTGAAGAGCAGGCTTCGGCCTGGCAGTGCTACAGGGTCTCCTGTCCTAGATTCAGGACCTGGAACGTTCTCTCTTATTTCCTCCTCCCAGAGTGTTGGCAAGCACTATTGCTTGGGAATCCGTCCTAATGGTGTAACCTGCTGCAAGAGCTGTGTCTCGAAATAAGATAGTACAGTTACGTAAGAACTTACCATAACAGTAGATCTTCGAGAACAGCTCTTGCAGCAGGTACCTTCCCGGCCACCTTCCCCCGTGGAGGAGGCATGGCTTAAGCCTTTGTTAACAGGAATTTTCCCGTTTGTCTTCTGACGGTGTATCCTCTGTCTCCCATTTTGATGTCGCCTGCGGCCGGAAGTCTCCAGCGGGAGAACTGGGGAATCGGGCGGGACCGCCCCCTTATGTACTACGCCTGACGTCGGAGGCGGGACCGACGTCGAGGCGGTCCCCGCTGAAGATAGCTAGCTAGAATTTTTCCATGGGGTCCTGACGCCTGCCGGCTTCTGTCCTAATGGTGTAACCTGCTGCAAGAGCTGTTCTCTAAGATCTACTGTTACGGTAAGTTCTTACGTAACTGTACTTTCTTTCAAAACTGCTGTTTCCTTCCAAAAGTGGTGTCTGAATTCACTTTAAATCAGGACATCCAACTACCTGTCTGCTACCCAGAGTACTCTGAGGGGAGGCCTTGTTACATGCTCTGGATGTACATAGAATTCTCCATTTACTATACAGAACGGACCCGTTCAAGAAAGACAGCCCAGTTGTTTGTCTCCTTTGTCCAAAGAATGTTAGGGGCTCCAGTGACCAAGCAGACACTGGCCAAGTGGTTGGTCAACTGCTTTACTTTTAGTTACCAAAAGTACAACAAACCCTTGCAGGTACCAGTCGGGTCATTCCACAAGAGGGGTTGCAGCCTTCTTTGTGTCCATCAGAAATGCCTGCAGCAGATCTCTGGGCAGCTGCTACTTGGAGTTTGGTCCACACTTTCATTAGGCACTACAGTCTGGACGTTGCTTCCAGAAGGAGAGCAGGTTTTGGCCCTGTGGTCCTCCAGGAACTACTCTCCTGATGAGTGCCAAGGACAGTTTTCTACTAGTCCACAACCCTTCTGACCTAGGTCTCTCTCTGTACTACTTGGGACTCCATCCTATATGTGTTACCTGCTGCAAAAGCTCCTTCTCTAAGATAGTATAGTTACGTAAGAACTTACTGTAACAGTAGATCTTCGATAGGAGCTCTTGCAGCAGGTGTTTTTTCCCTCCCACCTACCTTGGGGGTTATGTAACTACTTCTCTTTGGGGGATGGGAGATCCTCCTCGGTCCCCCATCCTGTATATCAGCTGGGTCTCTGGTGGGTGAACTGAGAGGGTGCTGGGGGACTTCCCCTTTTATACCATAGGGGACGTCTAGATGGGGCTGACAAGGGGTGATCCCCTGCCTTGGACTGCTAGCTAGAAGTTTTCCGTGGGATCCTAGTGCCTGGTGGCATAGTCCTCGGTCACCCGCTGCAAGAGATCCTCTCTAAGATCTACTGTTATGGTAAGTTCTTGTGTAACTGTACTTTTAAAACCCTGACCCACACAGAAAGAATTCTGCTGGAGTTGGAGGTAACGTCTCTTCTGTCACAAATGTGGTAGCGTTCATCTCTCCCAATGGGGGAAAAGGCCTCTATTCCAGGTACTTTCTCACCCAAAAGAAAAATGGGGACTGGTGACCCTTTCTAGATCTTTGGTACCTGAACAAGCATCTCTTCAATTCCAAATTCAAGATGGTAACACTGCCATTGGTGATTCCCTCTTTGCAACAGGGAGACTGTCTAGCCTTCCTAGTTCTCAGGGACTCCTGTTTCCACATTCCAGTCAGGCCCTCCCACAGAAAGTCTCTGATTCAGACTGCTCTCTGGCCATTACCAGTCTGCAGCTCTGCCATTCGGCCTTACTTCAGCTCCCAGAGTTTTCACAACGTGCCTGGCAGTAGTTGTAGCTCATCTCTGAAGACAGGTCTTCATTTTTCCCTATCCGGATGACTGGCTGATAGTGGACAAGTCTCCCCAAAAGGTCAAACTCTCAGCCTCACACAGCACACCCTGGAGTCCCTGGGCTTCCTGATCAACACAGAAACACAGATCAACACTGCGAGCCAGTCCAGCTACTGGAGTTCATTGTAGCAGAGCTGAACACTCAGCAAAGGAAAACCCTGCTCCCACCAGACTGAGTATACAACCTACAAACCCTGGCATACTCAGTCCTGGGCCAAACAAGGCCAGCCAGACACTTCCTCAGGCTCTTCGGGCATAAGGCCTCTACTACAGCTGTAGTTCCAGGTGCCAGATTTCAAGTGAGGGACCTTCATTACCATCTGAGGGCTCATTGGTCTCAGAAAAGACTGTCAAAGTACACTTGCAAGCATCAATCCTTAGAGCCTCATTTCTGAAGGTTCCCTTGGCAGTCATTTCAGCCTACATCTCTGCTGGTAACGCAAAATCTGTAATTTCTCATTCTATCTTCAAGAAATACTTTAAAGGCTTGCTGCACCTTCAACCCCCACTCAGGGAACCTGTCTCCCTCCCGGGACTTGAAACTCTGTATAGCCAAGCTAATGCATGTCTCCATTTGAGCCCATGGCTACTGCAGACTTAAAGTATGTCACCTGGAAAACTGTTTTCCTAGTGGCAGTCACTTCAGCCAGAAGGATTTCAGAGTTGCAAGCTTTATGCTCCGAACCAAACTACATTTCCCACAGGGATAAAGTAGTTATCTGGACCAGCAGGAAATTTCTCACCAATGTGGTGTCTGAATTTCACCTGAATCAATCTGTAACACTTCCCGTCTCTTTCACAGACAAATCCACTCCTGGTGAGCGCAGGCTCCCCAACCTGGATGTAAAAATGGCACTGACCTACTATCTGAAGCATACTAAGCAGCTCAGGACCTCTCGTGCCCAGCTGTTGCTCAACTATGGCGAGGTTGGCATGGGCAGGCCAGCTTCTAAGAGGAATCTGTTGGACAGTCTCTTGCATCCAGTTCTGTTACACCAAGGCTGGCAAGCAGCCACCTCAAGGCCTTAGGGCCCACTCTACTAGGGGCACTGCGGCCTCAGTTGCAGTAGCAAGGTACATGCCCTTGCTTGACACCTTGACATCTGCAAAACAGCTACCTGGAAGAGTCTACATCCTGCAGAACCTGTTTCCAAAGTAGGTTCTGTTCCCTCCTCCCAACTACATTGCTTTCTAGCCTGCATTAGTCAAGCATATTGAGGGATTCCTGGGGTGAGAAGAGAAAATTACTTACCATAGTAATATTGTTTCTTCAAGGGGATCCCTCAGTATGCTTGACCTCCCACCCATCCTGTCCTCACATAACCTTGCTGAGAATAGTTCCACAGTTCATGCCTTAGGCCAGATTTCTTTAATGTTGAGATCTTGCTTCAAGAGAGCTCTTGCAGTAGGTAATAACCATTAGGACTAGAGCAGTCAGGCACTATGCTCACATGGAAAACTTTAGCTGGCAGTGTCTGGTGGTTGACTGCCCACCCGGTGTCGCATGACTAATCAGCGTGACACTATACTGGGAGGTCCCCACGCCCACCCTCCAGTTCTTTCCCGCTGTCGACCTGTGCACGTAGGACCTAACAGAGTGCTGCTTCAGTTGACCACTATTTTTGGATGAGTATTTCATTGCTTTTATTTCTTTCTATAAATCTTTGAAAATTACTTTTTCATGCACGTCTTCTCGGACGCCATCAGAATCTCATAAGAACAAGTGCGATTCCTGCGGCACTCTGCTCCCTCACAAGGATGGCCATTCCCTCTGTCTCTTGTGCCTGGGACCAGAGCACAAGACAGAGGGATGAGGCCTACCAGAATTTCAACCAGACCACATGGAAACGCAGCCAGCACTCCCTGGAAGCTCATGTTCTTAAACAAAGGATGGCTTCCATGGAGAAGGAGCTGCAGAAGCTGCGGGGATTGTGCTGTCCCAGGGTTCTTCGGACTCCTATAAAAAGGACAAGAAGCACTGTGACCGCGATCAGTCTCCTTCCCGCTCGTGGCCTCCTTTGGGGACCTCGGGTGACGAGCGCCCCCCCCGCTGGCGAGGGTACCACTCCGTCCAAGCCGCTCCTCCTTGCGGGGAGTAGCCGTTGGTTCCCCTGCCTGAGCTGGACACAGTTCAGGTGGGCACCGCACCTCTGATCTGTTGGAGAGCTCTACCGCCGTTAGGCCCCTCAATACCCCAGGGCCCAAGTCTGGTGGCATGGCCGATAAGTCAGTCGTCAGCCCCTCTGACGAATGCCCGGCCCTGGCTGAGAAGTCACTCGCCAGCTCCTTTGGCATCTGTCCAGCCACTGCGCTTCCATTGGACACCAATAACAGGCCTGACACCCATCCTCTCGATCAGCGCATGCTACCGTTCTGGCTGCAGCCCTCTCCAGAGGGTTCTCCCTCTTGGGATCCTCCTTCGCCACCTCCCCTGGTGGTGACTCCTGGCTCCTGCACACTCAGCCGGCGTCAGAGGAGTGTTCACCCGACACAACCATGGTGCATGAGCCGGAATGCCAGATGCTGACCTCCCTTGGGAGCTGGTGTCCCCTGCACTGCAGGCTCTCCGTCTGGGCTAGCCCCCCGCGCCCGACTCTAGTGGGACCCTCTGGGCCCATGCCGGAACCTCCTTCGGACGTTCTGGCACCAGACCGGACATTACCAGGCCCTTTTAACATTCTGTCATGATCCCTGACAAGTCCTTCGGGGGCGGGGCCCTCTCCGGGGCCTACGCCTGGTTACCCGCCGTCAGAGCTCCCGATAGGACCTTTGGGTCCTACGCTGGGTTATTCACGCTCAGGACCTCTGGCAGGTCCCTTGGCTCCGATGTTGGGTCCTTTGCCTGGCCTTCCGACACCAGGCTTTGCTGTGCCTCACTGCCCTTCTCCAGGGTATCTGCCGCTAGGGTATCACATGCCAGGGTACACTCACACTGGGGTATCAGATGCTGGGCTATTCTCCCTGTGGGATGCCGGGCTACCATTACGCGATGCCGGGCTCTACGACACCAGGATTTACCATCTAGGGTTTACTAGCCTGTCAGCCCCCTCCTCCTCCTCCTCCACCTCAGCCTCGGGTGGATGTTTGGGAATCATTACAGTCTTGATGGTCAGTAACCAAGACACAATTGGTCTTGGAACTGGACCGGTGGCAACCGGCTGCGGCTTCCATGCCGGCCCACTTGGACTTTACTCACAGATCCCTCTCTTTAGTGGAGTCTCCCCCTCTACCTCGGGACAGGCCTCTTGTCCTACTGCGGTAGCCAGTATCGGCAGGGGCTTTGCAGTTTCTCCCAAGAGCTTTCGCTTCCACGGGCTCTGTCTCTGGACAGAAGCCAGTCGTTGGAATCTGACTCTTAAGAGGACCCCTGTTTTACAGAGATCCTTCGGAAGATGCAGGAGGCAAATGGGTGGAAAATGGATCAATATCCCCAACGCAAGAGGTTGGCGAGAAACCTGGATATGCCAGAACTGTTCCCTCTGCTCATTCCTCCGTGGATCTGACCACATGAGGCCCTGGCCTCCATGATCTGGCAACAACCTTAGTTGGTGGCTGCAGAGAGCGAAGACCACCTTAATTCTCACCCTCATGCGGACTCTATGGTCATTAATGCGGCCCATGACCATAGGCTAAACCTAAACACATGAGCACCTCTCCTTCAGACAGGAAGTCACGGCAAATAGACCAGTTTGAACGCAAGGTTTACTCCTTCTCCACTCTGGCCCTCAGAGCTTTGAACTACCTGGCACACATGAGTGTTTACAAGAAATCTATCCTGCGACAGTCTAAGTCAGCATTAGATTTTGCCAGATTCTGAGGCTAAAACCATAATTTCCCAGACTGTCGGGACTGTGGAAATCTCCTGCTGTCATTCCCTTAGAGCGACAGATGATGTGGTAGATGCCTCTACCTGGAGTACCGCCACGGCTATTGGCATGCAACCAGTACTTCTGGCTGCAGGTATATGCATTGGCACAAGATGTCCAGTCGGCCATTCACGATGCCCCTTTCAGAGGACCGGTCTTTTTTGGAGGCGACGTCAAGGACATAATCTCTGAGCTCCAGGACAGTGGCAAGGCACTATGCTCTGTCCAGTCTATGTATCAAAACACCAAGCCAAAACGTCCATTTTGGCGACAGAATAGGCAACTACCAGCCTGACGTCGGAACAAACATTGAGCCCCGTCAGCGGGAGCCACCCCTGCAGTCAAGTCCCAAAGGGCTTCTGGAGCTGCGCTTCCCCCCACCTCCTGACTTATGGCAGGGCCCCCAGCCTCTGCCACCAGCTCCGGAGGAACGAGTAGGGGTTGGATTCATCAGCCACCTGGCCAGGTGGGAGGCAGTCACTTCAGACACGTGGATCCTTCAGCTCATCACTCAAGGCCACACCATCGAATTCAGAGAAACCTCCAAGAAATCCTCCAGGTCTCTCTCGTTACCCAGTTCCTCTCATAAGGGAAGAGATCCAGGCTCTTCCGACAAAATCAGCTACGAAGCCCATTCCTAGGATCCAGGAAGGAAAGGGATATTACTACCACTTCTTCCTGGTCCGCAAAGGCGGGACCTCCGTCTGATCTGGACCTCAGCACGCTAAACCTGTATGGCACAATACAAGAGGATCTTACTTCGAGAGGGTCCCTATAATAGGTCATAATATATAGGACTGCACCCCCTGGCGTCAGGACCGCTTGGCAAACTTTTGCTAGCAGTGTCTGGCGGGGGATCGTCCAGCTGACGTCACGTGACGGACGTCAGCGTGACCCTATATAGTGGGCGGTCCCTGCGCCTGCCTTCCAGTTCTTTCCCACCGTCTACCTGTGGAAGGACTTCACGGTGAATGTTGCTGCAGTCGGTCGCCATCTTGTATAAGTTTTTCCTTCGTATTATAGTAGTGTTTTTTTTCCTTTGTGTGTTCTCCACCTCAGACTTCGAAGGCCAAGAAGTGCGACAAGTGTGGCGCACAGATCACTCACATAGATGGCCACCATCGTTGCCTCTCTTGCCTAGGCCCGAACCAAGACACCACGGCCTATCTCGATTGCCAACCCTTCAATCAGGCCACACAAATGTAGACAATAAGCCTTGGAGGCCCATCTTCTCAAGTTCAGAATGGCCACCTTGGAAAAAGATGCAGAAACTGAGGGATTCTGCTGCTTCTTTCCTCGGAGTTGAAGAAAAAGGATAGAGAAGCACAGGGAACGGGAGCGTTTGGATGACCGGGACCGTGTCTCCTCCAGCAAGGCCTCTACAAGCAATGCCATTCCCCCGCTGCCTGCCCTCGTGGTTATCCAGGCCCCGTCCGGGACCTCTCCAGGTACCTCTGCTTCTTTCCAGCTCCTTAAAATGGGATCCACTCAAATTTGTTGGCTTTTGCCATGTATCCCTATATGCGTTTATTACTATGTCTTATTGAAACTGTTATCTCCCAGCCTTATCCCAATGGCAAGTACGAACATAGCACCTCTGTGGGTTTCTTTGACTTCCCTGATTGATGCTTATGTACCTTTAAGTTCCCTGTACTAGAACGGGCTATACATCTTCCCTGGTGGGCTGGAACTTCGACAGAGTCATCAGATGAGGCAGTCACTTTATCTTCCTCGGCTACTTTACTTCAACATTCCCTGCTGTACACGGTCAGGGTATTTGTAGCCTTCGGTCCTTTAGGAATTAATCCTGGGGACCCCACCATTCCTCCAACTAACAACCACAGATGGGAATGGATTAGAGCACTTAAGTTTCTCAGAGGAGCCATCAGGAAGCTGCTTCTCCTCGTACTGTTGTGCTCTGGTAATGTTGAATTTAACCCAGGTCCCCCTGAAAATATCACAGCCCTTGCTGTCTTTGCCCAGCCTCAAAGCAGTGAGCTTCATGCATGTTAATGTGTGTAGTCTATTTAAAACTCTCATCGGCTGGCCCGATGGTGCAGAGGCACCTTACCTCGAACCATGCCGGCGACCCGGGTTCGGGAATGGACTGGGATATCGGGGGCTGACAAGGGTAGGAGAGGATCAAGCATTCGTAGGACTGCTCTCCTCTCCTGGGGTGGGTAGTGGGACGGCATCACTCTGCAGCAGCCTCCGGTGGAGACCAAGGGCACTGCAGATGCAACATAGGAGGGAACGTCACCAGGAAAGCAGAAAATGGCTCCACTTTCAGCCAGATGATGGCTGTCTGGCTGTCCGATGCTATCAGTGTCCTGCAGAGCCATCCGTCTCAGCAGCACCCCGGGGCCAAGTACTGCACTGGTCTGCCCCCTCTCGGCTGGTGCCTTCTCCCTCAGAGGAGGGGGACCCACCCGGCCAAGGGTTACACCGGGTTACCCTGGGGATGGCTGCCATATGAGAACAGTGGCATGGAAACAAGATGGGTTGGATACAGCCTTGGCACAGCCTGATGAAGTGGCAGCACGTAAGGGGGAAAAGATCAGACAAAAAAAAAAACTCTTCTATCCAGGCTTAGGTCTGTTGTACTATGCCTGATGTCTTGGAAGGTTATGGAGTCATGGCTCAAACCTGGAACTGCTGACCAGGAGGCAAATATCCTCTCTCATTCCCTCTTTAGAACGGACAGGCAGACTAGAGGAGGAGTTGCAATTTATGTCCAGGATAAATTCTCTGCATTAGTCATTGACTCAACCTCAATTCTAAAAGAATTCTAATGTCTGTCCTTCAAACTGGAAATATCCCCCACTACCTCATTTTGTGTTAGTGTGCTATAGACTCCCGTCGGCAGGACTACAGCTTCTTAACCACCTACAAAACTCCCTGGGATCTTCGCTCTCTGAGTTTATCATCCTAGGAGATCCGAACTTGGACTGGTCCTCTAGTGCCTCTATACCACACAAAACTATCTGTGACTCACTTGGTTCGTGTCTGCTCATTACTGAAGTCACGTGTTCAAATAAGAGCCCAAATAATAGCACCTTACTAGACCTCATTATGGTTAGCAAATCACATCTATTTTCCCACACAGGAGTATTTCTCTGACGTCAGCGACCGCTGCTTTATCACCTGTGTAAGATATATCCTTAAAATAGCATCTGCATCCAAATTTACCTTTGAGATGTTGGCATAACTTTGACCCCTATGCTTTCATCACTGACCTACACATTTCCCTGTGCTGGCGGGACTTCTACCTGGCAAAGTCGGTGAATAGGACCTATGACATCTTCCAAGTAACTGTGTTGAGGTGCTAGAGAAGCAGCATGCTCCCATAGTCAAAGTCCATGCCAAGGAAAAAAAAAAATGCCAGTGGTTTTCAGCACATATAAAGTCCACCTTGCTTGAGAGACTCGCTCTGGAAAAAGGCCAGGAAAACTAGGCTCCCAGCAGACTGGTTATCATTTAAGAGGGCTAGGAACTACTGCACCAAAATGGTCAGAGAGGCTAAGGCAAACTTTTACCGAGCAGAACTTGATGCTGCTTCTAACTGCTCAGCTAAGTTTTGGAGAACCTTAAAGAAAGTGGAAGGCCACTCATCTGGAAATGCCCTGCCAGCAAAACTCTGCCTTGGAGGTAGTACAGTATCCAAGCCAGCCATCCTTGAGTCTCTCAACAATCACTTTGCTACCGCAGACCTAGCCTTTGACTCCTCCCTTGCCAGTGCTCTCCGCTCCCAACTTAGTATACATGACCAAGAAGTCCCTGTCACAAATTCTTCATTCTCCCTTCAGTCTGCATCCTTTAGAGGACGAAGATCTTTTGCAACAGCTGGATACTAGGAAGAGTGCAGGAGCAGATCTGCTTGACCCCTTCCTCCTGAAACTTGGATATCACATCCTGGCTGTGCTAGTTACCCACCTTTTTAATCTTTGTCTGTGTGTCCTCCCTTCCATATGGAAAACTGCACGTGTTCCCTTTTTCAGATCCGGAGACCCCAGTGACATAAACAATTAGACATATCTCCTTAATCCCCATCCTGTTCAAACTGTTAGAAAAAATTGTGAGCTCCCAACTAAGGAATTACTTGGAATCGTCTAATCTCCTCAACCCCTTGCAATCTGGCTTCAGACCACGGCATAGCACCACTTTGGCACTTGCTAAAGTTACTAATGACTGGCAGTCTGAACTAGATGCCAGAAACTTTGTTTGTGCAGTATTCTTAGACCTTAGTAAAGCGTTCGATACAGTCGACCACGACCTGCTCCTCCTTTCCATCAGGAACATTAGACTGGACCTCCTCCTTGAGATGGTTCTCTGTCTAGGAGATAGGTTTCAGCAGGTCAAAGCGGAACGGGAGCTCTCTCCACTTAAGCCTCTCCTGAGAGGTGTACCACAGGGTTCTATCTTAGGCACTTTACTTTTTGCAATATGTATTAACAGAATAGATGCCCGCATCAAAAATGCCAGTATACATCTTTTTGCAGACAAAGTACTTTACACCAGTAGACCTAGCCTTGAGGCTGCTTGTAGTCACCCTCAACAGGAATTCAGTCTTCTTCAACATCAGCTTCTTAACCAAAAACTACTCCTAAATGCCAAAAAACTAAGGCAATGATCTCTCCCCTTGCTCCAGCAAGAAATCTGGCCCCACTTGGAACACTGCCTCCGATCACCACCCTTCTTGGCGAACCACTAGAGTATCTATCCAAGTTTAAGTACCTGGGAGTATGGATTGACCACACACACTTTTCTCGACCACATCGAAGAACTATCAATAATAATAATAATAACTTTATTTATTTAGCGCCTTTCAAATACCAAGGCGCTGTACGAATGAATCATGAAATCAGAATATATATATAAAATCAACAATTCATAACAGCATCAGTCCACAAAAGCCTTGTTCCACCAAAAGTCTTAAAATCCCGCTTAAAGGCTTCCACGGTCGTGCATTCTCTAAGCCGGCGAGGCAGAGTGTTCCAGAGGGTAGGGGCCACGAACCCAAAGGCCCTAGCCCCAGAGGACTTCAGTATAACCCTCGGAACCTCTAGCGACCCCTCGTCAGTTGAACAGAGCTGTCGCGACGAAGTGTAAGGAACCAGAAGCTCTTCAAGTAGTTAGGGCTGAGTCTGTGCAGGGCTTTGAAGGTCAAAAGACCTACTTTAAAGGTGATCCGCCACTGTATAGGCAGCCAGTGCAGATCGCGCAGCACAGGGGTAATATGTGTCCTTCTAGTCACCTCTGTCATTAACCTTGCAGCAGCGTTCTGCACTAGCTGCAAGCGGCGGATATCAACCCCAGGAAGCCCCAAGTAAAGGGCGTTGCAATAGTCAAGGCGAGATGTCACGAAAGTATGGACCAACACGGGTAAGTTGCTGGACGGAACAAGGTGTTTCACCCTGGCGATGTTCCTAAGATGGTAAAATGCGGACTTAACGACTGCTGACACCTGATGACGAAGAGTCAGCCCGTCGTCAAGTACCACTCCCAGGTTACGCACCCGTTCAGAGGAAAGGATCAGATTCCCCCCCCCCCCAGCAATACGCCAGAAGGCTGACTGGACCCCAACCCATCTGTCCCACGACCCGGATCCACGACCAAAACCTCAGTCTTACCGGCATTCAACTTTAACCAGCTCACATTCATCCAGTCCTGGATTTCAGTGAGGCAGCTATTAAATACCGAGAGAGCACTAACCTGGTCGTGGGCAAAAGACAGGTAGAGCTGGGTATCATCATCATAGCAGTGAAACCTCAGCCCATACCTTCTTACAATGTCTCCGAGGGGCAGCATATACACTGCAAACAACATGGAGAGCACTGAACCCTGGGGGACACCATATTGCAGAGGGAAAGGGTCAGAGGAAACAATCCCTGGCACAACTCTCTGCGTTCTCCCAGATAGAAAAGATGAAAACCATCTGTGCACTGTACAGGACAGTCCACAGATGGACTCCAGACGTTCGAGCAAAACCCCATGGTCTACAGTGTCAAAGGCTGAAGAGAGATCAAGGAAGACCAGGATAGAGCTGTTCCTCTGGTCTCTTGCCATCAAGAGATCATTGAGCACCCGAACCAGAGCAGTCTCGGTACTATGCCTCTTACGAAAACCAGACGGGAGAGGTTCATAGATATTGTGGATGGTCAAATGGTCCTCCAGTTGGTTTGCCACTACCTTCTCAATAACCTTCCCAATAAAGGGAAGGTTAGAGATCGGTTTGTAGTTGGAAAAAATATCTGGGTCCAAAGAAGCCTTCTTCAAAAGGGGAGTCACCACAGCTTCCTTTAGGGAGCTAGGAAACTCACCCAATTCTAGGGAGCACCAGATTATTTGAACCAGAAGCGGGCCGACGATCTCAACACAGCCCGAGATTAGGGAAGTAGGGCCCGGATCTAAACTATAGCACGTAGGGCTCATCCCCTGGATGATCCGCATAATATCACTGAACGTCGGCAGGTCAAAGGAACACCAGGAGACTGAGGATTCCGCGACCAAATGCCGACCAAAAGCTTCCCCCTTAGATTGTGTTGGATGGATCTCGGATCTGATGTCGGCAACCTTATTCGCAAAGAATTGAGCGATCTCATCACACTCCTTTTGTGAAAAAGCTCGACGGAGCTGGAGACAGGCTGAGTTGCACAGCCTGTCCACAGTTCTGAAGAGCTGAGCCGGTAGATTTTCTGAGCGACATATCTTCCTGGACAGGAATTCTGCCTTCTTATGGGAGATCTCTGATTGGTAGAGCCGATAATGCTCCTCCAAACTAAGGCGGTCGGCATCCAGAGCAGATTTCCTCCAATGACGCTCTAACCGTCGTCCCACACATCGCAACTCCCTCAAGGACCCATCGAACCATGGGGCCTGAGGGCGAAGAGACAGGGGACGAACACGAACGGGAGCAATTGAGTCCAGAGCCAAGGAAATGGCCTGGTTATAAGCCAAGACCATAGCCTCTGGACCCACGCTGGCAGTCGGAAACTCTGAGAGGTTCAACACTGCCATCAGGTCTTCAGGGCACACATCCCGTAAAGGGCGGTATCTAACCATCTCCACAGGGGCAGACCTACGAAGGGGAGCACAAAAATTGAAGCTCACGGTGTAGTGATCGGACCAACTGACAGGTTCCACCACCAAATCAGAAGCCTCAATCCCCAGGAGAAAAACTAAATCCAAGGAGTGACTGTGATTATGCGTAGCCGAGGAAACAATCTGTGTAAGGCCCAGTGATGTCATCAACTGGAGGAAGTGCTGACCAAAGGCAGAAAGTTCGTCGTCGACCCAGGCATTGAAGTCGCCCAGAACCATCAGTCTGGGCGACTCCAACGCCATATCGGCGATGAAGTCTGCCACTTCCTGCAGGAATCGCCCTCGCCTCCTGGTGGACGGCAGCCGAGGCCATCCTGCAACCCACACCAGCCACAACGCGTACACTCAGAGGATTCAGCTTCTTCAACTGGTACACTGCGGAGCCCCAAACAGGTCTTAAACAGACCACATCTCTCCCCTGCGATCCAATGTCAGACAGTGAATCACCGAAAGTACCCAGCTGGAACAGTTGCTCTCAAAATAGGGGCTGCATTTCCATCCAGCCAGGTTCATGATGCAAGCCAGATCTGCTGTCTCAACAAAAATCAGAAATAATAGCTGATTTGTTTTAACAGATCTGGCATTGCACAACACCGCCTGAGTTGGACAGGGATCCGGCAGCTCCAGACTACTTGCCCATCCAATAGGAGGAGCCCTTGGGTATGGAGACTAGGCATGAAAACCACGCCCAGGCTCCATTCTCGCCTCAGGAGTCTTCTGGGCTTAACCACCCCTATGCGGAGGTCTGTTCATTCACCTTACTAGTTCACGCTGCCCTCGCCATGCTCCCCCCACGGGCAATACTGGCCTCGGACAGAGCTGGTAGGTGGAAAATGGGGAGGGGAGGGCAAAAGGGCTGAGGCGGGAGGTCGGAGGACGAATAATGCACGACTGGGTTAGCTAAGTAACACATTACAAAAGCGGGAGACAAACTAGCTGCAAGCAAATAAAGTAAATCCTAGTGTCTCTAAAATAAAATACCCACAATTACATTTATACTAAAAACCCACCCAAAATATAAACCAACCTACTGACTACACAACCAAAAATAAACGAACAGATTATTAAAGAATCCAAATATAAAAGGACAGGGAGGCCCTCTCACTGCACCCACTGTCCTTTATATGATCAGGCGAGATCCAAAAGAGAAATTGCAGTTGTTTTTAGGCACTCTCACTGCCAATGAGTATAATGTTGAAAAAGTCCAAACATGTAAGGACAGTGAGGCTCTCTCACTGCACACACTGTCTGTCCAATAAAATCGATAATAAATGAAAACAGAATCTAAATTATTCTAAATAAACATTCAAAAAATAACAAAAGTGCAAATGCAGTGCAAACTTATGAATGGAAGGAGAAGATGACTCTTTGGAGATAGTGATCGATTTAGCTGTGAGGCATCAGGAGGCTTCCCTTCCCACCACACCCCCAAAACTGCCTAATAAGGCCCAGTTATGCAACTGAGACCCACCGCCAGATACCCCTAGACCAGCTGAATAAGGCCGGCCCTAGAGTAACTTAGAAACCCCTCCCAGGTAACCCCCAACTCCTTGAAGGGAACAGGAGAGGCTCCTGCTTGGTCCCAGGCAGCACACCACCAAACGCCCAGGCGAAGAAAGAGAGAGAGAGAAAAAAAAAAGGGGGGAGGATAATCTCTCAGAACCAAAACCAACACTGTGGCAATATTCCCCCAAGAAGCCTTAACACAGCTTAAAGTCAAATTTAAGGTCCCAGATAAAGGACAGCGATGGAAACTCAGGTCCTAGTACTCACGATACATCTGGAATACGTAAGTTATTTTTCCATGTCCAAAAGACATAGGGCAGTCAAAGCAGGCGACGCCAACTAGTCCAGGTCTTTCGGAAAATGACACTGCAAAGATATTCCCAATATATCCAGCGTATACGACCTGTATCAACTAGAACCAGTAATCCCAGGGACAGGAGCCGGCAAAAACTCCCATACACAGAGAGTGCGAAAAGAACTGCGTAGCAGTAGACTAATCACAAAATTTAATTCCCAGGCAAAGATTCACGCACTCATTCCCCCGAAACTCCCGCACATAACGAATGCCAAGGGAGCAGCTGCGAAGGGAATGAGAAGGCCACGGAAACTAGATCCCGGCTAGAGTTGACTCGCTAGTATCCTAGACCCCACACAGTTACACCGAATAGCAGTCAGCAAAACGCTAATATGGCAGACAAATCAAATCCCCAACAAAAAGTTGCTTGCAGATTCTCCGAAGCAGAGCAAAAGATAATCAAATAAGTATTTAATAACGATGCTGCAAAAGAAGCAGAACGGCAGTCAGCTAGTATAGGGGAACAATTCCCCCGCTAAGGCATCCTTCTACCGCGACCACGCTGAAAAGACGAGCGTAGCACACATAGACGCGGCAACACACTACTAAAGCAAATGAGAAACTCAAAAATAAAATAAAACGTAAAAAACATATTAAAGCGGATAAAAACAAATTAAAACGAGAGCACAGTAAAATGGCGAAGGCTAGGCCCAGTTGTGACCGCCATCTTGCCCGGCTGTAATAATATATATACCACTCCCCATATGGCTGTCTCCTGCCAAAAAAGCTTATACAGAGGTTGGGTCTGTTCTGTAGGATTAAGCATCTTTTTACAAGTTATGTCAAAAGACTGGTCCAAACCCCCTTCCTTTCCTTTCTTGATTATGCAGACTTTCTGTGCAGCCAGGGCCTAGCAGCTGCGCTCTCTATACCGGACACACACACTCATAGAGCTCTAAGGTTTATCACTTATCTTCCTTACAGTACACACCACTGCTCTCTATACAGTGCCGTGGGATGGACATCTCTCCTTTACAGAAGACTAACTCTTCCTTTTGAACCTTTAATGCTATCGCTAAGGAGCTGCCTCAGTATATATTGGATTGTTTGCCCCTAAGCGTGATAGGTACCTAAATTTTTTTTTAATTTTTATTTTAGTCTTTGGTAACCAGGTAAGGCCCACTAGGCACAAGTGCCTGTTTTCAGGGGCGACCGGGGAGCACTGGGCGGTTAAGTGACTTGCTCAGAGTCTCACAGTATGCAAGTGGAGGTTGTCAGAATCAAACTCGGGTCTGGTCTGCTGGATGTATCAAGCTTGTTCACACCTCGTTCCTCTAACCTCTAGGCAATACGGCTGAGAAGTGCCTCTTTATATCTACTTGGCAGTGCCCAAGGTCAAATCACGCTTTGGTAGAGCTTCTATAAGTCCTATATTATCTGTGTGCTGGAACAAACTGCAAAAAACCTTGATTCTGGGGACATGGATATGTTGTTCATCCACACTTATTGGCAGGTTCCTTGCCGCTTTAAATCTTGCCGGAAGGTCTTCAAGCTGGCTCCTCCCACCCACCCGGGTGGTAAAACTCTCGGCTCCGCCCCATGACGCCAGATCTTCCTTACCGTTTGGAAGCTCAGGTTCTCTCCTTAGCGCTCTGCGTCTTAGACTGGATCCTAACTCTTCAGTTTGTCCGAAACTAGTTTTGAAGTTTTCTAAACTTCGGTCTTCCTTATCTCTCGCGGCTGCGATGGAAAAATCTATCCCTGGCTTTCGGAGATGCCCTTGCGGGCAGAAGATGTCCAGGATGGATCCGCACTCCATGTGCGTCTACTGCCTAGGTCTAGAACATGACCCGCAGGCCTGCGAGTTGTGCCGCTGTTTTTCCGCCACCGTCCTGGAGGATTGCACTGCCCGATTGAAGCTCGGGTGCCCGAGAAGCTACCCACCGGTAAATCCAAACAGGCTCAATGGGCGTGTGTCCGGTGCCTGGCTCTGCTGGCAGCTGAGCATATGATCGCTCGAGAGGAGGCGCCCAGGCCGCATTTTCCTACTCCTCGGCCGCGGCATTTATCCCGCCTCTGAGTTCTCTCGCTTTCGCTCAAGGAGCTTTGTCAGTCCTTTCCACGAAGGGAGAGGAGTTATCGGGACATTCCTCTCTGCCCAAGAAGGAGTTGAAGGGTAAGGCCCACCGATGCTCAGGAGCAGGAGAGGCTCCTTCCCCAGACAGCCGACTGTCGACTTCGGGTCGGGTTATGCTCAGACCGCTGGCTTCACGGTGTCCCCGTCAGGCCAGCCTGTCGACGCAGTCGAGATATTCCTCGACCCGTCAGACGGGTTGTCGACTGAAGCCGACAACCCACCTTCGCCGGTTCCCCCGATGGTGACCGAGAATCTGCCTGTGCCTTCCGGGCGGCAGTCCCCGGCTAAAGTTCCCGAGCCGAGGGAAGAGCGGGTGTCCCCCACCTCTTCCCAGGCCCGCCCTCGGTCACCCTGACTATCTCGGTCAAGCCGTTCCCGCCGACATCGGCCGTCTCGGTACCAAAGTAAGTGGCGACACCGTTCCTCCTCGTCCTCATCCTTGGATGAGGAGAGGCTTCGACGTAAATTGTGTTGGCGTTACGAGGAGCTTGTGTGGCAGCAGTTACTGTTATCCGGGAGTAATCGACTCCAATTCATCCCCGCCATCAAGTGGTTGTCGCCTCGAACGCGGCCGCGGCTGCAACCGCCGCCATTTCTGGGCCCGCTGTTGCGCCAAACCAACTGCTCCACCGATCCTAGTGGAACCTCCGCCTCCACAACTGAAGTCTGGGGCACCGACCGAGGATTCTCGGTCGGTTCACGGCCTGCCCCACAGGTTGTCGGTCACCCTCACTCCTGACCGTCCTCGGCAGGTGGAGGGTGGCTCAGGGCCGAGGCAGCTCTTCGCAGACTCTTTGGAGTCCGATGACTACTCCTCTCTGTTCTCCAGGCAGGTCGAGCTGGAGTCCTCCAGGGGCCAGTCACTGGACAATAGCCCATCGTCGTTCTTGGGTCTGCTTTGACTCATCTCGGAGTCCACCAGGATGCAGCTTGAGCCCGTGTCCAAACGGGCCAAGTATCCCCTGATGGAGATACTGGACCGAGAGGATTCACCCACGGAGGCCTTCCCTGTGGCTGAGGCTATTTTCTGCCCAGCCTTGGAGCTTTGGCAGTGGCCTGCTTCCTGTCCTGCGGTCCCTACCGGCTCTTTGCCCGGTTTCTCAGAGCACCCCTCTGCCGAGTGGTTAGTCACTGATAGCGTCTTCCGGCGTTCCGGAAATGCCCGGGACGTGGATAAGCCCCCTGACAGAGTCCAAAAAGCTGGACTTTGCCGGGCGTAAGGTGTATGCTGTGTCCTCCCTCTGCCTCCGACAGGCCAGCTCGGCCGTACTGATGGCACACTTCTCCCACGCCCTCATGGGCTCCCTGGATGAGGTTGTCCCTCATCTCCCGGCCGACCTGCAGACCACGGTCCGTCGGGTGCGGGACCAGGGTAGGGCGGTGGCGAAGCAGCAGCTTCAGACTGCTCTGGACATAGGTGATTCCTGTGCCAGGTCAGTAGTGGCCGCAGTGGCCACGTGCTGCAGGGCATGGCTGAGGATATCCACCTTCACGGCTGATACCCAGCACAAGTTGGCAGACGTCCCCTTCTTGGGGACTGACCTCTTCGGCCCTGGAGTGGAGGGACACCTCCAGCGGATCGAAAAGTCCAATGCCACTCTGGACTCTGTCACCTCCGCCCAGAGGGACAAAGGCCGCCGTCAACAACAGCATAAGTCCTTTCGTCCTTCGGCCCCTGCAGCACGCATCGCCCACTAGCAACAGGGCCAGCAGGCTTGCGCTTGACATCCCAAACTCAAGCCGGCGGCTTCCTCAAACAGGAAGCAAGGAGGTAAAGGCCCAGGAGGTCCCTCGGCTGGTTCCTCCTCCAAGCTTGCCCAGTGACGGGTTGAGGGGTGTCGCCCCCAACCTCATCACCCCTCCCTGGGTCCCCCCCCCATGGGGGGATGGCTCCGCCACTTCCTTTCTGCCTGGTCTGCTATCACCACGGACCATTGGGTGTTGGAGGTGGTAGGAAAGGGCCTGCCTCTGGAATCGAGCAGACCCCTCCTTTCGAGCCGTCGCCCCCCCAAGGGGCCACGGGGTCTGAAGCCTTGCTATGGCCCGCCGAGCCGATAATTGCCCTGCTCGAGTAAGAGGTGATCAGGAAGGTGGCGGATCCTCCTCCAGATCCGGGGTTTGTGTCCAGGTATTTCCTGGTCCCAAAACAGACGGGGGGCTAGCGCCCCATTCTCGACCTACACGACCTGAACAGGTTCCTAAGGTCTCGGACCTTCAGGATGGTCACTCTGGCTCAGATAATCCCATCCTTGGAACGAGGCGTGTGGTTCTGTTCCCTGGACCTCCAGGACGCGTTCTTTCACGTCCCGATCCGTCCGTCTCATCAGAGATTCCTCCGCTTCAGAGTGGAGGGATCCCTTTACGAGTTCCGGGCCATGCCCTTCGGCCTCTTTCTAGCTCCCAGGGTCTTCACCAAATGCATGGCAGTGGTGACAGCATTCCTGCGGCGCCGAAGGGTCCAGATGTACCCTTACCTGGACGATTGGCTGACTGCAGCCCCCTCCAGGCCAGAGGCGGAGCTGTCCAGAGATCTGGCCCTCCAGGTCTGCTCTCAGATTGGCCTTCTCATCAACGAGGCCAAATCGGAACTCGTGCCAACGCAGGTGATTCAGTTCATCAGGGCAGAACTCGAGACTCTTCGAGCCAGAGCATGGCTCCCGGCGGACAGGGCCGAGGTTCTTTCCTCCTTTGCCCAATCATTTCTGGTTGGGCAGTTGCGGCCTGCCCGGGACTTCCTGCACCTCCTGGACCTCATGGCGGCCTGCACCAGCGTGGTCCATTGGGCCCGCTGGCATATGCGTCCCCTGCAATGGGGATTGGTCCACCAGTGGTGACAGTGCTCCAGTCCTCTGGACAAACCAGTGATAGTGACCCAGGAGATGGGGAACGCTCTCCAGTGGTGGATAGTTCTGGCTCATCTGCAGGAGGGTATCCCGTTCGTCCGCCCAGAGCCTACTGTCACACTATCGCCTCTCTGATGGGTTGGGGTGCCCATCTGGGGGAGCTCAGAGCGCACGGCATCTGGTCCCCTCAGGAGTCTCGATGCCACATCAACCTGCTGGAGCTTCGAGCAGTCCGACCAGCCCTCACCGCCTTTGCTCCATTTGTACGGGGTCAAGTAGTCCAGGTCCAGACAGACAATAGCACGAGCATGTACTACATAAACTGCCAGGGTGGGACGTTCTCCTTGTCCCTGTGCGGAAGCTCTCCGCAGTTGGCACCTCGTGAGCAGACTGGAGGTGGATCTCCGAGCCATCCATGTGGCGGGAGCCTCCAACACTCTGGCCAATGCCCTAAGCCGGATAGGTGCTGCATCTCATGAGTGGTCTCACCTGCCAGAGGTAGTACACGATCTGTTCTCCCACTGGGGCACACCTCAGGTGGACCTGTTTGCCTCCAGGGAGAATGCGATGCTGAGGCTGTTTCATGCCCCCCCCAGCAGGGCTCGCTCCAGGGGGATGCCTTCTCGAGGTCGTGGACCCCGGGCCTCTTCTACGCCTTTCTCCCATTTCCCTTGATCCACAAGGTGCTTCTCAAGGTGAGGAAGGACAAGGCGCAGGTGATTCTGGTAGCCCTAGACTGGCCCCGCCAGTTCTGGTATCCTGATATCCTCAGCCTCCGCTCCAGGCTCCCGAGGTGGCTTCCAGTCCACCAAGACCTGATCTCAGTCAACCTGGGGAAGGTTCTCCACCCGGACCTTCAATCCCTGCACCTGACTGCCTGCTTCCTGAGCGGCTAGCGTTCCAGGCCTTGGGTCTTTTCGACAGGTCCTCAACGTTGTTGAGGCATCCCGTAAGGAGCCGACCAGAAAATGCTACGCCTTCAAATGGAAGAGATTCTCCATTTGGTGTCAGGATAAGGGGTTGAACCCTTCCTCCTGTTCCTTGGCCAGCATTTTGGACTACCTGTGGTCCCTTTCTCAGCAAGGGTTTCGGTCAACTACCCGTAAGGTGCACCTGGCAGCCATCTCTGCTTACTGGGCATGGGCCAGAAAGCAGTCGGTGGTGCAGGAAAAGGTGGTCGGGCGCTTTTTCAAAGGCCTTGATCACATATCCTCTCCGGTGCGAGATCCTCCACCTCCATGGGATCTACTGCTGGTATTGGCTAAGTTCCTGGGCAAGCCATTCGAACCGATGCACAGGTGTGATCTCTCAGATGTCGTGGAAGACCGCCTTCTTGGTGGCTATCACGTCAGCCAGAAGGATGGGAGAGCTCCTGGCGCTTTCCATAGAGTCTCCTTATCTTGTCTTCCACAGGGACAAGGTTGTCCTGCACCCCCACCTGAAATTCCTTCCGAAGGTGGTGTCGGAGTTTCATCTTAACCAGGTATTGACTCTGCTGGTGTTCTACCCCAATCATGCCTTTGAGGTCAATATAGGCTCCATACTGACCCTAGAAGAGCGCCCTCCATTAAGGGGAGCCGGACGGGTTGGATGCCCGGGAGAGGTTCGCCAGCTGTTTGTCACCTACGCTGAAGCCACACTTGGCAGACCTGCAGCCAAGCGGACGATAGGCAGGTGGGTCACCTCCTGCATAGATGTCTGCTACAGGTTGGTGGGCATGGACCCTCTCAAAGGGATAAGAGCTCATTCTACGCGACATCCTGCTGCTTCCAGGGACGTCCCTATCCAGGAAATCTGAAGGGCTGCTACCTGGAAGTCTGCACACACCTTCATTACCCACTACCACATCGACCTTGAGTCATGCCGGGATGCTGATTTTGGGACCTCTGTTCTCCAGTCCTTGTTTCTCAAGTAGGGGGTGCCCGCCTTGCCTCCCTCCTCCCGGAGAACTGCTAGGAGTCTGCCAGTAAGTGTGGATTGAACAACATATCCATGTCCCTTGAAATACAGGTTACTCACCTGTAACAGGAGATCTTCTTCGAAATACAGCTCTTGCAGCAGGTTACACCATTAGGCGCCAGGACCCCACAGAAATTTTCTAGCTAGCAGTCTTCAGTGGGGGCCACCTCCGTCGGTCCCTGACGGAGAGCATAGTACATAAGGAGGCGGTCCCGCCCAGAATCCCCAGTCTTCTTTCCCGCCGGACTTTTGCAAGCATCGCCTCAGTCAGTCTCTAGCACACGACGTGTAGGAAAAATCTCAACAGTTTTTTCTCAGGATTTCGTCTGATGTCCTCTCCAACCTCCGTGGGGGGTCATTCTTCGAAGTGTGCCTGCGGCAAACAAATTCCTTTTAAGGATCCTCACTCAGCTTGTGTCCGCTACCTGGGCCCGGACCACGACACCCAGGCCTGCTCCTTCTGTCAGGGCTTCAATAGCCGCACGAGGATCCGCCGCCAGAAGGCCCTCCAAGCTTTCCTCCTTGAGAAAATCCAGGCTATGGACCGTGACCCTTCCTCCAGAGGAGAATCTTCTGGGAAGTCCCACCGGCACCATCAAAAACACCGGGAGAAGGAGAGACCTAGATCCCCCTCCAGGACCTCGGACTCCCGCAGCTCCGGCTCCAGGTCAGACTGCTCTCCGTCGAGGGCCTGCTCTCAGCCTCCCCCTGGTTCTGGTCAAATTGGCAAGTGGTTCCTCTTCTCTGCAGCCTTTAAAGACCTCCAGGCCTGCCTCTTCCGCTCCGGGTAAGGCCTCGTCCAGGTCTGGGGAGCACCACAAGTTGTCCTCCCGCATCCAGCCTCCGACGTCAGGTCTCTCTCCCAACCGCCACCTCCCCAGCGTAAGACCAAGGAGCTGACCTCTCTCAAGCGGACGTTGGATCCGACATCGGCCCACCCGACGCCGGTCAAGGCCCACAGGCACTCCAAGGAACAGACGACCGTCCATCGACCGTCGCTGGTCAGGCAGTCGCCCCAGAGGACGCCGGCAGGGGGACCGGCGTCCGCCACTGCGGAGAAGAGGACCACACCACCGCCTACCGACGTCGGTCGGGGGGAGGCGGAGGAGGAGTCTCCTCAACCCGAAGACCAGGCGGGCGACCCCAGACCTGTCGAGACCCCACGGGAACCCTCTCCGGAACCAGAGACCCCTGGGGACCCGACACCCGGTCCCGACGACAGACCACCGGCGCCCGGCCCGTCGGGCATGAATCTGGCAGAAGTGAAGGAGCTTCTTCACCTTATAGTGGGACACCATCAAGAAGGGTGTGGTCACCACGCTATCTCCTCCTGCGCCCGCTGCCCCTTTGACCCCTGCACCCCCTCCTCCTCCCAGGGCGTCAGCAGGACGGGCATCGCCCCCCTAAGGAGCCAGCATCACTTCCTAAGGGCAGATCCACTTCAAACAACATGAAGTCTTGCTACATTATAGACATTAGCAGTTTGTTCCAGCTCTAGAACTGCCCCGGAGTGAAATGGTTAAAACCATTCCAAAATAGAATTTTGGCACGAGAGCAGCTCTATCTGTGTCATTTCAAACTTGAACTGTCAGATTCTTTACTCCGCCTCAGTGAACAGTCGCTCCGGACATTTCTCCTTCTGCCCAGTTCATTTCTTGGTTAAAGTGTTTTCTCGGTTGGATTTAACAGAGAATAGTTTTATTTTAATCGCAAAACCGTTCGGTTCAAGCTCTATCTGTGGTAACCGTAAGTAAATGAAGGTTTTGTCTGTGTGGAACTTGTAAGTTATCGGTTCGGGTTTGAACCGATCAGTGGGTTTAAAACTCATTTAAAACTAAAAGTTACTATTTTAGAGTGCGGTTCCCGGTTCTTATCGGTTCTAAAAAAAAACTGATTTATTACGGTTTTTTCCAATACCCGTGACACGGTTAGGAACCGATAAGGGTGTCTTGCCTGGCACTGCCGTTAAAAGGGCAAGTTTTTGGTTAGGCTGGCATTATGTCTGAGAAACCCAAAAGAAAAACCGGGCCCACTGGGTTTCAACACTGTGATGTTTGTGGGGAAGTCTTTGCCAAGGCTGACCCACACACCACATGTGTTTATTGTCTGGGGTTTGACCACCTCCAGTCAGACTGCCAGGTATGTAAGAATTTCCCTGCAGCCACCCTGGAAAAAAGATTGGGCAGGCTCAGGGAACGAGAGGCCAAAAAGTCCGCTGACCCGGATGGCCAGCCTGGTTCAGTGCCAACCGAACCAGAGGGAGTGCCCTCTGACCAGGGCCAGACTTCCTCGGGCAAAAGAAAAGCTGGTTCTGAGGAACAAATTCCAGTAAAGAAAACAAGAAAATCAGCAGGTCTGGAGTCCAAAATTCCTTCTCCAACTGCTGCAGAGATAGCAAAAGCCATACAAATTGTCCAGTCACTGTCTCAGGGTCCGTCCGAACCACCACTATCTGGTAAAAGGTCGGTGTCGTCCGGTCCCAGTGGTTCAGGATTATGATATTGAGGAATTTTATGAACCAGGAGGAGGGGAGGAGGATTATGAACAGTATGAATGTGGCTGGGAAGGTCTGGATGTGACCATTGAACGGACATCTCCCCAGACAGACCTTTAGAATCTCCCCTATGCTGTCTGAGTCCCCATCTCATTTTATGTTTTATAAAAAGTTGCTGAAACCTCCAGCTTCCTTTAGAAGAGGCTGTGGATGAGCAAAGAGGAGCCTGATTTTGTAGAAATGATGGATATTCCAGAGTCTAGGAGATTGTCTATTCCTTTACATAAGTCTTTAGGAAGCAAACAATTAAAATTTTAAAAGCTCCTAATTCTGTGCCTCCTGTAGATAAAAGATGGACAGAAGGTATACATTGTCAGGCCCTGATACAGAATTCCTTTCTCAGCAATGCAGTCATGTTGAGTAGTTCAGGCTGCTGCCTGTGATAAAGCTAATATTCCCTTGGCTTCACATCCTCCTGACAAGGATTCCAGGAAGATTGATGCCATGGCAAAAACAGTATATGGCAGCCTCTCTGGGACTCAGGCAAGCAAATTATATGGCTTATGTAGCTAGGTATCAGAAATCTAGATGGGATACTGTTATGCAATTGGCCAAGCAGGCCCATGGTCAGCTGGCTAGTGAACTAGAACAGGTGGCTGCTGATGGCATTGAAGCCTCTGAGGTTCAGTTTCATGCTGCTGTGGATGTTAATGATGTTTCCTCTAAGATCATGGCCACATCTGTAGCTTTTCGTAAGTTGGCCTGGCTCAGGTGTACTAGTTTGTCACAGGATACCCAGACTAAGGCTATGGATTTTCTTTTGGTGGGAAATTCTCTGTTTGGAGAGCAGACAGAATTACATGAAGAAGATGGATGAATATAGGACTACTTACAAGAGTGCCCAGGCTAAGGAGCGGCAAGCCACTCCTCAAAGGCATGCCCCCAGGGGTAGGGGTAGGCCTTTTCACTGGCCTTTCTACCAGACTCAGGCCTCCTCTGGCTATGCTCAGAGGGCTTCTTCAGAGGCGGGGCAGGACGGGTGGGCAGACCTGCTCCCACCCCCAGCTAGCTCCTGAAAACAGGCACCCTGATGGGTGCCAGGGCGATTCTCCTGTACCAGTGGGGGGCAGGCTGGCTTACTCAGTCAGAATTGGGCTTCTTTAACCTCAGACAAGTGGGTTCTGGAAGTAAGCCAGGGTCTGGTTCTCCAGCTTCAAAAATTTCCCAAGTTGCTAAGCAGACTTTTCTACCTGCAAGTGCTTCAGAGACCCTCGCTCTGGAAACAGAGGTCTCATCCCTGTTAGCTCTCAGAGCAGTAGAAAGGGTTCCTCCCCTGCATCAGGGCAGGGGTCTGTATTCCAGATACTTCCTTACCCCAAAAAAGACAGGAGAATGGCGGCCCATTTTAGATCTCAGATATCTGAACAAGCATCTTTTGAAACCAAAGTTCAAAATGGTAACTCTGGCAATGATTTTACCTTCCCTAAGGCCAGGGGACTGGCTAGCCTCCCTGGACCTCAAGGATGCCTATTTCCATGTCCTAATCAGAAGATCCCATCGAAAGTACCTCAGATTCGAACTGCCCTCAGGTCATTACCAGTTCACAGCAATGCCCTTTGGCCTTACCTCTGCTCCAAGGGTATTCACAAAGTGTCTAGCAGTGGCCCACTTAAGGAGGCAGAGGATTGCTGTTTTTCCCTATCTAGACGACTGGCTCATTGTAGACCAGTCCCCAGAACAGGTAAAATCTCACCTGCAGGTCACCTAGCAGCTTCTCACCTCCCTGGGTTTTCTGCTAAACCTACCAGAGTCGGTTCTGGAACCAGTCCAGGTACTCACCTTTATAGGGGCAGAATTGGACACAAAGCTAGCCAGAGCCTTTCTTCCCCCAGAAAGGGTAAGGAATTTAGTGGCTCTGGCCTCTTCTTCACTCTGCAGGTCTCTCGACCAGCAAGACACTTTCTGCAGCTCCTGGGCACATGGCTGCATCCACAGCTGTTGTGCAGGGAGCCAGATTTCAGATGAGACATTCAGTTTCACTTGAGAACCTTTTGGTCTCAGAGAAGAGACCCCCTTTCCAAGTTGGTCCCAGTGACTCTAACCTTGATCCTAGCTCTCCAGTGGTGGCAGGATCAGAACAATTTAAGAGTGGGGGTTCCCTTCATTTCCCCTTCTCACGACTTGACACTCACTACAGATGCTTCCCTTCTGGGTTGGGGAGCCCACATGGGCGACCTTTCCACTCAGGGAGTTTGGGCCCCCAGGAATCTCTGCTCCACATCAATTTGCTGGAACTCAGAGCTGTCTTTTAGCTCTTCAAGCTTTTCTGCATCTGTCCACGACAAGGTGATACAAGTCAGAACAGACAACACGACAACAATGTGGTACATCAACAAACAGGGCGCACTCGGTCCTCGGCCTTGTGCACCGAGGCAATGAAGTTGTGGTTCTGGCCTATTCCCTGAACACTTCCCTCATAGCAGTTCATCTTCCAGGGAAGGACAATGTCCTAGCGGATGCCCTCAGCAGGATTTCCCAGGCCATCACGAATGGTCCCTGGATCCTCAAGTGCTGGGGTTAGTTTTTGCCAGGGGGCATCCCTCAGATCGATCTTTTGCAGCCCCAGACAATCACAGACTTCCTCTGTTCTGTTGCAGGCCTCCAGTGCTGGGCTCAGTTCCCTGGATGCCCTTCTTTGGATTGGAGGGAAGTTCCTCTATGCTTCTCCCTTCCTCTCCTATTCAAAGTACTAGTCAAAATCAGATCTCAGCCTTGCAGGGTGATTCTGATTGCCCCGGATTGGGCCAGGCAGCCCTGGTACCCACTCCTCCTGTCTCTGACAGTCCATCTTCCCCTGTGCCTCCCCAGGAATCACAATCTGTTGACTTGTGCCCAGGGAATGGTTTGGTATCCGGACCTCAAATCCCTCAACCTCAAGGCCTGGCTCTTGAGGAGTAGAGTTTGCTGATTTACACCTCTCTCAGGGTGTTCTTAAGATCCTAAAGGCTTCCAGAAAGCCTTCCACTAGGGCTACTTATAGTTCTAAATGGAAAAGGTTTTCCATTTGGTGTGCTGGAAAATATTTCCCCAGAATCTGCTGAATTGCCCATTTTGTTAGATTATATGGTACATCTTAATTCCTTGGTCTCAGACCAGCTACCCTGAGAGTTCATTTGGCAGCTGTGTCTGCTTTTTCTATCAGCAGGAAAGTCATCCCTCTTTCCTCTCATCCTGTGTTTTCCAAGTTTTAAGGATTACTCCATACTAATCCTCCCTTTCGAACCGGCCCCTGCTTGGGACCTTAATGTTTGCATTGCCCAGTTAATGCAACCCCTTTGAACCTCTGTCTTCTGCAGAGCTTAAGTACCTAACTTGAAAACTGTTTAGTGGCTATCACTTCTGCCAGACGATAAGTGAATTGCAAGCCTTGTCAGTGGAGACTGACTTTATTTCTTTCCACAGGATAAGGTAGTCCTTAGGACTAATAGAAGTTTTGCCTAAGGTGGTTTCAGATTTCCATCTTAACCAATCTATCTCCCTTCCAGTATTTTTCACTGATCACCCTCTTGGATGAGAGGAGGTTGCACAGCCTGGATGTTAAGAGAGCTCTAGTTATTATATAGAGCGCACTAAAGGTCACAGGTTCAATCCCTCCAACTTTTCCTTACCTGTGGTGAAGTTGGGAAAGGCAAACCTGCCACTAAGAGATCAATAGCCAGGTGGATTGTCTCTTGTATCCATTTTGTTATCAGAAAGTGGGCAGAGCCCCCGGTTTGAGGGCTCATTCTACCAGAGGTACAGCTGCGTCTCTAGCTGCTGCCAGAGATATCCCTTTATTAGAGATTTGCCAGGCTGCTACTTGGAAAACGGTACACACTTTTACCAAGCATTACTCCGTGGATGTACAGGCCAGAGAGATGCCGGTTTAGCACAGCTTTGTTCTTAGAGCCTATTCCTAAGTAGGTTCTGCCCTCCTCCATGAGGTACTGCTGTGTATTCTTCGTTAATGTCTATAATATAGCAAGACTTCATGTTGTTGGAAGGAAAAATTACTAACCTTAGTAATGTTGTTTCTTCTAATGAGTCTTGCTATATTATAGACCTCCCAACCTGCCCTTCTCAGAACCTCTACTTGGTGGGTGTGGGCAACTTAGTGGGCACTACTTATGTCCTGTTAGCATTTTGTCCCTTTGGGACTTTGGGGTGTGTATGTGTGCGCGTGTGTGTTTTATTATACTTATGTTCCATTTTCATATTATTAGAATGGTGTTAGTATTTCTGTCCCTGACTTGAGTCTTGGGTGTCGGGACCATCAATGGTTGTTATTATTTAGGTAGCCATTTGGCTAGTGTAGGTTACAGCTTCCACACAGACCTTAGTGAGTTTGGCTCGTAAAGATCTGACAGTTCAAGTTTGAAATGACACAGATAGAGCTGCTCTCGTGCCAAAATTCTATTTTGGAATGGTTTTAACCATTTCACTCCGGGGCAGTTCTAGAGCTGGAACAAACTGCTAATGTCTATAGTATAGCAAGACTCCATTAGAAGAAACAACATTACTAAGGTGAGTAATTTTTTCTTCTGGGTCACCTAGCCCCAAGAGACCCAGGAGATGTCTGTACACCCCGTCTACGGAGGATTTCAGATCTGACATCTCCGAGTGCTCCAGATCTCCGTCTCCAATCAGCGTCCCCTCTCCGGATCCACGCGACCTTCCCAGGTCCCCTCCGGATGACCCCTCGTTCTCCGAGATAATGAGGCATATTCAGGAGAACAT
The DNA here is from genome assembly GCA_016271365.2 of Neoceratodus forsteri. NCBI lineage: Eukaryota > Metazoa > Chordata > Ceratodontiformes > Ceratodontidae > Neoceratodus > Neoceratodus forsteri. The sequence continues at coordinate 266,314,905 of CM028133.1, read as the reverse complement.
GGGGTGGGACGCTGAAGAGCTTGACCCCGAATGACTACGCCTTGCCCGCTATCTTAGGCAAAAGGATCCCAAGCCTGTGGTAGTGCCACCCTTGGTGGACACCTTCGTGGACGTCACCAAGGCTGCGTGGAAGCGTCTACACTCGACCCCGGCAATGCCGAAGAAGGCCGACCGCCTGTACAAGGCCCCGAGGGAGGACCAGTACTTGGTGAGCAATCCTGTGGCCGCGGTCTGAAAAACCGTGCATTTGCACATACAGCCACAGGACCCCGAGTCCTAGCAATTGGACGTGCTGGGCAGGCAGACGTACGCGGCCGCGACTTGCGCCATTGGATCATTGAATTACCTCACCCACGTTGTTCAGTTTCAGACTGCTTTGTGGGAGTAGGGACAGGACCTGGCTGAAAAATTGCCAGACGGTGGCCAGAAGGAAGAGCTGCTGCTGCTCCTCTGTATGGTTTCTGACGTGGGAACTCAGGTTCTTAGAGCCGCTTACGACTCTGCGGACTCTTCGGCCAGAGCTGCGGCCTCAGGCGAGCGTCTCCGGAGACACTCATGGCTCCTTGTCTCTGGGTTTATCCCAGACGTCCAGAACATCATGGACGCCCCTTATCATGGCGAAGTTCTCTTTGGTGAAGCCTCGGAAAAGGTCATCACCAAATTGCAGGAAGCCGGGAAGGTGATTAGATCTGTTCATGCCATGTACAGGTCTCGGCTCAGTTCCTTTCGCAGGAACCAGAGTTGCTTTTGCAGCCGGACTCAAAGGCCACAACCTCGTTCCGGCCAGCAACAGAGGGGCTCCTTCACTCGGAAAGCCCAGACCAAGACATCCTCAGGCAGAGGCCAACGAGCCACAAAGTCGGCCCAGTCTGCAGGATCTAATGCTGCCACAGCATGACTCCTTCCCGGACCCCGCCCCTCCTCATGATCAACGGGAAATGAAGGTTGGGGGTTGCATCGTGGACCACCCGCAAGGGTGGCGTTCGATCACCACAGACAGGTGGGTGCTACAGTTGGTCGAAAAAGGCCATTATATAGAATTTGTAGACAACCCGCCCACAAGACCTCCTTTGCATTCCCGCTACCCGGGTCAGCACGCCCTGCTCATACAGCAGGAGGTGCTGACGCTCCTAGAGAAGGAAGGTGTGGAGCACTTCCAGGGAACCAGAGAGGAGCAGGATATTATTCGCACTTCTTCCTGGTTCCAAAGAAAACAGGAGCTCTCCGTCCAATTTTGGACCTCAGCGACCTCAATCTGTCGGTCGCCTACAAGCGCTTCCACATGGTGACCCTTCAGGGACTAATCCCCATGCTGAAGGACGCTTTCTTGGCGTCCCTGGACATGCAGGAAGCTTACCTGCACATTCCTATTGCTCAGGCGCACAGGAGGTTCCTGCGCTTCGAGTTTCTCGGCCGCCACTATCAGTTCCGGGCACTTTCCTTCGGGCTGTCATCAGCACCTCGGGTTTTTACCAAGTGCATGGCAGTGGTGGCAGCGTCTCTGAGGAGACGGGGCCACTATGTGTTCCCGTACCTGGACGATTGGCTTCTCATGGCCCCTTCCAAGGAGGCATTACGGGTAGCCATCCAATGTACCGAGACCCTTTTTCATTCTCTGGGCATCCTCATCAACTACGAGAAGTCTCTCCTAGTACCGTCACAGAAACGGCAGTTCATAGGGGCAGTTCTGGACACAGTCAAGGGGAAAGCTTTTCTCCCCGAAGACAGAGCGGAACGCATTCAATCCCTCATAAGGGACCTGTCAGCGAAGAAGACCGTCTCAGCCAGACTCGTTCTTCTCCTGCTCGGACACATGGCTGCGGCCATTTCTACAGTCCCGATGGCAAGACTCCATGTGCGGGTAACCCAGTGGACGTTGAGAGTGCAGTGGGACCAAAGGCAAGACCATCTGCAGCATCCAGTCCAAATCACGGAAGCCGTGATTCGAGACTGGCAATGGTGGCTAGATCTGGAAACCCTCTCCGTGGGGGTTCCCTTCACAGTGCTGTCCCAGACGGTCACACTCTCCACAGACGCCTCATGGCTGGGGTGGGGAGCGCAGTTGGACGGGGTGAGGTCTCAGGGAATATGGACAGTCCAGGAATCGACGATTGGCTTCTCATGGCCCCTTCCAAGGAGGCATTACGGGTAGCCATCCAATGTACCGAGACCCTTTTTCATTCTCTGGGCATCCTCATCAACTACGAGAAGTCTCTCCTAGTACCGTCACAGAAACGGCAGTTCATAGGGGCAGTTCTGGACACAGTCAAGGGGAAAGCTTTTCTCCCCGAAGACAGAGCGGAATGCATTCAATCCCTCATAAAGGACCTGTCAGCGAAGAAGACTGTCTCAGCCAGACTCGTCCTTCTCCTGCTCGGACACATGGCTGCGGCCATTTCTACAGTCCCGATGGCAAGACTCCATGTGCTGGTAACCCAGTGGACGTTGAGAGTGCAGTGGGACCAAAGGCAAGACCATCTGCGGCATCCAGTCCAAATCACGGAAGCCGTGATTCGAGACTGGCAATGGTGGCTAGATCTGGAAACCCTCTCCGTGGGGGTTCCCTTCACAGCGCTGTCCCAGACGGTCACTCTCTCCACAGACGCCTCAGGGCTGGGGTGGGGAGCGCAGTTGGACGGGGTGAGGTCTCAGGGAATATGGACAGTCCAGGAATCTCATCTCCACATCAACATATTGGAGATGAGGGCAGTCCTTTATGCCCTGCAAGCCTTCCAGTCGGACATTCCACAGAGTACCCTTCTGTTGCAAACAGACAATACTGCGGTGATGTATTACCTCAACAAACAAGGAGGCCATGAGTATGGGAATGGGTAATACGACACGGCGCAAACCTCATTGCAGTTCACGTCCCCGGGGTGGACAATACCGTCACAGACAGCCTGAGTCATTCCCAGGCTAGAGTCCACGAGTTGGAACTTCTACAGGAGGTGGCAGAGGATCTGTTCCACAGATGGGGCACTCCAGAATTGGATCTATTCGCCTTCCCATCCAACGCAAAACTGCCCAATTTTTTCTCGCTAGATCCAGGGCCTGGTGTTTTCTGACGAGACTCGTTGTCCCTCTCCTGGGTGGGCAGATTCCTCTATGCCTTCCCTTCTTTCCCGTTGATCCAGAGAGGAGTTCTAAAACTTTGCAGGGAGCATGTCACGCTTATCTTGGTGGCGCCTTTCTGGCCCAGACAAATCTGGTTCTAGGGACATGGATATGTTGTTCATCCACACTCATTGGCAGTATCCTTGCCGCTTTAAATCTTGCCGGAAGGTCTTCAAGCTTGCTCCTCCCACCCACCCGGTGGATATCCTCGGCTCCGCCCATGGCGCCAGATCTTCCTTACCGCTGAAGCTCAGGTTCCCTCCTTAGCGCCCATGCGTTATGACTGGTTCCTATTTCTCCGTTTGATGGTTTAAAATATTTTGCAAAAGACTTCAGTTCTCGATCCCTCGCGGCTGCGATGGACAATCGACTCCTGGATTGGAGATGCCCATGCGGGCAGAAGATGTCTCGGACGGATCCACACTCACGTGTGTCTACTGCTTAGGCCTTGAGCACGACCCGCGGGCTTGCGACCTGTGCTCATCTTTCTCGGCCCTCGTCCTCGAAGACCGTGCTGCCCGATTGCAACTGGGCCGTCCCGAGAAGCGTTTCCCTCCGGTGAAGTCCAAGGAGGCCCGGTTGGCGGTGTCCGCGGCGGCGGGCTCGGCGGATCAGCTCGAGCGGATGGTCGCCCTCGAAGAGGAGGCGGCGCGGGCCGTATCTTCCTCGGCCGAGGCATTTATCCCGCTCTCTCTGGGTTCTTCCTACACGGCTTCCTTTAAGGAGCTTTTGTCTGTCCCTCTCCACTAAGGGAGAAGGGCTCATGCCTGCTGGACCTTTTTCTCGGTCCAAAAGAGGGCAAGGGTAAGTCCTCGCCGACGCTCTTGGGGCGGGAAGGTCCTTCTCCCGGGCCGCCGACCGTCGGCTCGGGTCGACACTGCTAGCTCGCCACTGGCCTCACGGTGTCCCCTGCCAGGTCAGTTGACCGAGACCCCACTGATGAAGTCGAGATTTTTCTTGACCCATTGGACGGGCTGTCGCCTTTAGCAGCCGAGATTCCCTCTCCCGGTTCCCCGGAGGAGTTGAGGATCCGTGGTCAGCATGTGCCTCCCGTCCGGAGCCTCGACGGACCTTCCGAGCCGAAGGGAGTGTTGATCCGCCGACACCTCCCCGCACCGACCCTGGAAATTCCGGGACTCTCGGTCTCGGTCTCGATCATCGGTCCAGCCGTTCCCACCGTCGGCGGTCTCGGTCTCGGCACCGCGGTAAGCGGCAGCTCGCCGCCGTCCCGTCCTCCTCCTCGGATGAGGGAGGCTTGCATGTAAATTACGCCGATGCACGAGGACCTTATGTTGCAACAGTTCCTCCTGGCCGGGAATAAGCCGACTCCGGCGCCTTCCCGCCATTAAGTGGCTGTTACCGAACGGCCGACACAACCCCCGACTTGTCCGAGGAGCCTACACCAGGCCGGTTGTTCGCTAAAACCAGCTGCTCCACCGATTCCGGTGGAACCTCCGCCTCCACAGCCACCAATTGGGGCTCCGACCAAGGATTCTCGGTCGGCTAAGGGTTACCCCATCGGCTGTCAGTTACCCTCACTCCCGACCACCTCGGCAGGTGAAGGGTGGCTCAGGCCAGAGGCAGCTCTTCGAGGACTCTTCCGAGTCCGAAGATGATTCCTCCTTCTTCTCCAAGCGACTGGACTGGAGTCTTCAGGAGGTCAGCCAATGGACGATAGCCCGTCGTCTTCCTAGGATGTTTCTGGCTCATCTCGGAGTCTACGGGATGGAGCTCAACCCGCTTCCAAACGGGCCAGGTATCCCTCACGGAGATTCTGGACGAGGGATTCTCCACTGAGGCTTTCCGGTGGCCGAGGCCATAGTGGGTCCGGCACTGGAACTTTGGCAGCGCCCTGCTTCCTGCCCTGCGCCTCGGCCAGGATGGCCAGGAATGCATGCGTCCCTACCGTTCCTTGTCCGGTTTTTGAACACCCTCTGCTGAGGGGTGGTTACCAGAGCTTCTGGCGCCCGCAACGCCAGGGATGTGGACAAACCTCCTGACAAGGAGTCCAAGAAATTGGACTATGTCGGGCGAAAAGTCTACGCTCGTGCCTTCTCGGCCTTCGCCAGGCCAGTTCGGCCGCCCTCATGGCACATTTTTCTCATGCCCTGTTGGGCTCCCTGGATGAGGTCATCCTCATCTTCCCCGATCTGCAGACTACGGTTAAGCAGGTGCGGGACCAGGGCAGGGCAGTGGCCAAACAGCAGCTCCAGACTGCTTTGGATGTAGGGACTCATGTGCCAGATCGGTGGCGGCCGCAGGTGGCTATCGTCGGCGGCTTGGCGAGGATATCCACCTTTACTTCGGATACCCAGCACAAGTTGGCGGATGTTCCCTTTTTGGGGACTGACCTCTTCGGCCCTGGGGTGGAAGGTCACCTGCAGAGGATCGAGAAGTCCAATGCCACCTTGGACTCGGTCTCTTCCGCTCAGAAGGACAAAGGCCGCAAACCACAGCCTAAGCCCTTTCGTCCTTCTGTGCCCCCGGCGCGCCCGGCCCAGCAACGTCAGGGCCAGCAGGCTCGGCCTTGGCATCCCAAACCCAAGCCGCCGGCTTCCTCTAACAGGAGGCAGGAGGAAAGGGCCCAGGAGGTCCTCGGCCGGTCCTCCTCCAAGCTTCGCCCAGTGACGGGCTGAGGGGTGTCGCCCATCCCCGCACTCTGCCCTGGTCCCTCTGGGGGACGGCCCGCACTTCGCTCCGCTTGGTCCGCTGTTACCACGGACAGGTGGGTCTTGGAGGTGGTGGGAAGAGGCCTGCCTCTGGAATTCGAGCAGGCACCACCCTTCAGAGCCGTCGCCCCTCGGGGGGCTTCGGGATCCCCAGCCTCACTGGCGGCTCGTCGAGCCGACATCACTCTCCTCCTCCAGAAGGAGGTGGTAAGAGAGGTGGTGGACCCTCCTTCAGACCCAGGGTTTGTGTCCAGGTACTTCCTGGTTCCGAAACGGACGGGGGGCTGGCGCCCCATTCTCGACCTACACGACCTAAACAAGTTCCTAAGGTCTCGAACCTTCAGGATGGTCACTCTGGCTCAGATAATACCATCCTTGGAACGCGGCGTGTGGTTCTGCTCTCTGGACTTGCAGGACGCGTTTTTTCACGTCCCTATCCGTCCGTCTCACCAGAGATTCCTTCGCTTCCGAGCGGAAGGATCCCTCTTCAAGTTCCAAGCCATGCCCTTCGGCTTGTCTCCAGCTCCCAGGGTCTTCACCAAATGCATGGCAGTGGTGACAGCATTCCTGCGGCGCCGAGGGGTCCGGGTGTAACCTTACCTGGACGACTGGCTGATAGCAGCTCCCTCCAGGAAGGAGGCGGAGTGGTCCAGAGATCTGGCCTCCAGGTCTGCTCTCTCAACTGGGCCTCCTTATCAACGAGGCCAAGTCGGAACTCGGCCAAGCAGGTGATTTTATTCATCGGGCGCAGCTCGACTCTCTTCGAGCCAGAGCTGCTCCCGCGGACAGGGCCGAGGTTCTTTCCTCCTTGCCCGATCATTTCTGGTTGGGCAATGCGCCTGCCGGGACTTCCCTGCGCCTCCTGGGTCTCATGGCGGCCTGTACCAGCGTGGTCCGTTGGGCCCGCTGGAACATGCGTCCCTTCAGTGGGACTGGCCAGCCAGTGGTCACAACGCCTGCGATCCCTTGGACCAGCTTGTGTCGGTGACACAGGGATGTGGAATGCTCTCCAGTGGTGGACCGTTCCAGATCATTTGCAGGAGGGCATCCCGTTCGTCCCTCGAGCCGACGGTCTCTCTGTCGACCGATGCCTCTCTGATGGGTTGGGGTGCCCATCTGGGGGAACACCGGGCTCATGGCCTCTGGTCCCCGCGGGAGTCCCGATGCCACATCAACCTGCTGGAGCTCCGAGCGGTCCGCCTAGCTCTCACCGCCTTTGCTCCGTTCCTCCGGGGTCAAGTGGTCCGAGTCCAGGCGGACAATACCCGCGACCATGTACTATCTAAACCGCCAGAGCGGGGCCAGCTCCACTGCTTCCATGCAAGAGGCTCTCCGCTTAGGTCACTGCGTGCAGCCTGGGCGGATCTCCTAGCCATTCACGTGGCAGGAGCCTCCAACACCCTGGCCGATGCCCTGAGCGGATAGGGCTGCATCCCACGAGTGGTCTCTCCTGCGGAGGTAGTACAGCATCTGTTCTCCCACTGGGGCACACCTCAGGTGGACCTGTTTGCCTCCATGGAGAGCAGGCTGAGTCTGTTCCATGCCCGCCCCTCAGCAGGGCTCGCAGGGGATGCCTTCTGAGGCAATGGACCCCGGGCCTCTTTTACGCCTTTCCCCCATTTCCCTTGATCCACAAGGTGCTTCTCAAGGCGAGGAGGGACAAGGCGCAGGTGATTCTGATAGCCCCAGACTGGCCTCGCCAGTTCTGGTACCCAGATCTCCTCAGTCTCAGCTCCAGGACTCCTGGAGCTTCCAGCTCGCCTGACCTGCTCTCAGTCAATCAGGGAAGGTGTTCCATCCGGACCTTCAATCCCTGCACCTGACGGCCTGGTTCCTGGTGCCGGCTAGAGTTCCAGGCTTTGGGCCTTCGACGAGGTCCTCAATGTAGTTGAGGCGTCCCGTGAGGAGTCGACCAGAAAATGCTATGCCTTCAAATGGAAAAGGTTTTCCATTTGGTGTCAGGGCAAGGGCTTGGACCCTTCCTCCTGTTCCTTGGCAAGCATCTTGGACTATTTATGGTCCCTTTCTAGTCAAGGGCTTAGGTCGACGACCCTAAGGGTGCACCTGGCAGCCATCTCTGCTTACCGGGCGCGGGCTGGGAAGCAGTCGGTGGCGCAGGAGAAGGTGGTCTGGCGCTTTTTCAAAGGCCTTGATCACATTTCCCCTCCAGTGCGGGAACCCCCACCTCCGTGGGATCTACTGCTGGTACTGGCAAAGCTCATGGGCAAGTTATTCAACCTATGCACAGGTGTGTCTCTCTCACCTGTCGTGGAAGACCGCCTTCTTGGTGGCTATCACGTCAGCCAGAAGGATGGGAGAGCTCCAGGCGCTTTCCATCGAGTCTCCTACCTGGTCTTCCACAGGGACAAGGTTGTCCTGCGCCCCACCGAAATTCCTTCCGAGAGGTGGTGTGGGAGTTTCACCTTAACCAGGTGTTGACTCTGCCGGTGTTCTACCCCAATCACACCTGGAGGCCGAATATGGCTCCATACTCTGGATCCTAGAAGGCGCTCGCTTATTATAAGGAGCGCACGGCTGATATTCGAGGAGAGGTTGCAGCTGTTTGTCACCTACGCTGAAGCCGCATCTGGCAGACCTGCAGCCAAGCGGACGATAAGCAGGTGGGTAACCTCCTGCATAGATCTCTGCTATAAGTTAGCGGGCATGGAGCCTCCCAGAGGATAAGAGCTCATTCTACCCGCCATACTGCTGCAACGGTGCTTCCAGGGACGTCCTATCCAGGAAATCTGCAGGGCTGCTACCTGGAAGTCAGCAAACACCTCATTACCCACTACCACATCGACCTTGAGTCCGCGCCCGGGATGCTGGTTTTGGGGCCTCAGGTTCTCAGTCTCTCTTTCCCAGAAGTAAGTATATGGGGGTGTGCGTCTTGCCTCCTCCTCCCGGGGAGAACTGCTGAGGAGTCTGCCAATGAGTGTGGATGAACAACATATCCATGTCCCTAGAAATACAGGTTACTCACCTGTAACAGGAGTTCTAGGAATGGTATATGTTGTTCATCTACGACTCCACCGACCTCCCGGCTCGGCGCGACAACCTGAGCTTCCAGCGGCCAGATCTGGCGCCATGGGGCGAGCCGAGAATTATACCACCCGGTGGGTGGGAGGAGCAAGCTTAAGACCTTCCGGCAAGATTTAAAGCGGCAAGGATACTGCCAATGAGTGTGGATGAACAACATATACCATTCCTAGAACTCCTGTTACAGGTGAGTAACCTGTATTTCCCGCTTCTACATCAGCTATCCCGGGAACCTCCGCTTCCTTTGACAATCAGCTCCCATCTGTTGTTTCAGGAGGAAAATTCACTGGTCCACCCGGATTTGCGTTCATTGAACCTACATGGACACAGGGTCTCGCAGGAAGTGGCGGAAGTACTATCTGCTGCCAGAAAGCTGGCAACACATGCGACATATGCCATGAAGTGGCGCAGGTTTTGCTTATGGGCTCAAACGCGTGGTTTCTCGCCCTTAGACTGTCCCGAGAAGCTGGTCCTGGAATACCTGCTTTCGCTTCTTCAATCCGGACTAACCTACTCCTCGATTAAGGTGCACTTGTGTGCAATTTCGGCTTATCATGCCCCCATCGGACGTTGGCTCAACTGGACTACTCGTGCCTTTTAAGGGGGGTTCTCCACTTTAGGTCACCTATCAGGGACCCGGTTCCTCCCTGGGACCTGCCCTTTGTCCTGGAGCAGCTTACGCTGCCACCTTTTGAGCCAGCCGTGGATTGCGAGCTACGTCTTCTGTCGTGGAAAACATTGTTTTTAATTGCAGTTACTTCAGCGAGAAGAATCTCCGAATTACATGCGCTCATGTGTAAAGAGCCCTATTTAGTTTTTCACCAAGATAGGGTGTCCCTGAGGACAAATCCTAAGTTTCTGCCTAAGGTGGTTTCGGCCCTTACCCTTAATCAGGATATCGACTTACCAGTGTACTTTCCTAAGTACACTAATCGAGGAGAAGCACTGCTTCTCACCCTGGATGTTCACAGGTGCCTCAGATATTACCTGACCAGAACCAAACAGTACCGGAAAGTGGATCAGCTGTTTGTATCCTTTGCTGAGAGGATGAAAGGGGCCCCTGTTTCGAAGCAGACCCTTTCACATTGGCTTATCCAGTGTATCTCTTTCTATTGTAACAAGCGCAGCATCCCTTGCCAGGTGTGGTTAAGGGCCATTCTACCAGAGGAGTGGCCACCTCCTTTGCAGCTGAAGCGTTTCCACTTCAGCTATCTGTGCTGCAGCTACCTGGAGCTCGGTGCGTACCTTTATCAGGCATTACAGCCTGGACATCGCTTCTAGGCGAAGGGCAGGTTTCGGCCTAGCCGTCCTTCAGGGACTTCTGTCCTAGGCTCTGACAGGGTCGTAATCTGTCTTCCCTCCTCCCGGTGGCGTAAGATTGTTGCCATAGCTTGGGAATCGGTCCTAATGGTGTAACCTGCTGCAAGAGCTGTAGCTTGAAGAAGATAGTACAGTTACGTAAGAACTTACCGTAACAGTAGATCTTCGAGAACAGCTCTTGCAGCTGTTACCTTCCTGCCCACCATTCCCCCTTGGAGGAGGTAGGTTATAGCCTAACATCCATCTTCTGGGATGGAACGGTTTATTTTTCATCTTGGCCATCTGATGGCAGATCCTCGATCTCCTCTTCTGATGTCATCCAGCAGCCGGGAGTCTCCGGCTGGAGAACTGGGGATTCTGGCGGCACCGCCTCCTTATGTACTACGCCTGACGTCGGGGGCGGGACTGACGTAGGAGGCGGCCCCCGCCGAAGACTGCTAGCTAGAAAATTTCCGTGGGGTCCTGGCGCCTGACGGCTTCAGTCCTAATGGTGTAACCTGCTGCAAGAGCTGTTCTCGAAGAGCTACTGTTACGGTAAGTTCTTACGTAACTGTGCTTTCTAGGAATGGTATACGTTAATCTACACAACCCACCCGACCTCCCTGGCTTCGACTCACAACCTGGCTTCCAGCGGGCTAGATCTGGCATCATGGGGCGGAGCCGAGAGTTTTACCACCCGGGTGGGTGGGAGGAGCCAGCTTGAAGACCTTCCGGCAAGATTTATAGCGGCAAGGAACCTGCCAGTAAGTGTGGATTAACAACATATACCATTCCTAGAACTGCTGTTACAGGTGAGTAACCTGTATTTTCGGAGTTGCTGCGCAAAATCCAGGAGGTTCATAAGTGGCACTCTTTTGGAGCTGGACCCACAGCGTAAGGAACTTGCTGAGCACCTGGATCTGCCTGAGACCGCTCCAACCTTGGTGCCACCCTGGATTGAGCCTCATGCTGACCTTGTTTCCACCATTTGGAAGCAACCGCCGACATTAGCCCCTCTTCCTTGGAAGTCTAATAGCCTATATCGGGCTTCCGAGTGTGTTGACTTCCTTGATTCTCACCCTCGAGCTGACTCTGTGGTGATTAGCGCCGGTCAGCTAATCCGAAGCATTTGAGCTAGTCTCCACCTGACAAAGAATCCCGTCTTCTGGACCAGTACGGCAAGATCTATGCTTCTTCCACTCTGGGTATTAGGGCCCCGAACTATGTCGGTCACATGGGGGATTACCAGGAGGCGAATCTTAGTGAGGTGGAATCCAAGTTGGACTCCCTTGCTGACCCTCAGGTTTATTTATTTATTATTTATTTATTTATTAAACAGGAAGTGGCTGACCTTGACCATTCTGCTCGTTCGGCCAGTCGGCAGATGCTTCGTGCCACGTACGATGCAGTGGACACTGCTGGTAGGAGCTCGGCTTTTGCCGTAGGTGTACGGCATCATGTCTGCCTTCGTGTCAGGTTTGGTCCCAGAAGTGCAGTGTTGCTATTCAGGAAGCGCCCTTCCGAGGTTCGGTGCTGATCGGTGGTGATGTCAAGGACAGAAGGGGACTGCCCTGAAGTCTGTGGACTCCATGTACAATCCCCCTCCTGCGCAGCGTTGTCTCTTTCGCAGGCGGAATTGGCAAAGGGCGAAACCACAGGGAAAGCGGGCCAATAAACGTCGGGCCCATCCGGCTGCCAAGCCCCCACCGCCCAAAAAAGCAGCGTGAGCTTCAGCCGCTATGCTGCACCACACCACCTGACTCCTTTCTCTCCCACAGCCTCTGGCATCTCCAGAGGAACCGGTAGGAGGGAGGCTCTCCCTCCACATCCCGGGTTGGGAGAGGACAACATCAGATTCTTCGGTGCCCCAACTCATCGCAGAGGGACACTCGGTAGAATTTATTCAGAAACCCCCACCCCTTTCCCAAGGTCGTCTTACTCGCAGGAGCATCTTCTGGTCCAGGAAGAAATTTCCTCCCTTCTCTTGAAGGGGGCGATGGAACACGTCCCCACTCCTCTTCAGCGAATGGGGTACTATTCCCATTTCTTCCTGCTCCCGAAGAAAACTGGGGACATGAGGCAGAGTCTCGACCTCTGCTCCCTGAATTTGTTCGAGGAGTAAGAGGTTCAGGATGCTCTTGCTGCAGAGCCTCCTGCCCCTTCTCAGGCCAGGACAGTGGCCGTGCGCTTTGGAGATGCAGGATGCCTACCTGCATATCCCTATCTGCCCTTCCTACCGCAGATACCTGCGTTTTGCATTCCAGGGGGACCACTGCCAGTTCAAGGTCCTCCCACTTGGTCTTTCCTTGGTGCCCCAGGTGTTCACCAAATGCCTTTAGGTGGTAGCGGCATACCTGTGTACCCAGGGGGTGCAGATTTTCCCCTACCTGGACGATTGGCTCCTGGCGGCCCCATCCAGGGAGGAACTCCTGTGCTTCCTCTCCCTTACTCAGTAGGTCTTTGCCTGCCTGGGTATTACCATCAACCAGGCCAAGTCTCATCTGATCCTGTCCCAGAGGCTTCTGTTTATCGGGGCGATCCTGGACACGACCTCTGGCATGGCCTTCCTGCCACCGGATAGGGTGGCCACTCTCCAGGCCCAGGTCAACCTGTTCAGCCGCAGGCGGGTCAGTGCCAGGTCAGTCCTTTGCCTCCTCTGGCTAATGGCGGCTGTGATTCTGACAGTCCCTCACGCTCTGCTTTTCACATGGTAATCTCTCAGTGGACGCTTCGGTCTCAATGGGATCAGAGGGTGGACGACTTCGATCAACTTGTCCTGGTCTCCACTCCCATGGTTTGGGAGTTGCAGTCGTGGAATTTTCAGGAGAACCTCTGCCGGGGAGTTCCCTTCGGTTTCCCTCCCTCCTCGCAGACGTTGATTACGGACGCCTCCGGCGAGGCTTGGGGAGCACATCTCTCTCCTCACAGGACCCAGGGTTCCTGGTCCAAGCTCTAAGTCCCTTCACATCAATGTGCTCGAACTAAGGGCAGTACTGTATGCCCTTCAGGCTCTGCATCTGTATCTGTCTCTCCGGCACCTAGCTGTACAGACAGACAATATGTGTGTGGTCTGGTACATCAGTAAACGGGGAGGAACTCATTCCTACCCCCTTTGCAGAGAGGCGATGCGAGTCTGGGATTGGGCAGTGCAGCACAGCCTTCACCTCGTAGCATCTCGCGTCCCCGGGGTCGAGAACACGCTGGCAGACAGGCTCAGCCGATCTGCTCTAGCTCACGAATGGGAACTGGATCAGGGGTCGTAGACGACGTCTTCCTGTGCTGGGGAACTCCACAGGTAGACCTGTTTGCATTCCCTCAGAACACAAAACTTACCATCTTCTGCTGGCTCGCTCCAGGGCGCAGCATTTTTTGGAGAGACGCTTTGTCTCTAGACTGGAAGGGCAGATTCATCTATGCCCCCAATTCCACTGATTACGAAGCTCTTTATGGAAACACTGTTCGGAAGGAGCTTGAATGAGTCTGATCGCTCCTTTCTGGCCCAGGCAAGTTTGGTTCTTCTGCAACAGTACTCAGAGGAACTTCCTCTTTCAAACAACATGAAGTCTTGCTATATTATGACACATGCAGTGAGTCCCAACCTTCGAACTGCTCCGGAGGTGAGAGTTAACTTTCCATGCCAGGCATGGAACCTTGAGCGCCAGCTCGGTTGAAAACTGTCTGTTCTTTAAACTCAAACTGTCAGATTCTTTACTCCGCCTCACTGAACAGTCGCTCCGGAGATTTCTCCTTCTGCTCGGTTCGTTTGTCTGTTAAAAAGTCTTATTTTTTCGGTTTCTTGACCGAAATTAAACCGCAATTGGCCGGTTCAAGCTCTGTCTGTGGTATTGTAAGTAATAGGTAGGCTTACATTTATTTTCTTCTGTGTGGAACTTGTAAACGTCTTTTTCGGTTCGGTTTGAACCGATTAGGTTGTTTAGAAAATAACTTTCTAGTCTTTTAGAGTGCGGTTCCTGGTTCTTATCGGTCCTAAAAAAAAACAGATTTCATTACGGTTTTTTCCACGACCCGTTACACAGTTGGGAACCGATGAGAGTCTTGCTTGGCGGATTGCCACTAACGGGCAAGTTTGGTTAGGCTGGCACTATGTCTGAGAAACCCAAAAGAAAAACCGTGCCCACTGGGTTTCAGCACTGTGGCCTCTGTGGTGAAGCCTTTGCTAAGGCTGACCCACACACCACCTGTGTATATTGTCTGGGGTTTGCCCACCTCAATGCAGACTGCCAGATTTGTAAGAATTTTCCTGCTGCCACCGTGGAAAAGAGAGTTGGTAGGCTCAGGGAAAGGGAGGCCAAAAAAGTTCGCTGACCCAGATGGCCAGCCCGGTTCGGTACCTACTGAACCGGAGGGAGTGCCCTCTGACCAGGGCGATACTCGGCAACGAAGAGCCAGCTCTGAGGAGCTGGTTCCAACTAAAGGACTAGAAAGTCAGCTAGTATGGAGCCAAAAGTTCTTTCTCCAACCGCTGAGGAAATAGCTAAAGCAATTCAAATTGTCCAGTCTCTTTTCTCGGTTCGTCGAACAAACACCATCAGGAGCGCTCGGTTCGGCCGGTTCCACCGGTTCAAGATTATGATTTTGAGGATTTTCATGAACCGGGGGAAGGGGAGGAGGAGTATGAGGAGAGTGAATGTGATTTTGAAGGTCTGGATGTGCCCATTGAACCGGACATCTCTCCAGACAGACCGTCAGGCCCCCGGCTATCTGAGTCCCATTCTCATTTTATGTTCTGTAAGTTGCGAAACTCTCCAACTCCCTGTTGAGGAAGCTGTTGATGACCAAGAAGAGCCTGATTATGTAGAAATGATGGATATTCCAGAGTCTAGGAGACTGTCTATTCCTTTGCACAAATCTTTTAGGAAACAGACAGTAAAAATTCTAAAAACTCCTCACTCTATCCTCCCTGTTGATAAAAGGATGGATAAGAGGTATGCATTATCAGGCTCTGATACAGAGTTCCTCACTCAGCAAAGCAGCCATGTGTGGGTAGTGCAGGCTGCTGCCTGTGACAAGGCAAATATTCCTCTAGCCTCTCACCCTCCTGAAAAGGACTCCAGGAGGATGGATGCCATGGCAAAGAAACAGTGCATGCAGCATCTTTAGGACTCAGACAGGCAAATTATATGGCTTATGCTGCTAGGTACCAGAAATCCAGGTGGGATACTGTGCTGGCCCTAGCAAAACAGGCCCCTGACCAGCTTGCCAGGGAGCTGGAGCAGGTGGCTGCGGATGGTGTTGAGGCATCCAAGGTGCAATTTCATGCTGCAGTAGACTCTAATGATGCATCATCAAGGGTCATGGCTACATCTGTGGCTCTCCGCTGAATGGCTTGGCTCCGATGTACTACCCTGTCACAGGATACCCAGTCTAAGGCTATGGATTTTCCTGTTGAGGGCAATTCTCTGTTTGGGGAGCAGACAGAGAATTATATGAAGAAAATGGATGAATATAGGACCACCTATAGGAGTGCACAGGCCAAAGAAAGGCAAGCCACTCCTCAAAGGCAGCATGTCAGGGGCAGACCTTTTCATAGGCCTTTTTGCCAAGCCCAGGCCTCCTCTTCTGCTTATGCCCAGAGGGGGTTCTTTAGGGGGAGAGGCAGACGGGGTACAAGTAAGCCTGCTTCTACCCCTCAGCCCAAAGCCCCTGCCAAGCAGGCTCCCTGATGGGGTGACCAGGGCCGATTCTTCACTACCGGTAGGGGGCAGGCTGGCTTACTTTGTCCAGGACTGGAAGTCTTTAACATCAGACAAGTGGGTCCTGGAAGTAGTAAGCCTGGGACTGGTTCTCAGCTTCAAAAAATTTCCGAAGATGAGAGCTAGGTCCTTTCCACCTGCAAATCCATCAGAGGCACTTGCCCTAGAAACAGAAGTTTCTACTCTCCTGGCTCTCAGAGCTGTGGAAAGGGTTCCACCCCTACACCAGGGCAAAGGGTTGTACTCCAGGTACTTCCTTACCCCAAAAAAGACAGGAGAATGGCGGCCCATCCTGGATCTCAGATACCAAAACAAGCACCTTTTAAAACCAAAATTCAAAATGGTGACTCTGGGAATTATTTTACCCTCTCTAAGGCCAGGGGACTGGCTAGCCTCCCTGGACCTCAAGGATGCCTACTTTCATGTTCTTATCAGAAGCCCCCACCGAAAGTACCTCAGATTCGAACTGCCCTCAGGCCATTACCAGTTCAGAGCAATGCCCTTCGGCCTCACCTCTGCCCCGAGGGTATTCACAAAATGCCTGGCAGTAGCAGTTGCCCACTTAAGAAGGCAAAAGATTGCCATCTTTACTTATCTGGACGACTGGCTCATAGTAGACCAGTCTCCAGACCAGGTCAAACTACACCTTCAGGTAACTCAGCAACTGCTCACATCTCTAGGTTTCCTTCTCAATCTTCCAAAGTCAGTTCTAGAGCCTGTCCAGCTTCTCACCTTCATAGGCGCGGAACTGAACACAAGAGGCTAGAGCCTTCCTTCCTCTGGAAAGAGCAAGGACCCTGGTCTCTCTGGCCTCCTCTTTCACCCTGCAGGTCTCTCGACCAGCAAGGCATTTTCTACAGCTCCTGGGGCACATGGCTGCTTCTGCAGCAGTAGTGCAGGGAGCAAGATTTCAGATGAGGGACGTCCAGTTCCATTTGAGAGCCTTTTGGTCTCAAAGGAGAGACCCTCTAACCAAACTGATCCCAGTGACTCGAACTCTGATCCAGGCCCTTCAGTGGTGGCAGGACCAGAGCAGTGTGAGACAGGGGGGTCCCTTCACCTCCCAGTCTCACTCCTTAATCCTTACTACAGATGCATCCCTCTTGGGGTTGGGAGCTCACATGGGTGACCTCACTACTCAGGGATTGTGGTCCCCACAGAAATCTCTGCTCCACATCAATCTGTTGGAACTCAGAGCAGTTTTTCTAGCACTTCAAGTTTTTTCCACATCTGTTCAGAACAGTCGTACAGGTCAGAACAGACAACACCACTACAATGTGGTACATCAACAAGCAAGGGGGCACTCGGTCTACGGCCTTGTGCACCAAAGCAATGAAGTTGTGGTGTCTGGCTTATTCCCTGAATGCCTCCCTTACGGCAGTTCACCTCCCAGGCAAGGACAATGTCCTGGCAGATGCTCTCAGCAGGATTTCCCAATGGCCATCACGAATGGTCACTGGATCCCCTAGTACTGGAGGTAGTATTTGCCAGATAGGGCACCCCGGAGATAGATCTTTTTGCAGCCCCAGACAATCACCAACTTCCCCTTTTTTGCTGCAGGCCCCCAGTGTTGGGCTCAGTCCCCTCTGGATGCCTTCTTTCTCAGTTGGGAAGGGAAGTTTCTCTATGCTTTTCCCTCCTTCCCTCTCCTGTTCAAGGTGCTAGTCAAAATCAGATCTCAACCTTGCAAGATGATCCTGATTGCTCCAGATTGGGCCAGACAGCCCTGGTACCCACTCCTTATGTCCTTAGCAGTCCACCTTCCCCCTGTGTCTTCCCAGGGATCACAACCTGTTAACCTGTGCCCAGGGGAGAGTTTGGTATCTGAACCTCAAATCTCTCAATCTCAAGGCCTGGCTCTTGAAGAGTTAGTTTGCTGACCTACACCCCTCCCAAGGTGTATTGGATATCTTGAAGGCTTCTAGGAAGCCTTCCACCCGGGCTACTTATAATTCCAAATGGAAGATATTTACCATATGGTGCTCTGGCAAGCATATTCCCCCAGAATCTGCTGACTTGCCCACAATCCTGGATTACATGGTGCATTTGAATTCTTTGGGGCTGAGACCAGCTACCCTAAAAGTGCATCTGGCAGCCGTGTCTGCTTTCTTATCAGCAGGTAAACCTTCTTTTTCAGCTCATCCTGTATTCTCCAAGTTTTTCAAGGGGTTGCTTCACACCAACCCTCCATTCAGGGACCCTGCCCCTGCTTGGGATCTTAATGTTTGCATTGCCCAGCTCATGCAACTCCCTTTTGAGCCATTGTCTTCAGCAGAGCTTAAGTACTTGACTTGGAAAACTGTTTTTTGGTAGCTATCACTTCTGCCAGGCGCATAAGTGAATTGCAAGCATTGTCAGTGGAACATGATTTTATCTCCTTTCATAGAGATAAGGTGGTCCTCAGGACTAACAAAGTTTTTGCCTAAGGTGGTTTCAGACTTCCACCTTAATCAATCCATGTCTCTTCCTGTGTTCTTCACTGACCATTCCTCCTCTGGCAGAGGAGATTGCACAGTTTAGATGTCAAAGAGCCCTTAGTTACTATATAGAACGTACTCAAGGGTCACAGGTTTGACTCCTCAATTGTTCCTCACTTATGGTGAGGTTGGTAGGAAAACCTGCCACTAAAAGATCCATTGCCAGGTGGATTGTCTCTTGTATCCAATTTTGCTATGAAAAACTGGGTAAGGTTCCTCCCTCAGGCCTGAGGGCTCACTCTACCAGAGGTACAGCTGCGTCTCTGGCTGCTGCCAGGGACATCCCTATCCTAGAGATATGTCAAGCGTCTACTTGGAAAACAGTTCACACTTTTACTAAACATTACTCCCTGGACATCCAGGCTAGGAGTGATGCTCGATTTGGCAGAGCTGTGCTTCAGAGCCTATTTCCTAAGTAGGTTCTGTCCCTCCTCCATGGAGGTACTGCTGTGTAATCTGCATATGTCATAATATAGCAAGACTTCATGTTTGAAGAAAAAATTACTCACCTTAGTAATGTTTCTTCTAATCGAGTCTTGCTATATTATGACCTCCCCCCTGCCTGCCCCTCTCAGAACCTCTACTTTTGGGTTGTGGGTGGGCAGTGCAATGTCGGCACTTAGTAGATGCCCACTTTATTTTTCACCCCCTTTTTTAGGGTGTTTGGGTGTTATGTTTTTAATTTTTCTTTCTTGAATCCCCTGACTTGAGTCTTTGTTTTGGGATCAAGAAAAATGTGGTGTTGTAGTTAGTAGCCAGTGGGCTAGTGTAGGTTTACGGCTTCCACACAGAACCTTAGTGAGTTTTGCTCATAAAATCTGACAGTTTGAGTTTGAAGAACAGACAGTTTTCAACCAAGCTCACGCTCAAGGTTCCATGCCTGGCATGGAAAGTTAACTCTTTCACCTCTGGAGCAGTTCGAAGGTTGGGACTCACTGCATATGTCATAATATAGCAAGACTCCATTAGAAGAAACAACATTACTAAGGTGAGTAATTTTTTCTTCTCTGTCGCTATTTTTGCTGATCCAGGGACCCTGGTCCATCCAGGTCTCAAGTCCCTTCAGTTGCATGTGTGGCTCCTGCAGACGTAGCTCAGCCCGATTCGGGGTTCCCACTAGTAGCTGAGAATCTGGTGGAGGCCAGGAAGCCCTCAACCAGATCTACTTATGCCATGAAATGGAAGCGGTTCTGTATTTGGGCTGCCTCCAATGATGTCGAGCCCTTCTCGTACTCTCTTGGTCGACTTCTGGATTACCTGAGACACCTCTTTGATCTGGTTCTCAGCCATTCATCCTTAAAGGTTCACATGCTGGCCATTTCAGCCTATCATGTCCCCTTTGCAGACAGAACGTTTACCCAGCTGGTGGTCTCCAAGACCTTTTTGAGAGGGGTCCTGCATTTACGACCCCCTATCAGGGTTCCTGCCCCTCCTTGGGATCTGAATTTTATTTTAGAGGAGCTTACTCTGCCTCCTTTCGATCTGGCAGCCTCAGTGGACCTAAAGTTCCTTTCTTGGAAGAGACTCTTTCTAGTGGCCATTACTTCTGCTCGATGGATTTCCGAGCTCCAGGCCCTCATGTGTAAAATCCCGTATTTGATTTTTCACAAGGAACGTGTGGCTCTGCATACCAGCCCTAAGTTTCTCCCTAAGGTGGTAGCGGAATATACTTTGAATCAATCCATAGAGTTGCCTGCCTTTTTCACACAGCACTCTAATCATGGAGAGTACCTCCTGCATACTTTGGATGTTCACCGAATTCTGAGATACTACACCAACAGGACGAAGGATTTCAGAAAGACTGATCAGCTGTTTCTCTTTTGCTCATAAAAGAGAAGGCAATGCTGTTTCTAAGCAGTGCCTATCGAAATGGTTAGCTCATTGCATCACTTTTTGTTATGACAAGTACAAGACGCTGCCTAGTCAGGTTAGAGGCTGCTTCACCAGAGGGGTCGCTGCCTCTGCGGCTTGTTTCAAGAATGTGTCAGCCGCTGACATTTGTGCAGCCACCACTTGGGCTTCTCTCCATACCTTTACGAAACTTTACAGTTTGGACATTGCCTGTCGCCGCAGAGCAGGCTTTGGACTGACTATTTTGTAAGCTCTCCTTTCCTAAGGCCTTCACAACCAGAGGGTCTACTTCTGAGTCGCTTTCCTCCTCCCGTTTGCTTCTCCTTGTACATACTGCTTGGGACGCGGTCCTGCATGTAATTATCTACTGCAAGAGCTCTCTTGAAGTAAGATAGTACAGTTACGTAAGAACTTACCATAACAGTAGATCTTCGAGAGAGGCTCTTGCAGTAGATAATACCTTCCCGCCCTCCATCCCCCTAAGCTTTTTCAGCTCCTTTTCCGGGAGGGGAAATATCTGCTTCTCTCTTGTCTTGCCTTTTGGGCTTTGGCGGGAAAGAATTGGAAGGCGGGCCTTGGGGACTGCCCCTTTATACTGACGCCGCATGTCTGTCACCTGACGTGGGGGTGGTCCCCCGCCAGAGACTGCTAGCTAGAAATTTTTCCGTGGGGCCCTGACGCCGGCTGGCATCAGTCCTATATGTAATTACCTACTGCAAGAGCGCCCCTCGAAGATCTACTGTTGCAGTAAGTTTTTGCGTAAGTGTACTTTTCTACCTAAGGTGGTGTTTGAATTTACATTGAATCAGACTATACACTTACCCCGAGCATGCTAATCAAGGGGAGGCCATTCTGCACACACTCGCTGTGCATAGAACCGTGCGTTGTTATATGAACTGAATGAAGCCAGTCCGTAAAACGGATCAGCTTTTAGTTCCTTTTGTGCCCAAAACGGAGGGCGGCGCCGCAGTTTCCAAACTATGCTTATCCAGATTGTTAGCAAACTGCATTTTGTTCGGTATCAGAAGTATAACAACCCCTTTCTGGTGGAAATCAAGGGACATTGAACCAGAGGCATGGCTGCATCTACTGCTTGTTCAGGGCTTGACCTTAAGTTAGTTTTGCACTTGCCAGCAGGACAAGTCAGTCTGAAATTGCACTAGCCTGCAGTGATTTGCACTAGTCTGCACTCGGTCAACAGCATACACATGGGAAAATGAGGAGAACCAAAGAAGCGCACAGTAAATCACTGGCAATATATTTCATATAATAACACAGCAGGCAAACTCAGAACAAGGCACATTTTTCTCCGTCACACAACCTTGGAATCGTCCATAAAAGAAACAAAACACATTGACTGTCTGACTGTACCAGAGTGTAGTGTTCTCTCTGTTCACGTGTTCTTTCCAGCTTCCAGTTTGCTCTTCACAAAAAATGCAGGAGAATTGCACTTTTCAGATGCCCAGCGCTCCCAGCAGTTAAACCAAAAAAAAAAAAAGCACACAGTAAGCAGTAGCCACTGGCAATATTTTTCATACAACTCATTTTAGAGAGTTTTTACTTTCCACAGATCTTGAGATAGCAACCACAGACCTAAATACTTCTGCATTCTCAAAACAGAGTGAACTGGAGAGCAGAGCTGGCAACATTTTTATACACATGAAATGTAGTCAGAAAAAAATTCTAAAATGTAACATTAGAGAATCCCTGCATGGAAGTAATGAAACCCTTTTAGAGTCACACACATAATTTGCTAATGACTTGGGGACTTTTTTATCATTCATGGTAATTTGGCCTTGAGTACTCTTATATGATCAGCCCAGACATAGTTGAAGAAACTAAACTGCTTTTCTCCATTTTCAAAGGGTTCACAAGTCAGCGAGCAAGCTAACAACCAGAAGGCACATTTCCCCCTGCACCCATACAGCCTCAAAATCGTCCCCCCAAAACAGTCTGACTGTACCTGAGCGAGTAGAATTCTGTGGCAGTGGCGACGAATGATCCTTTGAATCCAACTTCCAGCTTTCTCGTCTCACAAGTCCGCTGTCTGACTCGCATTATGACTCTCTGACCCATGCTCTGAAACGCACTCCCATCTCCCAAACAGTTTCAACCGCTGAAACAGCCAGTCTTCTCTAGTGAGCTCCTCAGCCGCCATCCAAACACAGCCTGTAGTGTAGTTAATCCTGCTTCGCCTTCACCACTCTCATCGATGCGTTTTCAAATCTTCCGCGTTTTTTCCGTTTAAAATGCCAGCTTATATTCAGTATTACAGAGCAACAAAGCCCCACCCCCACCTCCGCTTGCTGCCAGTGACCGCCGCATACTTCAATAATGGCCCAATGATGTCTTCAGCTTTGTGTTGTGCCCACCCATACTACAGATTCACAGCTCTTCTAATCAGTTGCTCCTACACCGGCCTGCTGCTGCAGCTGAAATCCTTCATTGGTGGACTTTCCTGTGATGTCAGACGCCCGGAGCTGTTCCCACAGCCATTGCTCCCCCCTCCCTGCCAGCTCGCAAACCACAGGGCTGGCCAATGTAATGGCACAATACTGCTGCATAGAAAATGTTGCAAGCCAGTAGAATACCCTCTTAGAACCCCCCTCCCCCCCAGCAAGGAACCTGTGGGAGTTCTGGTCTACCTCCGCTAGATCTTACTTCGGGTGGGAGCTCTTGCAGCAGGCTGTTACAATAGGGACTACGCCGCAGGCACTAGGACCCTCCGGTGAAAACTTCAGCCAGCAGTACACAGCAGGGACTGCCCCCGACGTTGGTCTGGGTAGAAGAGGAGGCGGACCCAGCTCCACCACAGTTCTTTCCCGGCGCATCCTGCACGTGAACAAGGAAGAACAGCTTCTGCTTGCCAGTTGCAGCTAAAATCTCTTCGATCTCTTCAAGACCTTTTGGAGCAGTTTTTCAACGTTTTTTTCTCCGTTTATACACACAGTCCACTGCCCGCCGGTTATTTAACCGTTCTTTTTTTCAGATGTTTTTGGTTCCTCAGGTTACCGACATCAGCCGTTGCCCGATGGTTTTTGGAAGTCCGGATGTCTTCTCGGGCGTCGGCCTCACCGGAGCACCTGAACAAGTGTGAGTGTGGGAGGCAGATCCCAGCCAAGGATGGCCATCGACGCTGTGTCTTGTCTAGGCCTGGACCACAACACCGCAAACTGCTCCAATTGCCAGGCTTTCACCAGCAGGACCCGCATCCAGCCACCTCAAGGCCCTAAAAGCCTACTTACTGGAGCAGAAAATGGATCTGCACTCCTCGGAGGGGAAACAGAAAGAAAAGAAGCGGCACAGCAAAGACCGTAGTCGGTCCCGGTGTCACTCGTGGCCCTCTCTGAAGAAGGCCCGTCCCTCAGGCTCTGGAGAGCACCCGA
Organism: Neoceratodus forsteri; assembly: GCA_016271365.2. Classification (NCBI taxonomy): domain Eukaryota; kingdom Metazoa; phylum Chordata; order Ceratodontiformes; family Ceratodontidae; genus Neoceratodus; species Neoceratodus forsteri. The sequence goes on along the minus strand of CM028133.1, from coordinate 266,291,356 downwards.
AATCCGCTCAGGCTAAGGCCCGGCCCCTTCGGGGGAGAAGCCAGTTAAGCCTAAGGTGACCCTACTGAGGTCACCACAAGCTTATAGAGGTGCATGCTTTGGCCCCACCTCCTAAAGTACTAGCACCACCTGCTAAAAGGCACCTCTGGGCCAAGGACTCTCCATGCGGCACCCGTCGTCGGTACCGGCGCCGGTTGAAGGCGACATCCCGTCGCCAAGTCCCTCCTCCCTTCTGGGTACCCAGGAGGGCTTTCCTTCGCACCCCAGTGTCCCGGATACTTCCTTTACGAGCCGGGCGGCTGAGATCTTAACGAAGGACAAGATCCAGGAACTGTTTTCCTTCTGATGGGGGCAGGTCCACAAGCCCCCCCCCCGTCGCCGGCCCAGACACCGGTTCCGGACCCAGCGGAAAAACCACAGCTGGGAGGTAAGCCTTCCCCGTGAAAGTCGCCGGAGTGCCTACCTACACCTCCCTCTAGAGCTTGTTCCCGCACTGGGTCAGAGGACCACCGACGACGCTTCAGGGACTCTAGTGACCATCGTCTGTCTAGGTCATGCTCTAGGAGCCTTTCTCGCTCTTCTAGGCGAACGCTTCCGACGTCGGTCCTCTGACCGTCTGTCTCTGCTCCGTCGCCGGTCCAGGGACTGGAGTCTGTCTTCGGGCCGACGTCTGTCTTCTAGCTACCGATGATGGCGGGAGCCTGGTCATACGGTAGGGTCAGACTATTCAAAATCTTATAGTCGATCTTCCTCACCATCGTCTTCCTCTACTTCTCCCTGTTTGCAGCGCTGCTGGGGAGAGAAGGACCAGCCTCGCTTGCCTCCAGATGATCTTACCTTTATGGACGTCATGAGGCACATCCAGGCCTCCCAACGAGTGGGACACGAAGGACCTGGAATGCTGGAGACTAGCTAAGTACCTGAGGCAAAAGGAGCCTAAACCTTTGGCCATTCCTCACTTGGTGGATACGTTCCAGGACCTCACTAGAATCACCTGGATGCATCCAGCTTCAGTCCTGGCTGTTCAGAAGAAGTCGGATAGGCTGTACAAGGCCCCAAGGGCAGAAGCTTTCCTCGCTGAACACCCTCAGGCGGATTCCTCTGTGATCACGGCTCGGCTGCCCATAAGTCCAGGCAGCCGAAGCACCACAGCTCTCAGCCTCCCGACCCGGAGTCTGGCTATTTGGACCAGATGGGCAAAAAGGTATATGCTGCTTCCACCTGTTCCATACGTTTTTTTCAGCTTTTTCACGCATATGGTACAGTACCAGAATGCGCTTTGGGAGAGGGGACAAGAGCTGATGAAGGCCCTTCCAGACTCTGCCCAGAAGACGGAGCTCCTGGACCTCCCTAAATTGGGCTCAGATGTAGGCTCCCATGTCCTGAGAGCCTCTTATGACACAGCAGCCAGGGTAGCCGCTTCCGGGGTGTGCCTACAGCGCCACGCCTGCTTGAGAGTCTCCAGCTTTCACCAGTATCTGCAGGCCGGTATCAAGGATTTGCCCTTCCAGGGTACCGTGCTGTTCGGGCAGGAGATGGAGGCCTTGATCTCCCGTCTCCGGGAGTCGGGCAAGTCTATCTGGTCGGTGCGCCAGATACACCGCGGTGACCAGTGAAGACACCATAAACGGCCTTTTCGTAAGTCCTCAGGTGGTCAAGGCCAAGCCCGTAGCAACCAACAAGGGCAGAGAGGAGGCTTTCACAGGAGATCCAACAACCAGCAGTCTGGACCTCCGGCCCATGGGCCCAAGTCCTCCCAGCCCTTTCGCGTGTCCCCCCTTCTGCAGGAAGATCCAGGGGACCTGGTTGGGGGCCGCTTCTCCCATCATTTCGAAGGGTGGACGTCAATAACTGCGGTCTAATGGGTCTTAAACGTCATCAGGAGGGGACACACGCTGGAGTTCAGTTTCCACCAAAGCTCTCCCGTTATCCTCCTTCTCACATCCCACTAATAGAAAGAGAGATCCAGACCCTCTTGCAAAAAAGACAATAGAGATAGTCCCAATGCATCAGCGAGGACAGGGGTTTTATTCAGTTTTTCCTTTTTCCTGTTTCCTGGACCTCAGCCCTCTAAATCTCTATCGAGTACAAAAGGTTTAGAACGGTGACCCTCCAAGGACTTCTTCCTTTGTTGCACCAAGGGGACTGGCTCTCCTTCCTCAAGATGCAAGATGCTTACATGCACATCGGGGTCTACCATCCCCACTGGAAGTTTCTAAGGTTCCATTTCCAAGGGGAGCATTATCAATTTCGATTGCTTCCATTAGGCCTCTCTTCCGCTCCGCGAGTCTTCACCAAATGCCTAGCAGTGGTGGCTGCGGCTCTAAGGCGCATGGGGCACTGTGTGTTCCCCTACCTCGACGATTGGCTGCTTACTGCCCCGTCGAGGGTAGGCCTTCTTCGTGTCCTTGAAGACACTTATACTCTGTTCCGAGGGCTGGGGATCACCCTGAATCTGCGAAAATCGTCCCCGGAGCCCAGTCAAAAGCTCGTCTTCATCGGAGCAATCTTGGATTCCATCCAGGGCATGGCCTTCGTCCCCCAGGACAGGGGAGATTGCAGAATGGATCTCTAACTCCTCAAGTTCCAGCTTGGAACTTCCTCAGTTTACTGGGGCACATGGCGGCCATCCCTGTCACTCCCTTGGCCCGCCTTCACATGAGGGTCCCACAGTGGATGCTCAGGGTGCAGTGGGACCAAGGCCACAATGATCTAGACTCCTCAGTCAAGATCTCTGAGCCAGTCAGGAGAACTTTGCTTTGGTGGATGGACCCCAGGAATTTAGAGAAGGGGGTCAGCTTTCGTCCGGAGCCACCAGGTCAGACACTGACGACAGATGCATCGGACCTGGGGTGGGGGGAGCACCTTGGTGCTCGTCTTACGCAAGGGGTTTGGTCACCCGAGGAACGGTCCCGTCACATCAATGTGCTGGAAATGTGAGTGGTTCTCTACACCTTACAGGCTTTTCAGGAGGACCTGGTGCCAGGCTCTCTTCTAGTTCAGACAGACAACATGGTGGTAGTCTTCTACATCAGTAAGCAAGGAGGCACTCATTCGTGCCCCCTTTGCAGGGAGGCGATAAGAGTCTGGTACTGGGCGATGGAGCAGGGCATTCTGCTGTCCACAGTGCACGTTTCAGGCATCTGCAACAATCTGGCCGACAACCTCAGCAGGTCGCGATCCAGAGCGCACGAGTGGGAGCTGCTACAGTCTGTAGCAGACCAGCTCTTCCACAGGTGTCTTCCATAGGCTGTTGGTTAAATAGGATCTGCGGCCTATCCTGTAGGTAGGGAAATGGGCAGACTAGATGGGCCTAGCAGTCCTTATCTGCCGTCAAAGTCTATGTTTCTAGGTGGGGTCTTCCAAAGCTGGACCTCTTTGCGTCACCACGCAACGCCAAACTGCCAGTATTGTGCTTGAGAGAGCACGCGCCTGGAGTTTTCTGGCCAGACGCGTTATCCCTTTGCTGGACAGGGAGGTTTCTCTATGCCTTTCCGCCCTTCCCTCTCCTTCAGAGTGTGCTGCTCAAGTTACAGGCAGAAGGGGCCCGAATGATCTTCGTAGCCCCTAGATGGCCTTGGCAGATTTGGTTCCCACTACTGCAGTGGTTATCAACGGAACCTCCAATTCCGCTGCCCATATGCTTGCAGTTACTGTCCCAGGACCAAGGGTCGCTGGTCCACCCGTACCTTCGGTCCTTACACCTACATGCTTGGCTCCTTCAGGCGTAGCTCAATGTAGATGCGGGGTTTCCCTGGAAGTGGTGGCAGTCCTAGCTTCGGCGAGAAAGCCCTCTACCCGCTCCATCTACGCTATGAAGTGGAAGCGTTTTATCCTGTCACCTGCCCTGTGAACTCAGCTTTGCAGTATCTCCCCCTTGTATCAAAAGGGCCTGAGTTACTCCTCTGTCAAGGTGTACATATGGGCAATCTCCGCCTGTCATGCTCTCGTGGGAGATAGAGCATTGGCGCAATTGGATGTCGCCCGCACCTTTCTTAGGGGAATTCTGCATACGAGACCTCCCATTCGGGACCCTGTCCCCCCTGGAACCTCCTTTTTGTGTTGGAGAAACTCACCCTCCCTCCCTTTGAACCGGCAGTGGATTGTGAGCTGCGTTACCTTTCTTGGAAGGTTTGTTTTTTAGTTGCTGTTACTTCAGCTCGAAGGGTTTCTGAGCTTCAGGCTCTGATGTGCAAAGAGCTGTATTTAGTTTTCCACAGGGAAAGGGTTTCCCTCAGAGCAAATCCTAAGTTTCTTCCGAAAGTGGTCTCAGAGTTGACCCTCCTGTCTATTTTCCTTCCCCTTCCAATAGAGGGGAGGCTCTCCTCCACACACTGGATGTCCACAGGACTTTGAGGTACTACCTCAAGAGGACGGCTACGCACTGTCAATCGATGCAACTTTTTGTGGCCTTTGCACCACAATGCTTGGGTCGACCGGTGACCAAGCAGACTATCTCAAAGTGGATAGTTCGCTGCATCTCGTTTTGTTACGAGAAACGCAATAAACGCCTACCGGGCCCGGTCAGGGGTCACTCCACCGGAGGAGTGTCTGCCTCATTCGCCGCCCTGAGAAATGTCTCTAAAAGGGACATTTGTGTGGCCGCCACCTGGAACTCAGTGCATACCTTCGTCAAGCATTACAGCTTGGATATCGTCTCCAGACGCCGAGCTGGCTTTGGCCTAGCTGTTTTACAAGGACTTCTATCCTGAGGCCTCTGGAGTCGGCATGTTCCACCTCCCAGGGTCGTCTACCTCTTTGGTGTGGGACTGCTTGGTATTCAGTCCTTATTGTAATAGCCTGCTGCAAGAGCTCCCACTCGAAGTAAGATAGTACAGTTACGTAAGAACTTACCGTAGCAGTAGATCTTCGAGAGGATCTCTTTCAGCAGGCATTACTTAACACCCTCCTTCCCCCTCGAGGTGTGCAGATCCATCTTCGTTTACATCTCCATTTCTCTTCTACAGTCACTTCGTCTCCTCTTCTCAGGCCTTGTTCCGGGTCTTAGCGGGAGAACTGAGGTGGAGCTGGGTCCGCCCTCTCTTGTACCCAGACCGATGTCGGGGCGGTCCCTGCTGTGTACTGCTGGCTGAAGTTTTCACTGGAGGGTCCTAGTGCCTGCGTCGCAGTCCTTATTGTAGTAGACTGCTGCAAGAGCTCCTCTCTAAGATCTACTGTTATGGTAAGTTCTTACGTAACTGTACTTTAATCACCTGTAACAGTAGTTCTAGGAGTGGTGTATGTTCCATCCACACAGACCCACCCGACTTCCCCTGGCTTAGGCACACAACCTCTGCTTCCAGCAGGCAAGATCTGGCGTCATGGGGCGGAGGGGAGGGATATACCACCTGGGTGGGTGGGGGAAACAGCTTGAAGACTTTCTGGCACTTCTTAAATGGGAAAGGACTCTTACCAGATAGTGTGGATGAACCAATACCAATCCTAGAACTACTGTTACAGGTGAGTAACCTGTGTTTATAAGTGCAACAATCCCTTTGGGCCATATTCTGTGCTGAATTAATGCACTTCCTGTTTGTCGAAGGCTCACTGCCAGTGCAGCCATAGGATGTATTTGTTGGGAGTATACGAACATACGGAGAATGCCAGCAGATACAAGCTTGATGGTCTGTCTCGTCTGCTTGAGTGTGCAGCTAGCAGTTTGTTAAACTGCAGCCCCCCCCCACCACCACCACCTGCATATCCAGTTTCATGCCCATACTGGCTGTTACTCCTCCCTCAGTGCCTCATTGACTTCCTTTCCCCGGACTTTGTCCCATCTCCTCTTAAAACTGCACACTGTCTTCAAGGATACCACCTCCTCAGGCAGTACTTTCCACCCTGTCACCACTCTCTGTGAACTAGTACATTCTCATTTCCCTTCTGAATCTACCACCCTCCAGCTCCAGATTGTGACCCCTAGTGTCCCGCCATCTCCCTAATCTTAAAGTTCTATCTGTACCATTTTATTTATGCCTTTCTTATATTTGAAGGTTTCTATCCTGTCCCCTATATCCTTCTGTTCCTGCAGGGAGTACATTTTGAGCTCCCTCAGTCTCTCCTCGTACAATATATTCTCCATACCGAGGATCATCCTGGTTGCTCTGCGTTGGACCTCCTGAGGCAATTTAATATCTTTGTTTAAGTAGGAGTGCTAAAACTTCATGCAGTACTCCTGGTGGAGCCTCACCAATGTCCTGTACAGTGGCAGGATGACCTCTCCTCTCCTCTTCTGGATGGGATTCCTCTGGCAGTACACCCCAGCATCTTATTAGCCTTAGCTGCTGCTTTTCTGCAGTGCTCTGAATGGTTCATTTGCCATGTTATCGCCCCAAGATCTTTTTCCTCTTCTGTAGGTATGACTGTACCCCCAGTCAATAATGATTCCTTGGGTTTCTTGCTGCCAAGTGCATGGCCTTGCACTTTTTTGCATTGAACCCCAGCTGCCATGTTTCTGACCAGTGCTAGTCTCTAGCCAGATCATCCTGTAGCCCCTGCCCAGCCCTCTGTCGTCCACCACTGCACCTAACTTTGTGAACCGCAGTAGGCTGATCTCATTCTTAATCCCATGTGAGATGTCTGCAATGAAAATGCCAAACACTGGACCCAGTACAGAGCCCTGTGGTACCCCACTGGTTATGGCTCTTGAAGTTGAGTGCTCCCCCCCCCCCAAGACTACCCTCTGCTGCCTGTCATTCAGCCAGTTCCTGATCCACTCCACCATTTTCTCCCCTGCTCCCTGATATCTCAACTTGCTAATCAGTCTCCCATGTGGCACTGAATCGAAGGCCTTCCTCAAGTCTAGATACAAGACATCCACCACTTGGCCCCTGTCGAGCACCGTAGTCACCCAGTCATAAAAGCTTACCAGTTCGGTCTGGCAAGATTTTCCCAAGACAAACCCATGTTGCCTGTCCTGGATACCATTCACCTCCAGAAAGGTTACTATTTTTTTCTTAAGGATAGGTCTCCATTATATCTCCCACAGTGGGTGTAAGACTGACTGGTCTGTAGTTGCCTGATTTATCCTTGGGACCACTCTTGTGGTGGTGGTGGTGGGGGGGGGGCACACCACATGTGCCATCTTCATGTCCTGGGGGACACACCCAGTTCCCAGTGAGATATTAAATAAGTGTGCTAGTGGCTCTGCCAGGACCTCTGCCAATTACTTCAGAACCCTGGAGTATATGCCATCTCGGCCCGGTGCCTTGCCTGCCTGCAGGGCTTTTAAGCCTTCAATCACCCTGTTTGCTGGGATTTCCCCATCTGTTAACCTGCCCCATTCCCCCATCCCCTGAGGCATCGGCCCAATCTTCTCCCTAGTAAACACAGAACAGAAGTCATTGAGCGCTTCAGTTTGTTTGCAGCTTCTCCTTTCCCTAATGTACTTGACGAAATCCTTTTCTCCTTCTCTGATACCTTGTGCCAGCCTCAGCTCCCTTGATGCCTTGGCTGCCCTGACCACTTTGCTCACTTCCCTTGATTTCTTTGTATACTCCTCCCTGTCCAACCCCGTTTGGATCTCATGAATCTTCCGACTGCTACTCTGTTATCCCTCACCTTTTCTAAGACATCACCACTTAACTAGCTCGGCTTCCTGGACCTGGCCTTTTTTGCTTCGAATCTTTGTACATGAGCTAGTGGGCTCAGCAAGGTCAAGCTCCCATTTCTGGTTAGCATCCATGTGTGGGTGGATGCTGGCTAGGTGCTCTGCTGCTATGGCCGTCATCCTGCCAAAGTCGGCCTGCCTGAAGTCTGACACCTTTGTCTTGGTACTGGCAGCCTCCTTACCCATACTGAGTGGGAACCACACAGTGTGGTGGTCACTCCCTGCCAGCGGATCCTCTCCCCCAGTTCCCTGACAAACTCCCAATTTGTCAGCATAAGGTCCAGAATATTACCTTCCCTGGTTGGCTCCCTTACCATCTGTACTGGGAATCTGTCCTGGAGCGCCCCCAGGAGGACCTGTTCCCTGGTGCTTGAGGTGACTGGGGTGCTCCAGTCTATCCCAGGCATATTGAGGCCCCCCACAATCAGTGTTACCCTTCCAATTGATCTTCCGTATCTGTACTGCAAGCTCCCTGTCGGTGCCCTCATTTTGAGATGGTGGTCTATACATGACCCCCAACCTAACCCTCCTGCCCTTCGACTCTTGGATTTGCACCCATAATGTCTCCACCTTGCCTTCCTCCTCTTCCCTGCTACACAGCATCTCCTTCCTTACATAAATAGCCACCCCACCCACTTCCCTACCCCGTCTGTAAAATGTATAGGCACAAGGGTGCAGGTGGAGTATTCCACAGTACACTCTGGAAAAGGGCCTGCATCTCCCTTCGAACACAGTGCCCTGGGGTGTAAAGTAGCTGAATACTTAATTTGCTGGCATAGAAAATGCAGCACCATAGCTAGGCATAGGTACAGCACATATCTTGGCTCATCCAGTAAGAGCAGTTTTTATAGCAGCAGTCCTCATACATGTTATAATTCGTCACCATGCATATCCTGGAGTGGATTATAGCTTACGTATCCTTAAGCATGGAATATTTGTTGCATTTTTTAAACAGCTTTGTAGAGGGAGGCTGAACTGGGGCATCGAAGAACTAATTTTGAGCATGCAGTCCTACTTAACAGTAAAGATTTGAATTCCTTAGAACACAAATGTAAAACACAGCTTTTGTTCTTGGAATCACAAGGGTAAATCTAACATTTGGCAAACTTATGGTTTCTCTCATAACAAGATTCAGAAGACTATAAAGAAGGCAGCTCGTCGGGAACAGTTGATACGGGAAGAAGCAGAACAGAAGCGATTAAAGACTGTCCTTGAACTGCAGTTCATCTTAGACAAACTTGGTGAAGATGAAGTACGCAATGATCTGAAACAGGGTTTGAATGGATCTCCGGTACTGACTGAGGAGGAGCTGTCACTGTTGGATGAGTTCTATAAACTGGTGGAACCTGAGCGAGACATGAACCTGAGGTTATGTGAGCAGTTAGAACAATTGAATTCTGAACCACGTTTCTTGCCCTGTTGTATCTTATCACATTGATTCCCTGATTAAAGCATTTGTCTCAGTCCCTGGGTGGAGGGGCAGCAAGCATTTAAACTGGTTATCTAACGTCGAGCAGAAAGGTTTACATTTGCGGAACTTAACCTCCTCTTACCAAGTATGAATTTCTAGGCATTTAAGTTTTTTTTTAATCAGTGAATGCATTTTTGCATGAAAATGGTTTCAACACTTCAGACTTATAACCTGGTCTACTTTTCTTTGATTTCCTATTTGCTTTGGACAATGCACAGGACCTTTCTCAGTCTAGGGATGGCATTACTGTATGGAAAAATCCTCTAACAACATTGATTATTCCTGAGAGCCACTACTCCAGTTGTGCCTAAGGAGTTTCTTCTGGGACTTTAGTAGCTTGGATTCAGATTACAAGGACAAATGAGTCTGAACACTAGGTTTCAAGCAACGCTAGTTGCTGCAGCTGGGAAGTCATGAGATCTGTCCATACTGTCTTATTCCATCCTGTTATAACTGCTGCTTTAGCAGTTGTAGAAGGGTAGAATTTGGCAGATAAGGACTGCTTGGCCCACCCAGTCTGCCCATTTTTTTCCTACTGACATTATCACTGCAGACATTATTTGATCTACAGCTCTTTCTCACCTCCCCCCTTTCCACCCAAATTCCTTTGTGCCTGTCCCTTGCATTCTTGAACACCAGCACGGTTTTAGCCCTTACCACCTCCTCTCGAAGGCTGTTCCTGGAGTCCACCACTCTTTCTGTGAAGTACGTACATGAATCTCCAGAATCTACACCCCTCCAGTTTCATAGCATGTCCCTTGTTGTTGAGCACCCTCCTGGACCTTATTTACCCCCTTGAGGTATATAAAGGTCTATATCATATCCCCCTTCTCTCTTCCAGGATGTACACATTGACGTCCTTTAGTCTTTCCTCTTAGGGCTTTTGATGCATCATTTAGTTGCCCTCCTTTGGACTGCCTCCACTCTCTTTCGGAGATGTGGCCTCCAGAACTGGACATAGTACTCCAGGTGGGGTCTTGTTGGCGATCTCACAGTGGCAACACAGACTCCCTCCTCGTTCTGCTAGTGATATTTCTCCATGTGCCACCCAGTCTGCCAAATGCCTTGGCATGCTGTCTGTCCACCTTTGGGTTATCGTAAGATTACTCCCAGGTCTTTCCCGCTTGGTAGCTCTCTCTACCACTTCACCCATTTTGCACTTTGCTCCTGGGTTTCTGTGCCCTAAGTGCATTATTTTACACTTTTTCATATTGAAGAGCACCTACTGTACCTTTGACCATTCCTAGTTTTCTCAGGTCTCTGCTCATCCTTTCCACCCCAGCATGTCCACCCTGTTGAAGATTCTGGTGTAATTCGCAAAGAAGCAGACCTTCCCTTCCAGCTCCTCTACAGTGTCCCTTTTAAAAACTTTAAAGAGGACTGGTCCCAGCATTGACCCTGAGGCACCACACTGGTTACCCTCCTTACCTAGGAGTGAACTCTGTTTACCACCACCCCCCTCTGTCGCTTATCCCCCAACTAATTTCTTATCCAGTTTACCACCTTTGGACCCACTCCTGAGTTACCCAGCTTGCTGACTAGTCTCCTCTGAAATGGTGTCGAAAGCCTTACTGAAATCTAGATAGGCCAAGTCCACCACTGCGCTGTGATCTAAATAGTTTGTCACCCAGTAAAAGAAATATGAGATGAGTTTGACATGACCCCCCAACCAAAAAATCAATGCATGCTGCCTTGGGCGTTGTAACCTGTTGGATTCAAGATATTCCACAATCCTTTCCTTCATTAGTGATCCCCATTAATTTTTCTTACCACCTGTATCAGGCTGATGAGCTTGTAGTTGCCAGCCTCCACCCTGCTTACCACTTTTGTGAAGTGTGGGACTAAATCTGCCCTCCTCGAACCACTCCTGTTTCCAGTAGGCGGTTAAATTCAACTGAGCCAGTACTTCCCTGAACTCCCTCAGTACCCTTGGATGTACCCTGTCTAGCCCACTGCTTTGTTCATTCTAAGATTAGTGAGTCCCTTCGGGACTCTCTTCTCTGAAAAATGGACTAGTGCCCACCTCCCTCCCTCCAAAGCTTTTTTTTTTTTTTTTGTGGCTCCTCCCTTTTCCTCTTGTTTACTGAACAAATGCATTTGTTTGGTATGTCTGCCTTTTTTTGTTCCCCTTCTGCACAGCCCCCCTTCTGTTTTTCAACTTCTCATCCATTTTCTTCCTCTTTCCATGTACATACACAAAAAAAAAAAAAAAAAGTCCCTTCGTTACCTCTTAGGCTATTTCTCTTCATTTTGCGCCTTTGCACTTTACTGATTTCTGTTTCTCCTGATAAACCTCTCCTTATGTGTCTTTCTGCCTTTTGAATGCCACCTTTTATCCTTTACCTTTTCAGCCATCTCTTTCAAGAACCAGTAGTGGTCTCTTACTCCCCCCACCCTTAGCTCTGCTCAATTGTGTGATGCAGAAGTTTGTTGCTTTTACTATGCTCCTTTTTAGCTTTGCCCATTGTTCCTCCATCCCATCCAGGTCATTCTCCCCACCAGGTCATCCCTGAGGCTTTCACTCACCTTTATAAAATTTGCCCTCCTGAAGCCAGAGACCCTCACCCTCGGGAGGCCTGTTCTTGTGTGGTTTGATTCCACAGCCGCCTTATATTGTACAACACTGTATGGTAATCGCTGGCCCCAGCTGATTCATAAACTGGTTCTGCCTTGAGCACTCAATTTTATTTTGGAAAAACTGACTAGGACTTGTTTTAAGCCTGCTGTGATCTGTGAGATGTGGATGTGGTGATCTTGCTTTGAGAGGGCTCTTGCAGTAGGTATTCACATATAGGACTGGCCCGCCAGGAATCAGGACCCCACGGAAAAATTTCTAGCAAGCAGTCTCTGGCGGGGGACCGCCCCCATGTCAGGTGACCGGTGTCATAAGATGTCAGTATAAAGGGGCGGTCCTCCACGACCGCTTCCCAGTTCTTTCCTGCCGTCGGCTTAGAAAGTTCCTCGTGATTAGAACGCTTGTCAGTCATTCCTCGGTCCTTAAGTCTTCGAACTTTTCGACCTTTTTCCTCTAAGATTTTATTTCTGGATGCTTTGTATGTCATCCCCGTCACCCTCCGAATCGCATAAGAACAAGTGCGACTCGTGTGGTTCCCAACTTCCACACACGGATGGCCGCTCATTGTGCCTCTTCTGTCTGGGCCCAGACCACCCCGTGAAGAAGTGCCAGCACTGTCAGAAGTTTAATTCCGTTACCCGCAAAAGAAGGCAGCAGTCCCTGGAAGCCCATACCTTAAAGGAAATGGCTTCCATGGAGAAAGAGCTAAAGAAACTCGTAGGCAGCCACTCCCCCCGAAGGTCACGAAAAAAACACAAGAAGCACTGGGAGCGGGAACCAGCTTCAACAGCAGCCTTGACTCCGGCTGGAGTCACTGCACTAAAGGTAACGTTCCCTCCGGGGGCTTGCTCCATGACAGCAGTCTCGGTGGTTACCAAGAAGGTGTCGCCCTTTCCCCTCTGGCTTGCGTTCGGGCCCTTCGGGAGCCTCTGGTGCAAAGGCCTCCGCTCCCGTGAAGGCCACTTCTTCCACGTGACCTTCGGGTCAGAGCGAGTCTGGTAAGTCTGACGTCAGTCCTACTGACGCTCACCTGGACAAGGCTGCTAAGCTGCTTGCCCCCCCCCTTCAGGGGAGTGACCCGCCTAAACTACGCCTGACAAGGCTGCATCTCCTGGCGGCCTTCCTTAGGCAGTGAGTCCGATACGTTGGACGTCGGCTCCTCCACCCGCCTGGATTCGGCCAATAAGTTGGACGCCAGTTTCACAGAAGCCTGCCCGACCAAGAAGCCTGTGCCGGACCCTACGGAACAGTCAGACGTCTCAGGCTCTTTGCAGCGTTCTAAGTTGCCTTCTGAGGTCCCTGCATCTCTTCGGCTGACCCCCGGGGGATTATAATCCTCCTTCCTCGATCGTCCACGAGTGTACTGAGATGCTGCTGTCCGGGAACCCTCCTTCTGGACCTGATCCCCTGACACCGGACCCTCTAAACACCAGTCCCGATGTCTGCCTACCCAGTGCCATCTGGCGTCTCCTTACCTGGCGATAGGCTGATACTTCCGTCACGTCCTTCGGACCCTATCGAAGGCATACCCACGCCAGGCCTGATGCCCGCGGGGCCAGCGTTGCCACCGCCTGTCCCGCCAGCAGGACCTCTACCAGGTCACTCTGCTCTGTCAGCCCCTGGCACCCGACACGGCAGTATCAGGTGCCACAGTACCAGACTCCGCAGTATCGGGTACCTCAGTACCAGATGCCGCAGTACCAGACACCCCAGTACCAGATGCCAGGCTACCCACCATCAGGTTACTGATACTACTTCTACGGATATCCTCAGTATCCGTATCCCCTTCCTCCTTCACCTCAGACGCCCACTCTCCAGCTGCTGGCAGATCTGAAGGAGACCTTGGCCTCCTGGTAGGCTGAGGCCAAGGCTCAGCTCACTCGAGGTCGAGAGTCATCCACCAACGCCAGACCCTATACAGGATCCCCTATGTTGGAGACGGGAGACTCCCTCCCCCTTCCCGACACCAGAGGAGAGCACTCTGGCACCCGAGGAGAGGAGGATGAGCGCCCCAAGGAACTCCCCAAAGGGGCTGTCCCTCCCCCTCGTAGAGAGGAGTCTTCCTCCTCATCAGAAACGCCTGACTCTGACGGGACGCTTTGACCCCGAAGATGAGCCACATACTCTGGAACGCCCTAGGCTGAGGACTTCTCCGGAGGATCCCTCCTTTCTGGAGTTATGGAAGAAAATCCATGAAGTCCATTAGTGGAGTCAGACCCACAGCGTAAGAAACTCTCTGCTCATCTGTATCTGCCTGAGACCGCTCCTATGCTGATTCCATCCTGGATAGAGCCTCACGCAGATCTTGTTTCCACCATTTGGAAACAAACTTCTGCGCTAGCCCCCCCCCCCTTCTGAGGAAGGCAGACAGGCTGTAAGGCTCCTGAGGGTGTAACTTCCTGAGGGTGTAGACTTCCTTAAGCCCACCCCAAGGCGGACTCTGTCATCAGCGCTGCCCACGGCCACTCTGCAAATCCCGAACACCTCCGCTCGCCTCCGCCTGATGAGGAATCCTGGCTTCTGGACCAATATGGGAAGATCTATTCCTCTTCTACCCTGGGTATTGGGGCCCTGAACTATGTGGCACATATGGGGGATTTTCAGAAGACCATAGTCAGTTGAAATCTAAATTGGACTGCTTTGCTGAGTCAGACTAGCAGGAAGTGTTGGATCTTGTCTGTTCTGCTCGTTCAGCCAGTCAGCACATGCTTCGTGCCACTTACGACGCAGTGGACATAGCTGGAAGGAGCTCGGCTTTCGCCGTAGGCCTACGGCGTCATGCCTGGCTCCGCATGTCCGGTTTGGTTCCTGAAGTGCAATCCGCTATGCAGGATGCTCCCTTCAGGGGGTTGGTGCTGTTCGGGGGTGATGTTAAGGACATCATTACTGAACTGTAGGAGAAGGGCACTGCACTCAAGTCTATCAACTCTATGTACAGGCCCCCTCAATTGCAGCAGTGTCCTTTTTGTAGACAAAACCGACAGGCAAAAACCACAGGGCAAATGTACCAGCAAACGTCGTGCCCCTCCAGCAACCAAGTCCCCCCCCCCAAACAAAAAAGCCGCGGGAGCCTCTGCTGCTGCGCTGCCCCACACCTCTTGACTCCCTGCCTCTCCCACTGCCTCTGGAAGCTTCAGAGGAACCGGAGGGGGAAAGGATTCTCCTCCCATCTTCCGGGTTGGGAGAAAATGACTTCAGACGCTTTGGTGCTCCAGTTGATATTGGCAGTACATTAGAGTTTCTGCAGAAACCACCCCAAAGACCACCCCCCCAGTCGTCTTACTCCCCGCAGCATCTTCCTCTGGTTCTAGAGGAAATAATCTCCCTTATCTGTAAGGTGGCGATAGAACCAGTTCCCAACCATCTTTGAGGAACAGGTTACTATTCCCATGTCTGCGTAGTTCCAGAGAAGACTAGAGATCTGAGGCCTATACTAGACCTCCACTCCCTGAACATGTTCATGGAGTAGAAGCGCTTCAGAATGTTCTCTTTGCAGAGCCTTCTACCACTTCAGCAGGGACAGTGGCTGTGTGCTCTGGACTTGCAGGATGCCTACCTACACATCCCCATATGCCCTTCCAACTGCAAATTCCTTTGTTTGTGCTTTCTGGGGCACCACTACCAATTCAAGGCCCTCCCATTTGGTCTTTCCTTGGCCCATCTGAGTATTTACCAAATGCCTGTCTGTGGTAGCGGCCCACCTGCGTACCCAGGGAGTTCAGGTATTCCCGTACCTGGACGATTGGCTTCTGGCGTCCCCGTCCAGTGCGGAGCTCATGCATGCCCTTTCCCTTACCCTTACCCTGTAGGTTTTCACCACCCTGGGTATCACCATAAACCGGGCAAAGTCCCATTTGGTCCCTTGCCAATGCCTCCGTTTTATAGGGATGATTCTGGACACGACTGGCGGCAAAGTCTTTTTGTCTCCGAACAGGGTAGACACACTCAGACTCGGGCCCGTCTTCTGTCCAGTCACCAGAGGGTTGGAGCCAGGTCAAGTCCTTCACCTACTCGGGCTAATGACTGCTGCCATTCTGACACTCCCACTTGCTTGGCTCCATTTGAGGATCTCTCAGTGGATGCTTCAGTCGCAATGGGACCAGACCATGGACAATCTAGACCAAGAGGTACTAGTTTCCAATCCCATGATCAGGGACTTGCATTGGTGGATGTTTCAGGAGAACCTGTGCCTGGGAGTTCATTTCAACATCGAACCCTCCTCCCAGACGTTACATAGAAACATAGACTTTGACGGCAGATAAGGATCACTTGGCCCACCCAGTCTGCCCATTTCCCTTCCTGTTGGATAAGCTGCAGGTTCTAGTTAACCAACAGCTTACTTCCTGCAACCCCCCACTACAATTGCCTTATGTCTGTCCTATGCATGTTTGAATTCCCCCACTGTTTTAGACCCAGCAACCTCCCCAGGAAGGTGGTTCCATCCATCCACCACTCTCTCTGAAAAATTCCTCACATTACCCTGAGCCGTCCCCCCTCTATCTTTAAATTGTCCCCCTTGTTCTTGCATGTCTCTTTCTGAAAGATGCTACCCTCTTGGACTTTGTTGATTCCCTTGAGGTACTTGAAAGCTTCTATCATGTCCCCCCTGTCCCTCCTTTCATCAAGGGTATACATATTAAGCTCTGTCAGTCTCTCTTCATATGGTTTCTGATGCAGACCCTGCACCACCATTTTAGTTGCCCTCCTCTGGACTGCTTCCATCCTGTCTATGCCCTTGCGTAGATGGGGTCTCCAAAACTGCACACAGTATTCCTGATGGGGTCTCACCAACACTCTGTACAGAGGGATAACCACTTCCCTTTTTCTACTTGTGATGCCCCTTCCTATGCATCCCAGTATCCCGCTATCCTTACTGACTTCTCACATTGCTTACCCACCTTTAAATCATTTGATATGACTACCCCAAGTCCCTTTCCATTTTTGTTGTTAGTACCTCCTCTGCTATTATGTACTCTTCTCGGTTTTTGTTTCCCAGGTGCATTACTTTGCACTTCTTTGCATTGAATCTAAGTTGCCATATGTCTGACCATTCCTCCAACCTTGCCAGGTCCCTTCTCATCCTTTCTACCCCCCACCCCTGTGTATCAACTATGTTATTGATCTTTGTCATCTGCAAAGAGGCGTACCTTTCCCTCTAGACCCTCTGCAATGTCACCTATAAAGATGTTAGAGGACTGGACCAAGTACTGAGCCCTGAGGTACTCCACTAGTAACCCCCCTTTCTTCAGAATGTGTTCCATTCACTATTACCTTTTGTGTCCTGTTGTGCAGCCAGTTTGCTACCCAGGCTACCACCCTGGAACCCACTCCCAGGCTGGCTAACTTGATTATTAGTCTTTTGTCTGGGACTGTGTCAAATGCCTTGCTAAAGTCTAGGTAGGCCATATCCGCAGCCCCTCCCTGGTCTATTATTTTGGTCACCCAGTCAAAGAAATCAATTAGATTCGTTTGACATGACCTTCCTGCTGTAAATCCATGCTGCTTTGGGTCCTGTGCCCCGCTGGCCTCTAGGCACTCAACAATTCTTTCTTTCAGAAGTGATTCCATCATTTTCCCTACCACTGAGGTCAAACTCACAGGTCTGTAGTTTCCTGCTTCTGCCTTGCTCCCACTTTTTTGAAGGGGAATCACATCTGCCCTCCTCCAGTCCTCGGGTGCCACCCCATCCTCCCATGATTTAAGTGTGGTCAGTGGTGTCACTAGGTCCTCCCTTAGTTCTTTTAGGATTCTGGGGTGAATCCCGTCAGGCCCTATTGCGTTGTCCACCTTGAGTTTTAGGAGTTCTTTTAGGACTCTTTCTTCTGTAAATGGACTGTCATCCCCCCTACCCAGAGTGCTTCTATTGTCTGGTTTAGGTAACTTCTCCTCACTTCTTTCGTGAATACTGAGCAAAAGGATTCATTCAGTATCTCTGCCTTTTCACGGTCTCCCTCTGCCCACCTCCCCTCTCCTTTATTAATCTTCACTATTCCTCCTTTAATCTTTCTATGCTTCCTAATGTACCTGTAAAAGGTTTTATCCCCCTTCTTAACTGAGTTGACTACAGATGCATCAGGAGAAGGCTGGGGTGCCCATCTAGTGTCTCACAGGACTCTAGATGCAGCTAGGGCTAGGGCAGCATCTAGGGTAGCTGGTCCAAGTTCGAACAAAATCTGCACATAAATGTGCTCAAACTGAGAACAGTCCTTTATGCCCTTCAGGCTGTACACTCCCTTACCCTCCCCGGTCATCTCCTCATACAGTCAGACATGTGCGTAGTCTGGTATCTCAGTAAGCAGGGAGGAACATGCTCCTACCTTCTGTGCCGGGAAGAAATGAGATTTTGGCTTTGGGCAACCCAGCATCCCCTTCACTTGACTGTGGTTCACTTTCCGGGAGTGGAAAACACACTGGCAGACCAACTCGGTCAGTCCTCAGCCATGTCTCACGAATGGGAGTTGAATCAAGAAGTTGTAAATGGCATCTGTTAGCGATGGGGAACACCTCAGATAGACCCCTTCACTTCACCCCAAAATGCAAAACTTCCTGATTTCTACCCGCTCGCTCCAGGCGAGACATTTTTTGGCAGAACGCCGTCTCTCGCTTGGAGGGGCAGATTCATTTATGCCTTCCCTCCCATTCCCTTAATTCAGAGGGTCCTGAACAAACTCAGACTGGAGGGAGCTCGAATGATTCTCATCACTCCCTTCTGGCCCAGGCAAGTTTGGTTCTCTTCTGCAACAGTTTTCAGAGGAACCTCTACTTCCTCTTCCTCTGTCACAATTGTTGATCCAGGATCAGGGGTCCCTTGTTCATCCAGATCTCAGATCCCTTCATTTACATACGTGGCTCCTGCAGAAGTAGCAAAAGCCCACTTCGGAGTTTCTCCGCTCATAGCAGACATTTTGGTAGAGGCCAGAAAGCCTTCCACCAGGTCTATCTCTATTTGGGCTAGCTCGAAAGACTTCGAAACTTTCTCATGCCCAGCCAATAAAGTCCTGGACTACATGCGTCACCTCTTCGATCTGGGTCTCAGCCATTCCTCAGTAAAGGTCCACATGGCCGGTATTTCAGCCTACCATATTTCCTTCTGAGACCGGACTTTTGCTCAGTTGGAAGTCTTCAAGAACTTCTTCAGATGGATTTTCCATTTGAGACCCGCCATCCGCATTCCTGCCCCTCCTTGGGACTTGAATATCATTCTGGAGAAGCTTAACCTCCTCCCTTCGAGCCGGCAGCTTCAGCAGATTTAAAGTTCCTTCCTTGGAAGGCACTCTACCTAGTGGCCATTTCTTCTGCTCGGCGTATTTCCGAGCTTCAGGCCTTGATGTGCAAAATCCCATACTTGATTTTCTACAAGGAATGTGTGGCTTCAACCCTAAGTTTCTCCCTAAGGTGTTGGCTGAATCTGCGCTGAATCAATCCATTGAGCTACCAGCTTTCTTTACATAACACTCCAATCAAGGGGAGTACCTCTTGTATACTCTGGATGTTCACAGAATACTGAGAATACTACACCACTCGGACTAAGGATCTCAGGGAAAACTGATCAGCTTTTTGTCTCTCTTGCTCACAGAAGAGAAGACTGATATTTCTAGGCAATGCCTATTAAAATGGTTGGCTCATTGTATCACTTTCTGTTATGACAAGTGCAAGACAAGTGACTCTGAGGCCTGCCGTTGGTTGCCCCCTCTGGTCGAAGTCATGCTCTTGCCCCCCCCCCCGAGTTGAGCAGCTTGTGTTGACGCTGACGCTTGCGCTCTTCCTCAGTCGAGGAGAGGTTTTGGCGCAAGTTGTGTTGACGCTATTAGGACTTCCATGTGGCAGCAGCTAGTTTTCACATGAAAGCCTGTTCCGGCTTCGACCTCAGCCATCACTTGGCTCTTAATACAGAGGCCACCTTCTCTGCAGGAGCCGAGCCTCCATTGGCTTCTCTGCAGATTCGGGTGGAACCGCCGCCGAAACATAGAATTTGACAGCAAATAAGGACTGCTTGGCCCACCCGGTCTGCCCATTTCCCTACCTAATGGATAAGCTGCAGATCCTAGTTAACCAACAGCCTGCTTTCTCCTACCCCCAACCCCTAGAATTGCCTTATGTCTGTCCCATGAAGCAGCTGAATATCAGCGCTCAGACTAAGGAGGCCTGCATGGCCTTGGGTCTTCCCCATCGGCTGTCGGTCGCTGTCGCACGTGACTGTCCTCGGGTCAGTGGGGACTCGGGCAGTCAACCCCTCTGAATCCTTGGCATCGGAGGGCTCCTCCTTGCACTCCCGTCTGGTGGACGTGGAGTCGACCGTGGGAATCTCTTGATGAAGGCCCTGCTTCCTTTAGGATCCATGACACTGGTTCGACAAATTCATTATCGAATGATGTTACAGTGACTACTTTGTCAACCGCAGTTGTGGTTGGCATAAAGCCGTTCTGTGAAGACTTGTTTTCTTCAGGGGGCTTTGCCCTCCAAATCCTCTAACTTACTCAACTTGACCCTTGTGGCAGATTCTGTGTTCAGGTGCTCGGGCATCGTGGGTGACGTTGACAAGCCACCATGTGGCCAAGAAGGTCTGTGCTGCCTCCTCTCTCGTCCTTCACCAGGCGAGATTGGCCCTTTTGATGGCCTACTTTTCCCATGCCTTTCTGGGCATGCTTGATGGGGTTCTTCATCTCTCAGCGGACCTCCAGGCCACGGTCAAGCAGGTCTGGGACCCAGGCTGAGCTGTAGCCAAACGGTTCCAGATAGCAGTGGACATCAGTGACTCGTGCACCTGGTCCGTGGCAGCCGCAGTGGCCATGTGATGCATGGCTTGGCTGCAGATATCTTCCTTCACGGCGGATACCCACCACAATCTCCAGGATGCGTTTGTCCACGTCCCACCGCTGGTTTCTCCGGTTCCGTGTGGAGGGGATTCTTTACAAGTTCCAGGCCATGCTCTTCTGCCTTTCCTCGGCTCCCAGGCTCTTCACCAAATGCATTGCAGTGGTGGCAGCCTACCTGAGGTGCTGAGGGGTCTGGGTATACCACTACCTGGATGACTGGCTTGTAGTGGGTCCTTCCAGTGGGAAGGGTAAGCGGTCCAGGGAACTGTTTGTCCCTTGGCCTCCTGGTCAACAAGTTCAAGTCAGAACTCATACCTTCACAGGTGATGCTCTTTATCGGGGCAGAGCCCGAGCTCGGCTTGTGGTGGACTGGGTGGTGGCTGTCTCCTTCTTTGCCTGATCGTTTCAGGTTGAGCAGTTGCGCTGTGCTCAGGGCTTCTTGTGCCTCCTGGGATATATGGCGGCATGCATAAGCGTGGTCCATTGGGCCCGGTGGAGAATGTGCTCTCCGCAGTGGGAGCTTACCTGCCAATGGTCTTCGCGCAAGGGTCACTTAACCATCTGGTCACTGTGACCCAGTTGATGTGGGACACCATCCAGTGGTGGCTAGCCCTGTAACTTTTGCTGGAAGGGATCCCATTTGTCCGCCTAGAGCAGATCATCATCTTGACGACTGATGCCTCCCTGATAGGCTGCAGTGCCCACCTATGGGACCAGAGTCCATTGACTCTGGACCACCTTGGAGTCCCACTGCCATATCAACATGCTGCAGCTTCGGGCAGTGCAGCCTTTGTTCCGCACATCTGGGGGTCAGGTCGTTAAGGTCCAGAAGGACAAAACCACAGCTATGTACTAGGTCAACAAACTGGGCTGGATGCACTCCCTTCCTCTGTGCAGGGAAACTCTCCGCATCTGGACCCTCATGCTCAGCCTGGACACCGATCTGGCCATTCATGTGACCAGTGTCTCCAACCAGCTGGCGGATACCGTCAGACGTGTGGGAGAGGCATCTTACGAGTGGTCTCTTCATCCAGAGGTTGACGCAGCTTGATGTCCCAGTGGGGCATCCCTCCTGTGTGGGTTTTTTTTTTTTTGCCTTGAGGGAGAATGAGAAGCTGAGGCTGTAGTGTGCGCGCCCCCTCAGCAGGGATCGCTGCAGGGGGCTGCCTTCTTGAGGCCCTGGATGCTTGGCCTTCTCTCTTTCCTTTGTTTTCCTTGATCCACAGTGTGTTGCTCAAGGCCAGGAGGGACAAGGCAGAGATGATCCTGGTGGCTCCACACTGGCCTTAACAGGTTTGGCACCCTAATCTCCTCAGCCTCCGCAGCAGGCTCCTGAGACGACATCTTCCCTCTACGCCTGGACCTGCTCTCTTGCAGTTGGGGATAGGTGCTCCATTTGGACCTTCAGTCTCTGCACCTGACAGCCTGGTTCCTGAGTGGCTAGAGTTCCAGGCTCTAGGGTTTCTCTGATGTCCTCACTGTGGTTGAGGCTTCTTGGATCGACCCAAAAATGCTGTACCTTCAAATGCAAGAGATTCTCCATTTGGTGCCAGGGCAAGTGCCTTGACCCCTTATCTTGTCCAGTGGCTAGCATTCTCTACTACCTCTAGTTCCCCTCTGTCGGGGCCTCTTGCCGACAACCCACAAGGTGCACCTGGCTGCCTTCTCTGCTTAGCGGGTGTGCACTGGTATGCAGTTTGTAACACAGAAGTGTGATATGGTGCTTTTTCAAGGGCCTTGACCACATTTCCCCTCCAGTGCGTGAACAACCACCACCACCACCTTGGGACTTGTTGATGGTGTTGGCAAAGCTCATGGGCAAGCCATTCGAACCAGTGCACAGGTGTGAGATGTCTCGCCTGTAGTGAAAGACCACCTTCTTGGTGGCTGTTGAGTCAGCCAGAAAGATCAATGAACTCCAGGCGATCTTGGTGGAATCTCTAAACCTGGTCTTCTACAGGGACAAGGTTGTCCTTCACCACAACCTGAAGTTCCTTTTGAAGTTGTTTAGAAGCTTCACCTTAATCCACGTGATCTGTCTCCCATGTACTTCACCAGTCACATCCGAAGGCTCTGATTTCCCCCTTAACTGGGTGATAAACATCCTGGTGTATTTCACCAGTCAGTCACCTGTGTAAACACTAGCGTGTTACAGGCAGGAATGTAGCTCGAAAGTTCGTGCCATCTTTCACAGACGTTCAAGCAGCATGTGGCAGACCGGCAGCTAAGTGGACGATTGGCAGGTGGATTGTGTCCTTTATCGATCTGTGTATAGGTGGGTGGGTAGAGAGCCTGTCATTGTGCTATGGGCTCATTCCACCTGTCAACCATTGCCTCGGTGGCTGCTTCGAGGGATGTCCCTATCCAGGAAATGAGCAGGGCTGCTACCTGGAAGTCGGAACACACCTTCATTTCCCACTGCCACATCGATCTTGTCATGTCAGGATGCTGGTTTTGGGGCCTCAGTTCTCCAATCTCTGTCCCCTAAGTAGGGAGTGTGCATCTTGCCTCCTCCTCCCAGAGAACTGCTAGGAGTCTGCCAGAAGTGTAGATAGTACATCATGTCCACGTCCCTAGAAAAAACAGGTTCTAGGGACGTGGATATGTTGTTCAATCCACACTGTCTGGCAGGTTCCTTGCCGCTTTAAATCTTGCCAGGTCTTCAAGCTGGCTTCTCCCGCCCACCCGGGTGGTAAAACCCTCGGCCCCGCCCCATGACGCCAGATCTTCCTTACGCTTGGAAGCTCAGGTTCCCTCCTTAGCACGCTGTGTTTTAGGCCTGGATCCACACTCTTCGTAATTTCCAAAACTTATTTTAAAATTTACAAGATTTCGGTCTTCGTCTTCCCTTTCGGCTGCTGTAGAAAAATCGACTCCTGGCTTCCGTCGGTGTCTGTGGGCAGAAGATGCCCCGGACCGATCCGCACTCCACGTGCGTCTACTGCCTGGGGCTTGGTCACGACTCACAGGCTTGCAAATTCTGCAAGTCCTTTTCGGCTTCTGTCTTGGAGGACAATGCTGCCAGACTTCTCGGGCGACCCGAAAAACGGTATCTGCTGGTCAAGTCTGAGGCCCGTTGGGCGGTGTCCGGCGGTGGGCTCTACGGAGCAGTTGGAGCAGATGATCGCCCTCGAGGAGGAGGCAGCCCAGGCCGCTTCTTCCTCCTCGGCTGTGGCATTTATCCTGCTCTCCTTGGGCTCCTCCTTCACGGCTTCGTTTTAAGGAGCTTTGCCAGTCCCTCTCCACCAAGGCAGAAGGGCCATCGGGACATTCCAGTCGGTCCAAGAAGGACTCTAAGGTTAAGTCCCACCGTTGACGTTCACGGGAGCGGGTGAGATCCCCTTCACTGGACCGTCGACTCTCTACTTCGGTCAAGGTTGCGGCTGCCGGCTTCACGGTGCCCCCATCAAGTCAGCCGTCTGAGACATCAGTCAACGCGGTCGAGATTTTTCTCGACCCGTTGGACGGTTTGTCTGCTGGAGAAGCAGACAACCCTACTTCACTGGTTTGCCCCGGTAGAAACAGAGGACTTATCTGCCTCCTGCGCCGGAGTCCCTGGTTAAGGTCCCTGTACCGAGGGAGGAGTGGGTTACCCCCGTCCCCTCTCTGACCCACCCTCGGAACCCCCGAAGGTCTCGGTCTTGGTCCTCTTCCAGGTCCAGCCGGTCCCGCCGACGTCGGCGGTCTGTCTCGGCACCATGGAAAGTGGCGTCACCGCTCATCCTCGTCGTCCTTTTCGGAGGATAGGCTCCAGCGCAAGTTGCGTCGGCGCTACGAGGAGTTAATGTGGCAGCAACTCTTAATGTCCTGAAATAATCATACTCAGTTGCCTTCTCCGGCCATTAAGTGGCTGTCACCGGAGCAACCGAAACAACCACTCGTGGTCGAGGAGCTGACCCCGGCACTGGTTGTTTGGCCGAAACCGGCTGCTCCGCCCGTTGTGGTGGAACCTCCGCCTCCACAACCGAAGACTGGGGCCCCGACCAAGTATTCTCTGTCGGGTCAGGGCTTGCCCCACAGGTTGTTGGTCACCCTCACTCCCGATCGACCTTGGCAGGTGCAGGGTGGCTCAGGTGCCCGGCAGCTGCTTGCAGACTCCTCTGAGTCCGACTCCTCCCTGTTCTCCAGGCTGCTTGACCTGCACTCTGCGGGGCGCCAGTTAGTGGACGGGACCCCATCCTCGTTTTTGTTTGCTTCGGCTCATCTTGGAGTCCACCGGGATGCAGCCCAAACACGTTTCAAAACAGGTCAAGTATCCCTTCACGGAGATACTGGGCCGAGGGGATTCCCCTACGGAGGACTCTCCTGTGGCCGAAGCCATTATTGGCCCGGCCCTGGAGTTGTGGCAGCGGCCATCATCTTGTCCCGCGCCTTCGGCCAGGATGGCTCGAAACTACGCAGTCCCCACTGGCTCACTCTCTGGTTTCTCGGAGCACCCCTCTGCAGAAGGGTTAGTGACCGGCATTTTCTGGCACTCCGGAAACGCTCTGGATGTGGACAAACCGCCTGATAAGGAATCCAAAAAGCTGGATTACGCAAAACGGAAAGTATACGCTGCTCCTCCCTAGGCCTTCGTCAGGCTAGCTCGGCCGTTCTGATGGCACATTTCTCACACGCTCTTATGGGTTCCCTGGATGAGGCAATTCCTTATCTCCCGGCTGACCTTCAGACGGTCAAGCAGGTGCAGAATCAGGGAAGGGACGTGGCAAAACAGCAGCTCCAAACTTCGTTGGACATATGTGATTCTTGTGCCCGATCAGTAGCAGCCGCAGTGGCCATGCGCCGTAGAGCTTGGCTGCGGATCTCCACCTTCACAGCGGACACCCAGCACAAGCTGGCAGATGTTCCCTTCCTGGGCACAGACTTGTTCAGGACGGGGGTGGAAGGTCATCTCCAGAAGATCGAGAAGTCCCAGTGCCACCTTGGACTCTTGCGTCCGCCCAGAAGGTCAAAGGCCGCCAGCAGCAGCGTAAGCCCTTCTGCCCCTGCGGCACGTCTGGTCCAGCAGCACCAGGGCCAGCAGGCACGCACTTGGTGCCCTAAGGCCAAGTCTGCCTCTTCCTCCAAGCCTGCCCAGTGTCGCCCCCAACCTCGTCACTCCTCCCCAGGTTCCACCCCGTGGGGGGGGGGACGGCTCCACCACTTTTCCGCCTGGTCCGCTATCGCCATGTACCGCTGGGTGCTAGAAGTGGTAGGCAGGAGTCTGCCTCTGGAATTCAAGCAGTTCCCTCCCTATCGAGCCATTGCTCCACAGGGGGCAACGGGTTCCACAGCCTCTGTCAGCTCGTCGAGCCGACATTGCTCTGCTCCTCCAGAAGGAGGTGATCAGCGAGGTGGCGGACCCTCTTCCAGACCCAGGGTTTGTGTCCAGGTAATTCCTGGTACCAAAACGGACGGGCAGCTGGCGCCTCATTCTCTACCTGTACGACCTGAACAAATTCCTAAGGCAGCGCACCTTCAAGATGGTCACTCTGGCTCAGATCATTCCATCTTTGGAACTAGGTGTGTGGTTTTGTTCTCTGGACCTTCAGGACGAGTTTTTTCACGTCTCAATCTGTCCGTTTCATCAGCGATTCTTCCGCTTCCAAGCAGAGGGATCTCTTTACAAGTTCCAGGCCATGCCCTTCGGCCTCTCTCCAACTCCCAGGGTCTTCACCAAATGCATGGCAGTGGTGACAGCATTCCTGTGGTGCGGAGGGTTCCGGGTGTACCCTTACCTGGATGATTGGCTGATTGCAGCCCCCTCCAGGTTGGAGGTGGAGCGGTCCAGGGATCTGGCCCTCCAGGTCTGCTCCCAGATTGGCCTCCTCATCAACGAGGCCGAATCGGAACTTGTGCCATCGCAGGTGGTTCAGTTCATCGGGGCAGAGCTCTACTCTCTTTTGAGCCAGAGCCCGGCTTCCGGTGGACAGGGCCGAGGTCCTTTCCTCCTTTGCTCAGTCATTTCTGGTTGGGCAGTTGTGCCCTGCCCAGGACTTCCTGCGCCTTCTGGGCCTCATGGCGGCCTGCACAAGCGTGGTCTGTTTGGGCCCGCTGGTGTATGCGTCCCCTGCAGTGGGGGCTGGCCCGCCAATGGTCACAGCGCTCTGGTCCTCTGCCCCAGTCAGTGACGGTGACCCAGGATATGTGGGACGACCTACAGTGGTGGCTCTTTCCAGCTTATCTGCAGGAGGGTATCAAGTTTGTCCGCCCCGAGCCGACTGTCACTCTGACTGATGCCTCTCTGGGTTGGGGTTCCCATCTGGGGGAGCTCAGGGCCCACGGCCTCTGATCCCCTCAGGAGTCTTGATGCCGCATCAACCTGCTGGAGCTCCGAGCGGTGCGTCTAGCCCTCATCGCCTTCACTCCGTTTGTACGGGCTCAAGTGGTTCAGGTCCAGATGGACAACACCATGACCATGTATTACCTCAACCGACAGGGCGGTATGCATTCCATGCCTCTGTGCAAGGAGGCTCTCTGCACTTGGTCCCTCGTGATCAGCCTGGAGGCGGATCTCCTAGCTATCTATGTGGCAGGAGCCTCCAACAGTCTGGACGATGCCCTCAGCCAGATAGGCGCTGCATCACATGAGTGGTCTCACTCTTGCCAGAGGTAGTACAAGATCTGTTCTCCCATTGGGGCACCTCTCAGGTGGACCTGTTCGCCTCCAAGGAGATCTGGCTGAGGCTGTTCTGCCCCAAAAAGCAGGGCTCGCTGCATGGACCCCGGGCCTCTTCTACGTCTTCCCTCCATTTCCCTTGATCCACAAGGTACTTCTCAAGGCAAAGAGGGATAAGGCGCAGGTGATTCTGGTAGCCCCAGACTGGCCCTGCCAGTTCTGGTACCCAGATCTCCTCAGCCTCCCGAGGTAGGCTTCAGCCCACCTGAACCTGATCTCTGTCAACAAGGGGAAGGTTCTCCATCCGGACCTTCAATCCCTGCACCTGACAGCTTGGTTCCTGAGTGGCTAGAGTTCCAGGCCTTGGGTCTTTCCGACAAGGTCCTCAACGTCGTTGAGGTGTTCCGTAGGGAGTCGACCAGAAAATGCCACGCCTTCAAATGGAAGAGATTCTCCATTTGGTGTCAGGTCAAGGGGTTGGACCCTTCTTCCTCTTCCTTGGCTAGCATCCTGGACTACCTGTGGTCCCTTTCTCAGCTAGAGCTTTGGTTGATGACCCTTAAGGTGTGCTTGGCAGCCATCTCTGCTAACTGGGTGCGGGCCAGCAAGCAGTTGGTGACGCAGGAGAAGGTGGTCTGGCGCTTTTTCAAAGGCCTTGATCACGTATCCCCTTCGGTGTGAGAACATCCACCTCCGTGGGATCTACTGCTGGTATTGGCTAAGCTCATGGGCAAGCCATTTGAACTGATGCACAGGTGCGATATCTCCCACCTGTCGTGGAAGACTGCCTTCTTGTTGGCTGTTACGTCAGCCAGAAAGATGGGAGAGCTCCAGGCGCTTTCCATTGAGTCTTCTTATCTGGTCTTCCACAGGGACAAGGTTGTCCTGTGCCCCACCTGAAATTCCTTCGAAGGTGGAGTCTGAGATCTTACTTCGAGATACAGCTCTTGCAGCAGGTAACACCATTAGGACTGAAGCCGGCAGGCATCAGGACCCGAAAAAAATTCTAGCTAGCTATCTTCAGCGGGGACCCGCCCAGCTAGGTCCGCCTCCGGCGTCAGGCGTGTGGTACATAAAGGGCAATCCATGAATACCCAGTTCTTTCCGCCGTCGGTGCATGCCTCGACCCTCCGGTCTTAGTCCTGGCCTTAGCGTGGTTGCCTGAACTTTCCACGGAATTTACTCCCTCGCCGGATATTTTTCGCTGATGTCCTCTCCGACCTCCGGGCATACATCAAGTGTGCTTGCGGAAGCAGATCCCTTTAAGGCCCCCACCTGGCCTCGTCCGGTGCCTGGGCCCAAAGCACAATACAGAGCCTGTTTCCTCTGCCAAGGGTTCAATAGTGCACGAGGATCTGGCGGCAGAAGGCTCTTCAAGTTCCTGCTAGAAGAAAAATTGAGAGCCATGTCCTCTAAGGGAATCTTGAAATCCCACAAGCACGCCCGAAAAGAAGAAGGAGAAGGACCTTCCAGGTCTCCAACTCGGGCCTCCGAGTCCCGCAGCTCCGGGTCGAAGTCAGACCGGTCTCCATCCAGGGCCTCTTCTCTCCCCCCGGCTGTGGTTCCAGTTTCTCGCTCTTCTCAGGCCCCTCCCGCTAGGCCGTCGTCGTCCTCCGCCCCAAGGCCTCGGCGAAGTCCGGGGAGCGTCACCACCACCACAAGTCGGGCTCCCGCCCGTCGGCACCCGACGTCCGGTCCTCTTCAGTTCCGCCCCAGAAAACTTTAGAACTTACCCCTCTGAAGAGGCCGGTAGTCCCGACGCCGGCTTGACCTCCGTCGACCGCCCGTCACCCCTCCTCAGAGCCTTCGTCGGCCGTGAGACCATCGTCGGCCAAGTCTTCCCATCGGACGTCGGTTGGGGGACCGACATCCGCCACGCCTGAGAAGAGGACTCCTGTGCCTCCGACCGTCGTTGGGCAGGAGTCACTAACAGAGGAAGATCTTACGCAGCCCGAGGACCAGACGGGCGACCCCGGCCTCGTGCAGTCTCCCAGGGCTCCCTCGCCGGCGCCCGAGCTCTCTGTGGAGCCGTCGCGGGACCCGACAGCCGCCCCGCGCCTGGGCGTCGTCGGGATTGTCTTTAAGCGGATGTGAAGGATCTCTTCACATACTGGTGGGACACACCATCAAGAAGGCGTGCGCCCACCGCTCTTCCTCCTCCTCCTCCTCCTCCGGCTCCGCCCCTCTGCCTGTAGGTGGGTTAGCCGTTCAACTCTCCCAGGGTCAGATCTCCTCGAGTTGATCAACAAAGAGGAGACCTCCGTCAAGATCTTCTTCTGGTTCACCCAGCCCCAAGAGATCAGGAGACGCTGACTGCGCCCGGCGACGGAGGACACAGGATCAGTTTTACGGAGGAGTTAGACCGAAAAGATTACGCCTTACAAAGTATCTTCGGCAGAAGGACCCCAAGCCTGTGGTGGACACTTTTGTGGATGTCACCAAGGCCACGTGGAAGCGTCCACATTCGTTACCGGCGGTGCCGAACAAAGCTGACCGTCTATACAAGGCTCCTTAGGAGGACCAGTATTTGACGCATCAACCTCAGGCCGATTCTCTGGTCATAACAGCCTCACATGACCGGTCACAGAGGCCGCAGCATTTGAGCACACTGCCACCGGATCCAGAATCCAAGCAATTGGACACTCTGGGCAGGCGCACGTATGCTTCCGCTACCTGCGCCATCAGATCCTTAAATTACTTGACCCACATGGTTCAGTTTCAGAACGCTCTGTGGGAACAGGGTCTGGAGGTAGCTGAGAAACTACCCGAAGGTGAGCAGAAGGAGGAGATGCTCCAGCTCCTCCGCTCGGGTTCAGACGTGGGGACCCAAGTGCTAGAGCCCCGTACGATTCCGCGGACTCATCGGCCCGAGCAGCAGCTTCCGGTGTTGCCTCGGAGACACTCCTGGCTCGTGTCTCCGGCTTCACCGGACGTCAGAAGAACATTATGGATGCCCCTTTCGAGGAGATGTTTTATTTGGTAATCCTTGGAGAAGATTATTGCAAACTACAAAGAGCCGGGAAGGCGGTGAGGTCGGTACAGGCCATGTACCGTCTAGACTCGGTTCCTTCATAGGAACCAAAGCCGGTTTTCTGAGTAGGACACAGAGGCAACAGCCCGCTCCGCTACACAACAGAGGGCTCTGGTTTCCGTAGAACCCAGGGTAAACAGCCCGCTAGCAGAGGTCAGCGCACTAGGCTGACCCAGCCAGCAGGCCCATCTGCCGCCACAGCATGACTCCTTTCCGCCCCCGCCCCTCCGGATCAACGCGAAATTATGGTCGGGGGTCGCATTGCGAACTTCTTGCCGGGATGGCAGGCGATCACCACCGACAGGTGGATTCTGCAGTTGGTCAGTGTCGGCCACTTAATAGAGTTCGAAGAAAAGCCACCCTCGAGGCCTCCTCTGCTCTCCCGGTATCCGGGTCAGCACGGAACCTTAACTTGGCAAGAAGTACTCGCGCTCCTAGAAAAGGGGGTGATAGAGTACGTCCCGGGGAACCAGAGAGGACAGGGATATTATTCTCACTTCTTCCTGGTTCCCAAGAAAACAGGGGACCTCTGTCCAATTCTGGACCTAAGCGACCTCAATATGTCGGTCGCATACAAGATTCCGCATGGTGACCCTTCCGGGTCTTATCCCCATGCTGAAACAAGGTGCCTTTTAGCGTCCCTAGACATGCAGGCAGCGTGCCTGCATATCCCCCATAGCTCAAAGCGCATCAGAGGTTCCTACGCGTGCATTTCTAGGCCACCATCTTCAGTTCGGGCTCTCCCGTTCGGGCTGTCATCCGCACCAAGGTCTTTACCAAATGCATGGCAGTCATGGCAGCATCTATAAGGAGACAGGGCCACTCGTGTTCCCGTACCCTGGGCGACTGGCTTCTCATGGCGCCTCAAGGAAGCTCTTGCTCGCGATCCAGAACACTCAGGACTTGTTCCGATCGCTGGGCATCCTCATAAATCACGAAGTCCCTCTTGGTACCGTCGCAGAATCTGCAGTTTATAGGCGCAGTACTGGACATGGTCCAGGGAAGAACTTTCTTCCGGCCGACAGGGCGGACGCATCAGGTCCCTCATAGGGGCCTTGTCATCCGACCAGACCGTGCCGGCCAGGTCGGTCCTTCGTCTCTTCGAACACATGGCTGCGGCCATTCCTACAGTCCCTCGTACGCACTCCACATGCGAATAACCCAGTGGATGCTCAAGGCGCAATGGGACCAAAGGCAAGACCATTTGCAGCATCCGGTCAGGATCACGAAATCCGTGATCCGCGACTGGCAGTGGTGGCTAGCCCCCGGCTCGCTTTCCAAGGGCGTCCCTTTTGCAGCGCCGTCCCCGGAGATAACCCTCACCACGGACGCTTCAGGTCTCAGGTGGGGGGCACACTTAGATGGGGTGAAGTCTCAGGGTGCATGGACCCCATTGGAGGCTCATCTTCATATCGATGTCCTAGAGATGAGGGCGGTCCTCTATGCACTTCAGGCTTTTCAGTCGATAATTCCACCATGCACTATCCTGCTTCAGACAGACAACGGCGGTAATGTATTACCTCAACAAGCAAGGAGGCAGCACTTACCCTTGCAGGAGGCCATGAGGTGTGGGATTGGGTAATCGGACACGGCGTCAAACCTGATTGCGGTTCACGTCCCGGGTGGACAACACGATCGCAGACAGCCTGAGTCGCTCCCAGGCCAGAGTCCATGGTGGGAACTTCTTCAGGAGGTGGCAGAGGATCTGTTCCTCGATGGGGAACTCCAGAGCTGGATTTATTCGCATCCCCATCCAGCATAAAACTGCCCAATTTTTTGCTCGTTAGGTCCAGGGCCTGGTGTTTTCTGGCGGAGCCAGCGTTGTCCCTCTCCTGGGTGAACAGATTCCTCTATGCCTTCCCTCCCTTCCCGCTGATCCAAAGAGTTCTTCTCAAACTGCGCAGGGAGCACGCGCGAATGATTCTGGTGGCCCCTTTCTGGCCCAGACAGATATGGTTCCACTTGCTGGCACAGCTATCTCGGGAACCCCCGCTCCCGTTGCCGCTCAGCTCCCACCTACTGTCTCAGGAGAAAGGTTCATTGCTCCATCCGGATTTGCGTTCTCTGAACCTGCATGCTTGGCTCCTAGAGACATAGCCATCTTGCGTCACGGGGTCTCGCAAGAGGTTGCAGAGGTTCTCTCGGCAGCCAGAAAGCCGGCAACGCATGCTACATGTGCCAATGAAATGGTTGTTTTATCTATGGTCACGGGCTCGTGACCTTTCCCTTTAGGTTGTCCTGTGGGAGTAATTTTAGACCATCTCCTTTCTCTCTTTCATTCAGGACTAGCCTACTCCTCCATCAAGGTGCACTGCGCTATTTCTGCCTACCACCTTCCGGTGGGGCAGCGTGCTATTCTTGCCAATTAGGCGCCTCGGGGAATTTCTCAGAGGAGTGTTCCACCTTAGGCCTCCCATCAGGGACCCAGTGCCTCCATGGGATCTGCTCTTTGTCCTGGAACAACTTACGCTCCCTCCCTTTGAGCCTGCCGCAGATTGCGAGCTACGTTTTCTGTCGTGGAAGACGTTACTTTTGGTTGCTGTTACTTCAGCCAGAAGGATTTCTGAGCTTCACGCTCTCATGTGCAAAGAGCCTTATTTGGTTTTTCACCGGGACAGAGTATCCCTGAGGACGAACCCTAAATTTTTGCCTAAGGTGGTTTCGACACTCACTTTAAACCAGGATATCAACCTTCCGGTCTATTTCCCGAGTTACTCTAATAGAGGAGAGGCTTTGCTCCACACCCTGGATGTTCACCGCAGCCTGAGGTATTACCTTAACAGAACTAAACCCTCTCGGGGTTCTGACCAGCTTTTTGTCTCCTTCTCCCAGAGAATGAAGGGCCAACCAGTATCCAAACAGACTTTGTCCCACTGGCTTGTCCAGTGTATTTCGTACTGTTACGAGATTAAACAAAAGCCCCTCCCGGGTTCTATCCGGGGTCATTCTACCAGGGGTATGGCCACTTCCTTTGCAGCACTTAGGAATGTCTCCATTTTCGGCTGTTGCGCTGCAGCCACTTGGAGCTCTGTGCATACCTTTATCAGGCACTACAGTCTGGACATGGCCTCTCGGCGAAGAGCCGGTTTCGGCCTAGCGGTGCTGCAGGGTCTCCTGTCCTGAGTCAGGGCTTGAAATATTATTTCTTATCTTTCTACCTCCTCCCGGATCTTCTGGTAGCGTTACTGCTTGGGAATCAGCCCTAATGGTGTTACCTGCTGCAAGAGCATATCTCGAAGTAAGATAGTACAGTTACGTAAGAACTTACTGTAACAGTAGATCTTCGAGAACAGCTCTTGCAGCAGGTACCTTCCCGCCCACCTTCCCCCTTAGAGGAGGCAGGGCTCTGCTCCTGCTTGTATTGGGATTTTCTCCCTGATTGCCTTCTGACGGTGGATCCTCAGTCTCCCCTTCTGATATCATCCTGCGGACGGGAGTCTCCGGCGGGAGAACTGGGGATTCTGGCGGGACCGCCCCCTTATGTACCACACCTGACGTTGGAGGCGGGACCGGCGTCGGGGGCGGTCCCCGCTGAAGATAGCTAGCTAGAATTTTTTCCGTGGGGTCCTGATGCCTGCCGGCTTCAGTCCTAATGATGTTACCTGCTGCAAGAGCTGTTCTCGAAGATCTGCTGTTATGGTAAGTTCTTACATAACTGTACTTTTCACCTTAACCAGGTGTTGACTCTGCTGGTGTTCTACCCCAGTCACACCTCAGAGGCCGAAATATAGGCTCCATACTCTGGACCCTAGAAGAGCGCTCGCTTATTATAAGGAGCGGACGGCTAAAGTTCAGGGAGAGGTTTGCCAGCGGTTTGTCACCTACGCTGAAGCCGCACCTGGCAGACCTGCAGCCAAGCGGACTATAGGCAGGTGGGTCACCTCCTGCATAGATCTCTGGTATAGGTTGGTGGGCATGGAGCCTCCCAAAGGGATAAGAACTCATTCTACCCGCCATACCGCTGCTTCTAGGGACGTACCTATTCAGGAAATCTGCAGGGCTGCTATCTGGAAGTCGGCACACACATTTATTTCCCATTACCACATTGACCTTGAGTCACGCCGAGATTCTGGATTTGGGACCTTGGTTCTCCAGTCCTTATTTCCGAAGTAGGGGGTATGCGCTTTGCCTCCCTCCTCCCGGAGAACTGCTAGGAGTCTGCCAGACATTGTGGATGAACAACATATCCATGTCCCTAGAAATACAGGTTACTAACCTGTAGCAGGAGTTCTAGGAGTGGTATATGTTATTCACCCACCCGACCTCCCTGGCTTCCAGTGGGCTAGATCTGGCGTCATGGGGTGGAGCCAAGGGTTTTACCACCGGGTGGGTGGGTGGGTGGGAGGAACCAGCTTGAAGACCTTCCGGCAAGATTTAAAGTGGCAAGGAACCTGCCAGACAGTGTGGATGAACAACATATACCACTCCTTGAAATCCTGTTACAGGTGAGTAACCTCTAATTACTCACCTGTAACAGTTGTAGGAGTGGTATATGATGTACATCCACACTGACCCACCTGTCCTCCCCCGGCGATTGGCACACCAGTCTTGCTTCCAGCGGGTAAGATCTGAAGTCACTGGGCGGTGCCAAGGGAGTTACCACCAGGGTAGCTGGGAGGAGCCAGCTTGAAGAGTTTTCTGGCAGGCCTTAAAGGGGAAAGGACACTGCCAGAAGTGTGGAAGTACATAATATACCACTCCTAGAGCTACTGATCTGACTTCGAGGTGGAGCTCTTGCAGCAGGTAATACCATTAGGATTAAGGCTGCAGGTGTTGGGACCCCTCAGAAAAACTTTCTAGCTAGCAGTCTGTAGCGGGTGGCCGCCCCCGACGTCGCACGTGGTATAAAGGGGGCAGTGCCCTGGCGCCATCTGCTACTTTTCCACTGTTGACCCGTGTTGTTCGGCTCCTCGCACCCCTCACTTTAGCAGTCGACCGCGGATAAATAGTCTTTAAATATACAGAGTTTTTTGCTTTTCCAAGTATTTCGACAAAGATTCAGTGCATGTCTTCTCCTTCATCTACTTGGTGGCAGTCGAAGTGCCGTTGTGGCAAACTGATCCTGGCTATGGACAGCCACAAGGCCTGCCTGATCTGTCTAGGCCCTGACCACATGCCCGACGAATGCCAACACTGCCAAAAGTTCATCAAGAAGACCAGGATCCACAGGGCTATGACACTAACAGCTTACCTCCTAGAGCTAGAGCAGAAAGTAGCTGCCATGCTGAAGTTTGCAGTCCGTTAATCTTCACCCATGAGAGCCCCAAAAATAGAAGACCAGGAAAACACTCCCAAGGACAGGCCCGGTCAAAATCCTGCCACAAGTCTCCCTCCAGGCATGCTCCTACCTCTGGCAGAAGGTCGGGGTCCTTTTTCCCTTCACAGGGAACTAGTTCCCACAGATCATCCTCATCTAAGCCCAGGGACCAGCCTTCGTCCTCTGGACTCGGCCAAGCTCTAGTCCCCGACTTACCGACTCCCAAAAATCTTCTCGCCCAATTCAGGAAGCGACAGTCGGCTCGCTGTTAGACCCAAAGAGGGCAAGAGCTCCATCACGGGTCCTCTGACAGACACAAGAAGCCAGACTGATTCCCCACTGGTGACAGGAGGTAGTTTGCCAGCGGATGCGTCCCCCACCAGCCGCAAGAATCGCTTCTAAAAGGGACAAACTACCTTCAGCTGAAACCCCTGCGTCAGACAGCAGGCGTTGGCCCCAGAAGGAGCAGTCTCTGGACAGGCAGTCTGCAGAAGATATCAGCCATCCGACGCCCGCCAGGATGTCCGGTCGCCAGATCAGGCGAACGCCACTCTGGATATCTGATCGGACGACTGTTCTTCCAGCGAGCAAACCCCTCAGCCAGACGCAGCAGGGGCAGTCTCCGCAACGGAGATCCCAGTACCGGACATGCCTCCCCTGCCACTCCTGGTTTGTCCGCTCCGCCGCCTCCGCCAGTCGTTCCCTTAGCGGCCGTTGGAGCACTATTTAATTCATGCTGGAACACTATCATAGGTGACTTCCTGATGAGATTCCCACACCTCCACCTCCTCCTCCCACTCCAGATGCAGGTGCATGCAGGAGAAGGATCATTGAACCCAAAGGGAAAAGGATGAGAAAAAGTTCCTCAGCCCCTGACTCCAGTGGCCGCTCCACCCCCATTTCTGAGGACAAGGCAGGAGAGTCCACACCGGATTTCTCAACCAGCTGATCACTGTAACCCAGAAGATGTGGGACGCTCACCAATGGTGGACTGCCCCAGACCGGTTGTAGGAAGGGATCCCATTTGTCCGCCCTGAGCAGACGGTCGTCCTTATGATCAGTGCCTCTCTCATGGGCTGGAGATCCCACATGGCGGACAACAGGGCCTACGGGTTCTGGACCACCGAGGAGTCCTGATGCCACATGAACCTGTTGGTGCTCAGAGCAGACTGGCACTGTCAGCTTTTGCTCCTCAGCTCCGGGGTCAAGTGGCTCAAGTCCAGACGGACAATACCACGACTGTGTACTACCTCAACAAATAGGGCGGCATGCACTCCCATCTGCTGTGTAAGGAGGCACTCCGCATCTGGACCCTTGTAAGCCGGTTGCACACAGATCTCCGAGCCATTCGTGGCAGGAGCCTCAAACCATCTGGTGGATGTTCTCAGCCGCATAGGCCAGACATCTCACGAGTGGTCTTTCCATCTAGAGGTAGCTGACAGCCTGTTCTCCCATTGGGGCAAACCGATGGTGAACCTGTTTGCCTCCAGGGGAAAACAAGCTGAGGCTGTATCATACCCGTCAGCAGGGCTTGCTGCAGGCTGTAGAACCCAGGCCTGCTCTATGCCCTTCCTCCATTTCCCTTGATCCACAAGGTGTTACTCAAGGTGAAGAGGGACAAGGCGAAGGTGATTCTGGTAGCCCCAGATTGGCCGCGCCAGTTCTGGTACCCAGATCTCCTCAGCCTCAGCTGCAGGCCCCCGGAGCGGCTTTGTACACGCCCGGACCTGATATTTCTGAACCAGGGGAAGGTATTGTACCCGGACCTCCAATCCCTGCACCTGATAGCCTGGTACCTGAGCGGCAAGAGTTCCAGGCTTTGGGTCTTTCCGAAGATGTCTACACTGTAGTGGAAGCATCTAGAAAGGAATCTACCAGGAACTGTCAGCCTTGAAATGGAAAAGGTTTTCCATTTGGTGTCAAGGTAAGTGTCTGGACCCCTTGTCCTGTTCTGTGGCTAACATTCTCTACTACTTTTGGTCTCTCTCCAAAGGGGGTCTTAGGTCATCGACCCTTAGGGTGCACCTGGCAACCATTTCTGTTTACTGGGCGCGGGCCGGTCAACTGACATTGGTGCAGGAGACAGTGGTCGGGCCCTTTTTTCAAAGGCCTAGACCACATTTCCCCTCTGGTGCATGAACCTCCACCTCCGTGGGATCTGTTGCTGGTTTTGGCAAAGCTCATGGGAAGCCATTCGAACCCATGTGCAAGTGTGATCTGTCACTCTTGTCATGGAAGATGGCCTTCCTGGTGGCTATCACGTCGACCAGAAGGACAGGGGAGCTCCAGGTGCCTTTGGTGGAGTCCCATTATCTGGTCTTCCACAGGGACAGTTGTCTTGTGCCCCCACCCGAAATTCCTTGCAAATGTGGTCAGTTTCACCTTAACCAGGTGTTGACTCTGCCGGTTTACTACCCTGATTACACCTCGGATGCTGAGTACAGGCTTCATACTCTGGACCTAAGACGTGCTCTCTCCTACTACAAAGAGGATGGCGGAAATTCGGGGAGAGGTTCACCAGCTGTTTGTCACCTATGCTGAATCCGCTTCTAGCAGACCTTCAGCCAAACGGACCATAGCAAGATGGATTACATCATGCATAGGTCTGTGCTATGAGTCGGCGGGCAAGGAGCCTCCTAGAGGGATAAGAGCTCATTCTACCCGCCATACTGCTGCATCGGTGGCTGCTTCCAGGGGCATCCCTATCCAGGAAATCTGTCTGGCTGCTATCTGGAAGTCGGCAAACACCTTTATCACCCACTACATTGACCTTGAGTCACGCCGGGATGCTGATTTTGGGACTTCGGTTCTCCAATCTCAGTTTCCTATGTAGGGGTTGTGCTCCTTGCCTCCCTCCTCCCGGAGAACTGCTTGGAGTCTGCTAAAGAGTGTGGGTGAACAACATATCAATGCTCCTAGAAGAACAGGTTACTCACCTGTAACAGTAGTTCTAGGAGTGGTACATATTGTTCAGCCACACTGTCTGGCAGGTTCCTTGCCGCTTTAAATCTTGCCGGAAGGACTTCAAGCTGTATATGTTCATCCACACGCACCCACCCGACCTCCCCAGCTTCAGGCGCTAACCTTGGTTCCAGCGGTCTCGAGATCTGGCATCGTGGGTACTGACAGCAGAGTATACTCACCCGAGTGGTGGAGGAGGCAGCTTGAAGACTTCCGGCAAGATTTGAAGGGGACATGCCAAACAGTGTGGATGAACAACATATACCACTCCTAGAACTACTGTTACAGGTGAGTAACCTGTTCTTATCAGCACCACAGCAAGCCCTTACCGGGCTCGGTTAAGGGCCATTCCACCAGGGTCATTGCCACCTCTCTAAGAAACATGTCAGCGATGGACCGTTGTGCCGCAGCTACCTGGAGCACTGTCCATACCTTTGTTTGACATTAGAGTCTGGACATAGCTTCTTGGAGGAGAGCAGGTTTTGGTTTGGCTGTCAGCGACTGCTGTCATAAGAGTGACCTTGTTTGTTCCCTCAGTCGTTCCTCCTCTGATCTGGGCCTTTTTTTGGGTACTGCTTGAGACTCTGTCCTAATGGTATTACCTGCTGCAAGAGCTCCACCTTGAAGTCGGATAGTACAGTTACGTAAGAACTTATCGTAACAGTAGATCTTCGAGAGGAGCTATTGCAGCAGGTGGCTTTCCCACCCTCCATCCCCCAGGTCAGTTTGTACCTCTGATTTTTCTCTCTATAGGGAGAGTTCCTTCTCGGTTGTCCATTTTTTTACGAACTGGGTCTCCGGCGGGGAACTGAGATGGTGCCTGGGGACTGCCCCCTTATACCTCATCTGACGTGGGGGGGGGGGTGTTCCGAGGGGTCCTAACGCCTGTAGCCTTAGTCCTAATGGTGTTGCCTGCTGCAAAAGCGCCTCTCGAAGATCTACTGTTACAGTAAGTTCTTGCATAACTGTACTTTACAGGTGAGTAACCTGTTTATCCACACCACCCACCTGACCTGGCAAGTGGCACATGCATCCCTGCTTCCAGTGTGCAAGATCTGATGTCACCAGGTGGAGCTGAGGGATAAGCTAGCTGGGTGGCAGGAGGAGCTTAAGCTTGAAGACTGTCCAGCAAAAGCAGCTCTTAAAGGAGACTGCCCGAATTGTGGATGTGTTCCATATACCACTCCTTTTTATTCACCATAACCAAGGCCCCCTGTTCTCTGTGGCAAACTGATGCTACTTCTGCAGCAAGGACTCTGAACTTCGGCGGCACTGTTGGGTTGAGTTCCGCAGCAAGGTTTAAAGTTCTGCAGCACATTTATATATAATACAGAGTCCGCTTTTCAGAAGCTATTCTGGCTCTTCATATTTAAATGTATTTACGGCTTAGTGCTGTGTCATGCAGCATTAATGGCTACTGGCAGGCACCCCCTCAACATACTGGCAAACAAGCAAATAGCTGAATAGTTCTCCAAGGGACAGGTTGAAGTAGCCTAGCCATGGAGCACTCAAGACTCCTCTCCTCTGTGAACACCTGTCAGGGCCCCATACACAGCCGTAGTTGGGGGTGGCAGGCTGTTGGTGCATAGACTCCCTGTACCGCCACCCTGAAAACTACCATATGGTAAAAATATACATCAGCAGTGTCAGCACGATTGTTTCTATCGTTTTCTGTTTGTTTCAGTCTTTCCTTTAGTTGTCACATTTTGAATTAATCTTTAGCTTGGTTATCCTCTTTCTTACATTGATTTCATTTTCTTAATTTTCTTTCATGTGCATGTCACTACCCTAGCTGGAAAGCCCTGGCATCTGCAGTACCCTCTGACCATGGGCTGTCTTAGAACAGGTAATCTCAGGATCGCACCTAATCATGGGTTGCTCTCATGGAATGTCGATGCACTACTGCTGGCCCAGTAGGGAGGCTCAGCTAGCTTTTTGTATTTCCGTCTATTTTTCTTCTGTCTCTGTAGTCTCATTGTCTGTTTCTAAGTCTGGCAAAGTTTCCCTTCACCTGGAGGAAAACATTGCAGCAGTGCTCCCACCTCCATTGCAGACCAAAAGACTGCAATGCTCTCTGCTCTCTCCTTCCCTCTCCAAAACCTAGTAAAAGAAAAGCTTTTCTCCTCCCCCACCTTCCACCTACCTAATGGCAGTAATGCTATCTCCTCCCCCAATCTAAGCAATGGCAGCAATAATCTTCTGTCTGCTGTACCCCAGACCTAATCACAGCAATGCTGTTTCCTCCCCCTTCCACATAATGTTGGTAATGCTCTCTGCAACCTCCCCCATCCTTAACCGAATGGCAGCAAGATATTTTCTCCTCTCCCTAACATGATCCTGCCCACCAAAAGGATTGCCTGACCCCAATTTTTGAAATCCAGTGTAGCCCACCTCTACCCATCTGGTACCCTGATCTCCTCAGCCTCCGCAGCAAGCGCCTGAGGCATCTTCCTCTGTGTCCAGACCTACTCTCTATCAGTCAGGGGAAGATATTCCATCTGGCCCTTTAATCCCTGCACCTGACAGCCTGGTTCCTGAGCAGCTAACGTTCCAGGCTTTGACTATGTCTAGGCATC
Organism: Neoceratodus forsteri; assembly: GCA_016271365.2. Lineage (NCBI taxonomy): Eukaryota > Metazoa > Chordata > Ceratodontiformes > Ceratodontidae > Neoceratodus > Neoceratodus forsteri. The sequence goes on along the minus strand of CM028133.1, from coordinate 266,250,465 downwards.
TCTGAAGAAGTCGACTAGGAAATGCTATGCCTTCAAATGGAAGAGGTTCATCATTTGGTGCCAGGGCAAGGGGCTTGACCCTTATGCCCAGTGGTCAGTATTCTTGATTACCTTTGGTTGCTGTTCCATTCGGACCTTCTGTCGACAACCTTTAAGGTGCACCTGGCAGCCATCTCTGCTTACCAGGCGTGGGCTGGTCAGCAGTTGGTGTAAAAGGTGGTCTGGTGCTTTTTTAAAGGCCTTGACAGCATTTCCCCTCTGGTGCATGAACCGCCACCACCACCTTTGGACTTGTTGCTGGTTTTGGCAAAGCTCATGGGCAAGCCATTCGAACTGATGCACAGGTGAAATGTCTCGCCTGTCGTGGAAGACCAGCTTCCTGGTGGCAGCAGTGGCTGCCAGAAGGATCAGTAAGCTCCAGGCACTCTCGGTGAAGTCTCCTTACCTGGTTTTCCACAGGGACAAGGTTGTTCTTTGTCCCAATCCGAAGTTGCTCCTGAAGGCTCTGATTTTCACCTCAGCCAGGTGATCAGTCTCCTGGTGCATTTCACCAGCTGCACCTCTGAGGCTGAGCACAGGCTCTGTACCTTGAATCTGCAGCGAGTGCTCTCCTATTGCAAGGAGCTCACCGCTGGAGTTCAGGGAGAGATTAGCCAGCTATTTGTCACATACGCTGAAGCCGCACCTGGCAGACCTACAGCTAAGCAGACGATGGGCAGGTGGAGTGTCCTGTATTGACCTCTGCTATAGGTTGGTGGGTAGGGAGTCTGCCATAGGGCTTTAAGGCTCTTTCCACCCGCAGTACCTCTGCGTTGGTGGCTGCTACCTGGAGGTCAGCAGACACCTTCATTTCCCACTACCATAGTGAACTTGAGTTACACAGGGATGCTGGTTTTGGGACCTTGATTCTCCAATCTCTATTCCCTAAGTAGGGGTTGTGCGCCTTGCCCCCTCCTCCCGGAGAACTGCTAGGAGTCTTCCAGAAGTGTGTATTGAGCATCATATTCATGTTCCCTAGAAAAACAGGTTACTCACCTGTAACAGTAGGTCTTACTTAGAGAGGGCTCTTGCAGTAGGTACTTGCATATAGGACTAAGCCGCCAGGCACTGTAACCACACGGAAACTTCTAGCTAGCAGTGTCTGGCGGGGGGACCGCCCCTGATGTCACATGACTTCACCTTTACCGCTGATTGAGATGGTACCTCCAGCTCCTCTTGCAGGGGAACCGGAGGGCGGAGAATGCATGCCGTTGGGGGGGGCCTTGCCACCCCACCCCACCCCTTATGCTGGAGCCTCAAATGCCTGAGCTGCCTTCTGACCAGACAAAGGTCCCTCTGACACTCTCAGGCTGGGCGGTTCTTCAAGAACCGCCATCTGGGCCCGACACCTGAATCGTCTGGACCTTCGGGGGTTTCCTGACCCGCTCCCGGATCCCCCTTCGGGGCCCTCTGGACCCCTGTCGGAGTTTTCCAGAACCTGCAATCCCACCGTTGGGACTGATGCTGGGCCCCTCAGCCCCTCTCCATTAGGCCCTACGGGACCATCTGGCAACCTCTTTGGGCTTGGTACTACGGGTTATCAGACTCTTGGGTACCCAATGCAGGGTTATTTTCTGTCTGGCTTTAATTACCCATATTATGGGTACCAGAGTTGGATTCCATAACCACTGCCCCCTCAACTGCAAGTGGATTTGCAGGCAGTCCTTAAGTCATGGTGGACAGAAGTAGAGTTGCAGCTCTCAATTCAGAGCTCGAGAAATGCCAACCGACCCCTTCGCCGGCCCCTAGGCCTTTCTCCATCGCCACCTCTGACGTTGGAACCTCTGATCCCGACGTCGGACAAACGAAAGGAGTCATTCCCGCCTAATCCGCGGCCTGTGGAAATTTCCTGACCATCTTAATTCTCGCGCCTCTGATCAGCTTGCCTGACTATTGCCAGTCGTCAGACTCTTGACACATTCGGCTCCTTCAGACTCTGACTTTGAGTCTCCTACGCCGGAAGACTGTGGACCGAAAGAATCTCCTAATCCCCACCTTAGGACCCTTCCTTTTTGGAGCTCCTCCAGAAGATCCAAGCGGCATATAACTGGCGTACGATCGCTCAGGATCCACAGACAGATTGGCTACTCACCTAGATTTGGCAGGTACCTCACCAACCCTCATCCCGCCCTGGATAGACCCACATGAGGATTTGGTCACAATTTGGAAACTACCTTCCTCCCTGGCTGTAGTAGCCAGGAAGGCAGGCAGACTTTACCAGATCCCAGAGGGCAAGGACCACCTTGGCCTCCATCTCAAGGCTGACTTGGTGGTCAGCACAGCCCATGATGAGTGTGCAAAACCTAAACACCTTGGTGCTTCTCCTCCTGACAAAGATTCTAAGGTTCTCGACCAGTACAGGGAAAAATATCTATCCTTCCACACTGGGGTTTAGGGTGTTCAATTATGTCTCCCACATGGGGATTACCAAAAATGAGTCTTAGGGCAGCTGGAGTCCAATATAGACTCTCTCCAAAACACAACCTTGAAAGGAGAAATGGCAGATCTAGTCAGGTCGGCTAGATCTGCGTGCAGATAATATGCTAAGAGCTACCTATGATGCTCTGCATCTGCAGTCAGCCTCTGCTTAGGATCTCAGGCCTGGCACCTGAAGTACAGACAGCCATATAGGATCCCCTCTTTAGAGGCTCAGTTTTGTTTGGGGGCGATGTCATGGACATCATAACTGATTTACAGGACAAGGGCAAAGACTTGCTCTCTGTACAATTTATGCACAAACCACCCCAGAAACAAAAGCGGCCATTTCGGAGAAAACGCTGTCAGCAAAGATGACTGTAAAACAGATGCCAAAACAAAACTTCTGCCACCTTCGACTGGTAGAGCACCCCCCCCGGCCAAATCCCAAAAGGCCTCAGGCGCTACAGCCTCTTTCCCACCCACTGCCTCCTGACTCTCTAATCCTCCCACCTCCACTGGATTGCTTTCCAGAGGAATCAGTAGGGGGAAGGTTCTCCCTACACCTTCCGGAGTGGAAGAAAATCACAACAGATTAATGGGTGCTGCAATTGGTGGCAAAAGGCCACACAACAGAATTTGGAGAGACTACCAAAAAATTCCTCCGGTCGCTCATTTTATCCAGAACATCACATACCCTTGGTAAGAGGAAATAACCACGCTGCTGACAGGCAGCAGTAGAGCCAGTTCCAAAACATCAAGCGAACTGGTACTATTCACGCTTCTTCCTGGTAACCAAGAAGACAGGAAATCTCAGACATGTTCTCGATCTGAGCTCCCTGAACCTCTTTGTGGAATACAAAAGATTCAGAATGTTCTCTTCCCAGCCTACTTCCTCTGTTACAGAAGGATCATTGGCTCTGTGCTTTGGACATGCAGGACACCTATTTGCATATCCCAATTTTTCAGCTGCACCGCAAATTCCTCCGGTTTTCCTTTCAGGAAGAGCATTTTCAATTCAAAGCTCTTCCCTTTGGTCTTTCATCGGCACCATGTTTACGAAGTGTCTTGTGGTGGTGGCAGGCTTTCTGTGCAGATGTGGTACAAGTATTCCCATACCACAACGACTGACTGATTTCAGCTCCATCAAGAGATACTCTGGCCAACTCTTTGGTCCTTACTCTGGATGTTTTTCAACGTATGGGCATTACATTCAACCATGCCAAATCCCACCTCTTTCTTACCCAACAGCTCCAATTTATTGGAGCAGTATTGGACACAGTCTAGGACAAGGCCTTCCTGCCACAGGACAGGATGGCAGCATTTCAACAACAGGCATGCCTGGTATCATCGAAAAGGAAGATACCAGCCAGGTCAATCCTTTGACTGCTTGGGCTCATGGTTGCGGCCATCCCTTCTGTCCCCTTAGCCAGACTACACATGAGTCTCTCAATAGACCCTCAGAGTACAGTGGGACCAGAGATCAGATGATCTAAACCATGAGATCCTGGTTTCAGACACGATGGCTCTGGACCTCTCATGGTGGCAAAACCTGGACAACCTCTCCAAGGGTGTCCCATTCCGCTCAGACATTCTCTCCCAAACGCTGACGGATGCTTCAGGCCTGGGATGGGGAGCACACCTTGGAAACCACAGGACACAGGGTCCTTGGTCCCACGACGAACTGTCCTTGCATATTAATGTACTCTATGAGGGTAGTGTTGAATACCCTTAAGGCTTTCCAACACCTCATCACACCGGGTCAACTCATGCTTCAAAGTGCGTAGTCTGGTACACGAACAAACAGGGTGGAACCCACTCTTATCTTCTGTCGGGAAGCAATGAGTATGTGGTACTGGGCAGCCAACCACAGCCTTCATTTGACAGCAGTCCATGTGCTAGGCATTCAAAACGTCCTGGCAGACGCACTCAGCAGCACACAAGCTAAGTGCACACAAGTGGGAGCTCAGTCAGTGGTAGACCTCTTTGGAAGGTGGGGAAGGTCACCAGTAGACCTGTTCACCACGCCACTCAATGCAAAACTACCAACCTTCTGCTTGCTCGCTCCAGGGCGTAGTGTGTTCTGGCGAGATGCGCTGTCTCTATGCTGGAAGGGGAGGTTCATGTACACCTTCCACTTCCATTGATTCAGAGTACTAATGAAACTCCAGACAGAAGGAGCACGAATGATTCGCACAAATATGGTTCTCTCTACTGCAACAACTGTCCGTGGAACCTCCATTTCCACTGCCAGCCTCTCAAGATCTCTTGACATAGGAACATGGGACCCTGGTATATTCAGGTCTTGGGTCCCTTCATCTGCATGCATGGCACCTACTGACATAGCTGCTGCATGTTTTGGGGTCTTCCCGAGGGTAGCACAAATTCTGGTGGAGGCCAGAAAGCCTTTTACTAGAGCCACTTATGCCATGAAATGGAAAAGGTTTTCCACATGGACAGTCTTGAAGGGGCTAGAACCTTTCTCCTGTTCAGACGCACAGGTCTTGGATTACATGCTGCATCTCTATGATCTGGGTCTTAGTTACTTGACTTTGAAAATCCATTTATCTGCCATTTCTGTGTACCACATCCCTGTGGGAAGGAAGACTGTGGCCCAGCTGGAGGTATCCAAAACCTTCTTAAAAGGGATCCTCCATTTAAAACCACCAGTACGGAGCCCTACTCCACCCTGGGACTTAAATTTCATCCTATACACTCCCTACTTTCAAGCTGGCAGAGAGTTCTGACATCTGCTACCTTTCCTGGAAAGCGCTCTTCCTAGTGGCCATCACTTCAGCTCGAAGGATTTCCAAGTTTCAGGCCCGAGTGTGTATCTTACTTGATTTTTCATAGAGACTGGGTGGCTCTATGAACCAATCCAAAGTTCTTGCATAAGGTGGTATCAGAATCTACCTTGAACCAGTCACTTGACTTGCCAGTGTACTACCCGGAGCACTCCAGCCGGGGTGAAGCACTTCTGCACACTCTGCATGTACACAGAATTCTTTGGT